>JARFIY010000074.1:0-331783 GCA_036346155.1 Sinelater perroti | reverse complement strand
GCGTAGTACAACCCAGTTATGTTTTCTTTTTTCTAAGTAGTCGATGAATAGAATCTCTGACTATTCCAAAAAAAAAATACAGTCGCCATCACCTTTCCGGCCGAGGAAACCGTCTTTGCCTGTTTTGGAGTAGGTTTATCCCTCGCAGTTCACTGTTTTGTCTGTTTATTTGTCTCAGGGGTGTATTGGTGGAAAAAAATTATTGGCACATATTTTTGAAGTATAATATAGAAAGAATTATTACTGTAAATAAATAACTACATACAGATATCGAATAATGGAAACACTTGTCAAAAGTGGGACATATTTTTACTGTGCCTGGTAGCACTGGACGTTGCGTAAATCAACCGTTTCCTGTTTGTTGTGTAGGTAATATGGACTGTTCACTAATAATAGAATGACGCAGTGTGGTTGTGGACGTTGTGCAGGTATGGTGAACGACCAGTCTAATTTTAGGTGCTCGTCTAGCTGGAGCATTTGTGGGTAAGAAAGCGATGTTATGCGGTGTAACAAAAAGCATGGTCTTGAAAGTTATGACCGCATACACAGTACACGGTAAAACAGGATCGGCGAAGCATAATATTGATCGAAACATGAAAGTTTGCTGTTTTCGTTTTATAATTTCGATTGCTATTATTTTATTGGTTTGAAAGGCTTACTTATTTGTTTACTAATATTATTTGCTAGCGATTTGGATGTTGTTTGGATAATTTTAGGGCATAGACAGCTACTCGTACTTATCTACGTTGTGCTTGAACTGCAAAAACTCGTTTTAGGTACCTACTTTTACCTATCGTGTTTCTGCACTAATAACAAACTCGTGCATGCAAGTGCCAAGGTACCTTTCCTACCCAACTTAATCTACCATTTGCAATAAGTACTTACCAATAATAAGACACAAACAACTTAAACCACTTACCGTAAAAATGAATGTTTTAATGGAACCTGAAATATTGTACGCAAATGACGATCCTTTTCCACATCGAGTTGTCTCTATACCTGGAGATGGTTCGTGTTTGTTCCATTCTTTGTCATTCTCTGTGTATGGGAATATTGAGTCGTATGACATTAGGGGTGCTATAGGCGAGTATGTGGTAGCGCATTGGGACGAGATGCAACTTTATACGTGTGACGAGCGTGGAGACATATTAACGCTGACTTGTACTAGACAGCAATGCTGAAAACTACCACCTACGATTCCCTATACGAACTTATAGCGGCCGCCGCTTTGTATCCGTTTACTTTCGAGGTTTACGAAAATGGTCGTTTGAAAGGATCGTTCGGTAGTAATCCTGGGAAGCCAGTGAAACGTTTACGATTCTCTGGTAGTTTCTGAGAAGGTCATAAAGTGCTCCTTCCTAATACTAGTTCCTCTAGAGTATCTCCTAATGAGCAGTTAAATGAATATACTTTTAATTTTAACTTGCCAATTGTTGAAAACTTTCCTAAAATGGGGGGAAGGCCCCAAAAGATTAATAGAGGAAGGACTAAAACTTTGGAACTGTTCTGTTCTCAACAACTTAAAGAAGCTGGTGCTCGTTATCGTCAGAACAATTCAGAAAAACGCAAAGAGAAATTAGCACGTTACAGTTCTTTATATCCGGAGGTTAACAGAGCAGTTGTAGCGCGTTACACTGGTTCCCATCCGGAAGTTAACCGAGCAGCAGTAGCGCGTTACACTGTTTCCCACCCGGAAAAGCATCGAGAAGCTGTAGCACGTTACAAAGATTTACAACTTAAGGTAAATCTTGAATCTGTCTGAAGAAAAAGATTGAACGGTAAATTACGATTGCAACTAAAAGATTTGGAAAAAATTACTCAAGCACTAACAAATAAAATTAAAGACATATTAGAATCAGAAAAACTGATTAAGTAAACAGTTCACAGTAGGCAACAGGCTCTGGAAAACTTTAGTAAAACAATTGATAAAATGAAGGAAAAATTTAAAATATCGTTAGAAAAATTGAGCGCATGTCCTCCAGATAGGAATTTACATGACAAGTTAGAAGAATTTCTAGAAAAATCAGGACATAGGAATAACCAGGAGCTATATTACACACACGAAGCCTACAAAGTGTATGAAACTAAAGATAAAGCTATTGAAATTGACGACACTGGAAAAGCGGTCTTTGGGGATGTCAGAAAACATGGCAAAGGTCTGGTTTGGTCTTTCTGTGATGATTTGTGCGCGCCAGATGAGAACGTTATTGTACAACCAACGAAAATATTCGGAAACTTTGTTAACAGAACCTCAGTCCAGTATTATGCATTAATTGGCCAAAAAATACTACTTAAAATCTTTAATTAACATCAACACTAAAATAAAATTTTCCTCGGCTAAGAACAATTTCAAGAGAAATGTATCACGTATAGAGCATTTGTAACCTTTTGAAAGATATAGATGAGTCGTTAGAAATATCAGACATAGAAAGAATACAGGAATATGGAAAACATAAAAAGTTGGCAGTATGGTTATGGAAAGTGAAGAGTCGCATGAAACTTTAGAAGATGAGAGTATAGATAAACATAAGGCCGTGTTCAAATACCTGAAACTGAAATGTCTTGATACTCCAAAGCTTGAGTGCATGTCATGTTTCAAACTTTGTTATTCAAGAGATATTTTATCTGTGAACTGCTTGATAAAACCTATTGTACCTGTGTTCTAAATGATCTATACGTTAGTACTGTTTCACTACAGATAAGTGAGTTAAATGACTATGAAAAGATATTAATTCAACGCGCCAAAGTATTTCAGGTGGTAATGTTAATGAAAACTGTCGCAAACAAACATTTACCTAATCAACATATGATGAAATAAATGAAAGGCAGAATTTTCCACCTTCCGTTGCTACTTGAAGAAACAATGAAAAAGCTCCCTAGACCAGAACAACTGATTACTAACCCCAAACTATATATATCATAGTACGAGGTATATCGACAAAGTCAAAATAGTGTGGAAGGATATTGTAGATGTCAAAAAGGTTTACCAAGCGTTACAAATATCTAAAAGGTGTGAACACTTTACTCTCAAATACAACTTCCACATTCACCTCACCAGTTAATTAGCTGTATAAATGAAAATGAAAATTTGCAACATATTTTAGACCGATCAGAATATCAGGTAGATAACTTTGCAGAAGGGAACGGAGCACTACTAACCCAAGTTACCTCTGAAAAAGAGGCTGACTATAAACAATGCACCATTTACCCTTTGGACGAAAGGAGGAGAAACGCTCCCATTTCAGAATTATACCAAATGTTTATTCAACGCTGCTCCGATCGATTTAAGAGATAAAGGTTTAGATGTAAAGTGCTTTCCTGATCTTTATGTAGAAGGTAAATATTTTTTTTTATTTATTTATTATTACGTTAGCAGTCAGAATACATTGTATTTCTTTAAGCTAATATTTTGGTTTATAAATTGACATGATGAGGGCCCGTCCAGTGACTGGTCCTCGTCCTAGAAAATAGTGCTAAGTTGTTGGGCCCATGTGGGGTCCTCTTCAGTGGAGGTCTGTAGGCCAATGGCGCTTGAGGCGTCTAATGACTTGATGGTGTGGAAGTTCTTGGAGAAGAAGGTTGTCATGGGTGGTAAGTTTTTTAAGATGTTTCCTGGTTTTGACCTGTATTACCGTATTGAGCATCGGGATGCCGAGGTCATCGTGTATCATCTGATTGGTGATGTACCAGGGAGCATCAACGAGAGATCTTAAGATTTTAGATTGACTTCGTTGCATGATTGCGAGGTTAGTCTTGCTAGCACAGCTCCAAAGTTCTATTCCATAGGACCAGATTGGTATAATGGTGGTATTGTAGATAAGGATTTTGTTAGAGAGGGATAATGGGGAGTGTCGGCCTAATAGCCAGTAAAGGTTTTTTTTTTAAATCTGAGCTCTACATGTTTTTTTTCTTAGTAATGTGCTCCTTCCAGGTGTAGTCCCAAGTATTTCATTGATGGGGATTGTGGACTCATTTACCTTAATGTTCCAGCGCTGGAGCCAGTCTTCAAGTAAGCTGAGGTGAGTTTGGACATATTCCACAGCGAGGTTTAAGTCCGTGTGTCTCGCAAGTATAATTGTGTCATTGGCATATGCTCCTATAGTAGTGGTTGCGGAGGTTAGAAGGTCTGAGGTATATAATGTATAAAGAAAGGGACCCAGAACGCTACCCTGTGGGACCCCAGATTGGATTGGGTACACTGGAGAGACTTCGTCGTTAACGCGTGTTCGAAATTTTCTGTCTGTTCGATAGGAGTCCAGAAGTTTATGAAATTGAGGAGGTAAGATTTGATGTATTTTGAGTTTGAGCCCTTTGTGCCAGACTTTATCAAACGCCTGGCGAATGTCCAAAAGAACAGCTATACAGTAAGCTGACTGTTCGAATGCTGTGTTAATTTCTTGCGTGATGCGATGGCACTGTTGTATGGTAGAATGGTGTCGGCGAAAGCCAAATTGATAATCAGGGATCCAGTCAGTTGCCGTGAATTCTGGGTCTAAGGTTTATTCTTTAGACCCCTTACTTTTAAATACTTGCTTACAGTTGTTTTGTATTCTCTTTCGTTAAAAACTACGATAACGTTAAGAAAAGCGTCCATTTCTTATTTTTGGCACTAAAATTCGAAGTAACCATATACACATTCTACAAATTTTATCGCTTTGCAATTACGAGCCTAAAAATATGAAGACGCCTTTAAAAAACATCAAGAGATAATTTATAACGTGTACTTTTTCAATTCGCAGTTTGTCTTATTAGAATCGGCTCGTCGAGTTACCGAGGGCGGGATGAGTATTACTCTAAAAATACTTGGAGTAGGCAAAACCAAAATTTTCAAGGACGACATGGAAAATTCAAAGTAATATAACTTTGTAACCATTCGTTTTGTAGGCTTAAGACATTCTATTGATATTATTTAAAAAATAATAGATTTACATCGCTGTTGTCATTGACTCATAAAAGATATTGTTCTACAATGTCAATAAAAAACCGCCCCACACCGACTCTACAACATTTAAGAATCAACAGCTTTACATAAATAAATGAGCTTTTAAAACGGCTATATTATGTATAAGTTTATAGATATAAATGCCCTTTTCCATATTGATTTATTGCAGGTTTAAGAATAAAGATCATTTATTTACAAGCAAAGAAAATGTACTCTTACTATTAATGGTGTAAAGCTTTTTCCCTATAATAGCACAAGTATAATTTTATCAGAAAAAAATATTTACGTAATTAAAAGAAAATTAATAGTCCGATCGTAATTAAGCCGACAATCTACAGAACGGCCTTTATACAAATCTGAAAGAGACACGTGAATTAGTAACTTTAATAATTATCAACTTATGGTGATCTATTTTGCATTGTACGAATAAGTTACACTAAGCTTCTATTAATAATTCTCCAGCAGTAAGCTACTTCGAATTAGTAAAATTAAATTTCCTATAAACCCCGTAGAAACGTTAAAATGATACAAGTTTGTAATTATTTCTTATTTAATATGAAATAAAAACTTTAATCTAATATTTTTTTAGCTTACACACTAATTAAATATATTTAAAGTATTTTAGATTAACTTTTAAGGGCTGCATGGAAATAACATATGTGCTAATGAAGTAAGCCAACTCTTCATAACTTCAAATCTATCATACACAAATATCTTTCGTTCACAGTGCAACTCATTGAAAATAAAGCAGACCTCAAGCAGTACAAATTGATTCCGTCACTTCAAAAATGTATCGGTTCTTGAGATTGACGATACATCTGGCTACCGGTCCTTATTTGCAACGATTTTATTTATATTTCTGGTTGCTGTGATGTTATCATTAAAATTTATTTATGTTGTAGAAATCATTTTTCTTTTAATATTAGGGTTTTAATCTAATATTTTGCCCCCATCAGCGGCCCCAACCTTCTGGAGCCGGGAAATAAGCTCGATGTAGGCCAACAAATCTTCATCCTTACTCATATGTGTCATTACCTTCATGATGAAGGCTTTAAAGCTATCTTTGGTGTTATAATGCCTTTCATTGACCTTCGTATGGCCCACGTCCCACACATAACAGTTAACGGGATTGTAGTTGCGGCCGGAGAAAGACCAAAAGTCGGTGAACCAGTTATAATATCAATTGTTGTATAACCATGCCTGGCTCATATTTGCCTTGTAGGCTGAAGCAAAGTCTTGATCAAAGACGTTCTTTCGCTCAGCCGCCACTTCTATTCGGGGATTCACAACCATCTCAAGCACATTGATATAGCCATTAATGTCAAATGACAAGTCAAACCATGTAAACGCATAACTTATAATCATATCAAACGACGAGAAAATTAGAACACGTTAAACAATAGTAACATCAGTGGCGTAATTAGGAGGGAGCGCTCCGCCCCGGGCGGCACTTTGATAGGGGCGGCAAATAGCGCCCCGGTCCCAATCTTTTCAAGTAAAAATTCATTTAAGTGCAATGACCTACAGGTCCTGATGGAAACCCATGCATTTGGTATTAACAACCGTTTATGGTAATATTAATGCCGACCTTCCATAAAACCGTAAAGTCCGAACGTAGGTATTGAGCGGGATTATGTAGGCGTCATCGTTCCAATCCGTCTTACTACCGCACCATGTGGTCAGCACGGAGCGGGGGCGGCGCCTTGATATTTAAACGAATTTAGAGAAGCGAAGGGATGCTGATTATACAAAAGGGGTTTCCCTATTGAAACAGGCCATTCCGAGTCGAAATTTAGTCGCGCTGCGAAAATTCGAAGACTGAAAACGTTCTTGCGCGAGAGCCGAAATGAAACTGTCTCCAACGCAATCACATTTGCAAAAAATCTTTGCGAAGAAAATGGCTTCGACATCACGGCCCGCTGCAGAAAGAGGCCCAAGCATCACTTTGGTGACAGCAATAATTCTAATTCCGGATTGTCTCTTGAAGAAGAATTTATGTTAAGATTATTTTTAACTGTATGCGTGAGTGTTGCTTCTTGTGAGAGGAGCTTTTCAAAGCCAAAGTGCGTGGTACCTAGCATGTATTTAACTTCTGATGGTGTAGGTGGTTTTTCACTACCAACACTGAATGGTTAGCCCCAATAACTCGATAGTCACTTTCATATACTCTTCAGACAATTGATGTTCTTTTGTACCATGCCAATAAACCTCTCTTAACACCTTTTTCAGTCGCCATAGATATTGTTTAGAAATAAAAATAAAAAATGGTTTTAAATATCAACAGCCATTATTAAAGCTGCTCCAATTATACGGGGATATTCTTTTGCTTATTTTACAAGATGGAACCAGTTCCTGTTTTAATCAGTGAAACCTTGGGGTTACACGCTTTACATTTACCATTTTTAGTTCACATTGTCAAATTGGTAACAACTGTGAATCTTGAAAAATTCTATGTTTTGAGAATGAGGACAGAGGAGGATAAAGCAAGAGATTAATGCTGATTGAATAAATACCACGGTGAAAGTTTTGATATCTTGAACAATTTGTTATTAAATGGACATAAAATGTTTAAACTTTGATGCTTTGTAGAAGCATATACAGAGAGTTTGCCAACCACTTTTGCGCTGTTCCGTACTGTTTTATAATTTTCTTACCAATATGCCACCTGTATGTGAATTAAAAGAAGTTGCTGGAAACACTTTCGAAAGCATGTGTATCTAGCTGAGTCTTCCAGAAATACACGAACAAATCTTTAAGTAAAAAACAATATTTTGATTAGTGTATAGATGGTGCAAACATTCTTGCTGAAAACATGCCGCTTTTTGTTAAGATTGGCCAACGGGTACTAATCAGCTAGTGGATCTGCGCAGTAATTATAGTGAATTGATCAACAATGTTCCATCGTTTACGTGTTTCAATTGTTGAGATCTGTATTCCGTAAATCTAACAATTCGTTTAGTCTGCGGTGGGATTCTATGCTCGCAAAGCTATTGCTGTTGGAGAAAAGTCAACAAGAAAGTAGTTGGGACTTGCAATGATCACGCCTTTAAATGTGGAGCTGGCATGAACACAGCTCCGAGTAGAAGAGTGTAAAATTTCGTTTTTGGCGAATCTGAAGAGAGACTGCTTTATGTTATCCCAATAAGTTAAACGACCGCAAAATAGTTCAAGACTGAGCCGTAGCAATTCTCCTCCATGTTTTGTATGTAAAGAATTATATAAGAAACTGCATACGATTTGGTTGAGCCACAGTATTCTAGAAAAAATTGCCAGAACCGTCGAATCTAGCAGCAACATTGTTTCAATTCAATGACAGCACCTGTAAATAAAAATAATCGCAATCCCTAAATGGGTATTAATGCACAACTTAATTTCCTTCGACTGGTAATTTGTACAATAAACTTGCGTTTTGTATAGGTTTATATTAACGTAAAATAACCAAGCGCCTGCTAAACTTAAATTACTGTAAATAACACTACTGTCTGACAAATTTGAAGACCTATACGAACGCAACGCAGCCTTCGGATTTATCTTATTGTTACTGGTTTTAATTGAAGCTCATATTTCAAGTAAAATATCTTTCTAAACCCTTCAATTTTATAGTTTTTAAAGTATTTTAAATATTTAATATTTTAAAACTACTGGGTTGTCCCAAAAGTTCTAACCCATCTGCGAATAATTAAATTTATATGCATTTTTTCTTGTTTCTTTGTGCTTATAGTGTTGTAACAATCTTCATCTTTGTATTGCAGATAATTTTACAAGAAAGTGAGCTTCAAGTTTTGATCTTCTATTGATGGAAACGGAAACTTTTAACAAGACCATTCGGAACCAACTCAAAATGAAGCATGCCCTCAAAGTTCCACCACACCCAAATCACGACCTTCTTGCCGAAGCAATCTTTACGTGGAACTGACAGAGGATTTTGACCTTTTGAAACCAACTTCTTCTGTCGATTCTGATTGGCCAAAAAGACCGATTTCTCATCTGACGCCACAATTCGTTTCCAAAGTCGGTCGTTCGATGGACTGTTGAGCAGTTGGTGGCACATCTCGACTTTTCGGCGGCTGACTTGCGCTTAGGTGATTCGTGCGGATCTTTACCGGGCTTCTTATGAACAAAATCAAGTTGCTGAAGGTGCCGATAAATCATTGATTTACTAACTTTCAGATGCTTGATAAAGGTTCGGCTTCCAAAGCAGCTTACATGTCACTATCACAGGATTTTAATAGTCGGTCGAAACAAGGCAAATCTTTAAGGCTGAGATCATTGGATTCAAAGCACTTGTACCATCTTAAAACTTTTGACTGACTTACGCTTCCTTCACCTTCAACATCGCAAATGTCTTTTACGGCATCTCTTGTTAAAGTTCCTGTTTCTAGTAATAGCGGATCAAAACTCGAAGCTCACTTTTTTCAAATTCATTTGGAATACATAGATGAAAGTTGTTGTGACACTATAAACACAAAGAATAAAAAAAATGCATAAAAATTTAATTTTTCGCATCTGAGTCAGGACTTTTGACATAACCTATTAATATAAACTAAATATAAGTTAATAATTAAATAAAAGTTTTTTGTTGTATTGTAGAAAGCATTATATGCAAATAACCATCGCCGATCAGCAAAAAGTGACAAAATATTTATTTTTAGAATTTAAAAACTAGTTTAAAAGGTGATCTTAGAAACTAGATCATTTGAAATATAACTATAAATTCCAAGGCACTTCTAAATAGTTCGTTGAAAACGTATGGTGTTTGGCGTTTCAATAGCATGTAAGTATGCCTGTGGCAAGATTGCTAGTCTTACACACTGTCTAGAATCTGTCCAATTTTATTAATTAGTATCTTCGATTCTTCTCTATTTTTACAAATTTTTGCTTCTTCCCAAACTAGTTTGACTTGTGGTTTTTGCCCTACCTTCTTTTCTTTTTCCTATTTCTTATAATCCAAAGCTTGTTCTTAGGAATCTGCAAATTTTTGGGATAATAATGATGTTTCCTTGCTCTAGTAACAGCGGCATAATCCTATTATGACTATATTCTTTGGGTGGTTTAAAATAGTCAATAGCCTATTACTTAATACAATAATTAACTTTTTTTTGAAATTTAACAATCTCTTTGAATATCTTTAAAATTAGGTGTATGAGGTTAAGCTAATATTTGTGTGCTTGGAGTAGTACCTCTAAAGTTTCTTTACTTGTCGCGATGTAATTTCTGTTTGAGCTAATTATTGTTCTAACGGGTTTCGTGTATCCCGTAAAGAGTTGTTTAAAAGTATTTTAGTTTTCTTACCAAAACTTCCTCTAGAAATTTATTTTTACTAAATGAGCATTTTTATCATATTTAGTAATGGAATTTATAATTCTTATTCCACTTACCTGTTTTTTGACTTTGTCAGATAATTTTTAGGTATTTTTATTTATTTCTGCAAGTTTTGTATTTCTCTAACTAACAGTTCTGGCAGTTTATCTTATGACGTGTAGAAGTTTAAAATAGACTTTTGCAAAGATAAAGTATTTTTATTACTATTTTAATCTTTGTGATGTTGAGTTTTAAATCTTGCTCGTTATGTTTAGTAATTTAATTTATTTTAAACAGTTATTTTATAAGAATGATTGTGATAAGAAAATTTAAGCTATCACTCAGGAAATAAATTTCACCTCCAGAAGCTCGACTACATCACGTAGACTCCTTATGACAACCCTTTGAAATAAGGCATTTCTGAATGAAAAAGTGAACTTTGTAAAAATATTAATCAGTTTTAAAGCATAATGTTCTTCCTTAATAGTAATGCAGAACTCACTTGTTGATTTAATAATAATTTAATATTTTAGTTGTAAATTAACGTGCCCTCGATAGTTGTAAAGGCGGATACTTTTCTTCTTGAACTATGGTTACAGGCGTATTTTTGAAAATTAAGCATTTGCATAAGGCATTTATTACTCTTTTATTATGCTAAAGGTTTATTCCAAAAATCTTCAGTATTTTCAAGTTTGTTTAATTTATTTAGTATGATTATCGAAGCTAGATAGATATTTGCTGTGTACGTACATTTAAAACATCTAAAAAGGAAGAAAGCAGCGGAATCAATTCTGTGAATTAAACTTCTACCGATTCTAGTATATATCGCTTGTATTACTTTGTATTATATTTTAATACTTTTCATACTAATAGATTTTTACAATTCTAAATAATAATAACGTTTGTGTAAGAATTTCTTTAATTTATTTATGTATTCAATGCGAAGGTCGATTTCTAACTTGAGAATTTAAGATAAATACTGAAAAGCTAAATTTTTAATAATTATACGTTTTGTAAAATTTTGTGAAAATGGGAATTCTAAAAAACGTTGCTATTATATAATACTTTTCATTTTTCTTAGATAATAGTTTATTTAGGGTTCGTATCTGAATTAATTTCTAGTTTTTTTGATAAAACTACGATTACTGATGAGGATATTCTTGTTGGTAAATTTTCATTTTATTTGTGGTATATAGATCTGGCACAAAAGTAATATTTACAAGGAAGAGATGAAATGAAATAATCCTAAATTTTTTATAATTATATGGAAAGAATGCTTTTTGATTTCTGAATGTGTTGATTATTTTCTTAATAAATACCTTAAAAATGCATTAAACTTTATATAAAAAAATCTATATATAAAGCTAAATTGTTTTATTAATTAAGCAACTATGTACCAGACATAGTTTGAACCTACATAGGCCGAACGAACAGACAAATATCAAATCGTATATACTATATGAACATTTTTGGCTGTACTAAATAGCGATATTTCTTTTACTTTAGCTAAACATAACACGAAAATATGACATAGAATTTTTTCCCAATTTCAAAACACTTGCTACCATCTTTATCAATTGATGTATTAATTATAGTTACATAAACTTGTTACATATCTTTCACACAAATTCTTCGTAATTTGAATGTATTTGTCGTCTACGCCTGCAGTTACTAGGGATGCTATTAATTGACTATGTTTTATTCTTTCGGGATATCTGAAATAAAATATTTAAAGCGAGCAATGTTGCTCTGGTCCCATATGAATTACAAAGTCCATGTATTATTACGTTTTGATTTTTTTACCTCGCGTGGGGTTCTTAGTCTTCCATATAAGTGGTTTAAAAGCGACTGAATTAAAAATAAGAAAACAACAGGAAACCTAGTGTATAATCCTTTAGCATAATCACGAATAGCGCTGTACAATAGCTTTAAATACATGCGTTTTTTAAAATGAGGTAGAGGTGATAATAACCTATCAGAAAACATCAGAATACGAAAAGATAGGAACATAAAATATCAGACGCATGTTTAAAGCTCAAAAGATCAAAAATACAATAGGAGAAATAAATAGATTAAAAATATATATACTTGTATTAAGTAATATGGGATGAGCCGATTGGAAAAGCGCAATAATTGATAAGCTCGTTGTATGTTATGCAGGAGGAAATAACTGGCAATATAGAAAAGGAATAGGAATTATTACATCACATAATGTGGCTCAAGCTCTTAAAAATATTAAATACAGGTAAGATTGAAAAATTATAGTACAACTTGTAACAATAACGACAAACATCAGTATAGTGCAAGTATGTCTCCGCACAAGAAAGAGCCAAAGAACTACTAATTGCTAAAAAACATAAAACAACAAAACAAAATAAGAGGGGGAACAGAAAAGGATATCATAAGAGATCGTGGATTAGTTATTATAAATAAAAGGAGAGATGGGAGAGCAATATCGGGGCAATATATTGAAATATTCACTTCATCCAAATTTTGAATTTTTTGCTGTTAGACGTGATCTATATGCAGGTGCATTGTCGCAGTATTTCTTAAGTTAGCATAAATTTGATCGGTTGTTGGTAGTAGAGTTTCGCATTAATAGTCCAAAATGTACCATTCTTTTAAAATATTTAATAAGAACCTATTGTCTTAAAAAAATATTCACTTTTTTGGTGATTGGTTACAATCAACGTTTATTATGCTTCTAAAAAGAAAGATGAGCGGAAATGTAGTAAATATTAAAATATCAGTCTAATGAGCCATGTTTCAAATATATTTCTAGGTTAATAAACTACAGAATTTATAACGAATTTGAAGAAAATATTCAGCTTACGCAATTTAGATTTTAGAAAGGACTAGACTCAAGAAAAATACGTTTTTGGGTTTAAGTGTTTATTCAAAGATGCCATGATATAAGTTATGATGCATATATAATTTTTAAAAAGCATTTGATAAAGTATAGTACAATAAGTTGCTTATATTGTAATTGAAAATTAGCAGAAATAGAACAACAAATTACAGGAGACCTATAAATCAGACGTAATATGTGCTAGCGTTGCATTTTATCACCATTACTAGTTTACTTATACTCGGAGAAGATATTTAAAGAACTACTTATAAACTGCACTTCGAAAGTAGTCTTAACTGGATGTATTAGCAACATCATATTTACCGATGATGCATTGATATTTGTAAAGAATTGCAGTTACAAATGGATTGAATTACAAGCATGTGCACACATTACATATTGAATACAATTGAATACAAATTAAACAAAAAACATGAACATAAATGTTGTTTCAAATAACAGTATCCTGATAAAAAAAAACATTGATGAAAAAAATTGAGAAATTTAGCTACTTAAAAAGTAACGGTAATGATAAATGGTATTTACAAAAAAAATCGAATAGAAATAGAGCGAGCAGCTTTTATATGGGTAAAGAATGCTTTATGTAGCTACATATTAAATTTTAACATCCGACTGAGGGTAGTCTGATGCTACATTTTCCCTGCTCTATACACTACGGAGACATGGATGTTAATGAAGCAACTTTTAAACATGTGAAATATTTTAATATAGCCGCTTATTTGAAATTAGTTGGAAAAGAAAGATTGGGAGATTTTTTTATTTACCGTAACCAGCACAATGCTTAAAAAACAATGTTATACATGGTTTTGGTCAATTTAAAATTACATTTTAACGTATCCTTCATAGCGGAAAACTGTTCCTCGGACTTAATTGGTTGCACTCACAGTTATTTTAATCATCATTGAATCGCAGTGTTACTATCAGTATCGGGGTTACAAATTTGTTTAGTCTAATAAGAATGTTTTTCCATCCTAATTGTTCTATAAGTATATTGTAACAAATTTTAAACGCCCCATATAAGCACAATTTGAAAGGTTTTAAATGTTTACCAGATGGTTTTCGTAGGACCCAGAACCGAAACAGCCAGGGAAAGTCTAGTACTACTGTTAGCTCTTGCATGCCCCTGAGTATTTATAGCTGTTATATTTGTTATTGGTGGAAACAAATTGTCAGCATTATGTTTTTGTTAGTTGTTTTTGGACATTGTTTTTAATTTAAACATTTTGTCCATAAAGAGTAGCCAAAACGAAATACCGAATTTAAATTTTGCGCCTTCCATTTTGACAGATGTCCTCTACAGTGGATTATAATTATTAAAACGCTTTGCAAATTCGGTGAAAATTTTGGGGTAACGGTACAAAAGTTACGTGGAAATTAATGCAAGACCTCGTGAATAGCAGGGTGGAATAAGATCCCCATTGCAATACTTAGTGGAAGTGTCGGTGCAAAACAGAAAATACCGACTCGGCATCGTGCATGACAACTTAAAAATTTGAGAAGATTCTTTTAGAGAATACTTTATAAAGACCTTCACGCGTACAAGTTCAACTGACGTAAGAGCTTAAGCTTACTGGCCATTTTCACAAGCGACGATTCGTCAATTGCTTTTTAGAACATCATGAAGTAGATTTTTAGTTTAGTCAAAAATTTTCGTGATAGGCCTACACTTCTTCGAAGAAACTGTAAATGGTAATCGTTATAGTGAGGTAAAAAGCCAATTTTTTGACACTAACTGGAGAACACAAATCTCAAAGGAATATGAATTCGGTAAGACGTCGCGCCTGCCATATAACTCGAGCAACAGTTATATTGAACCAACAATTTTCTGGCCGCATAATTTCATAAAATATCTACATCAGTGGTCACCAACCTTTTCAATGTGTTGAGCTACTTTGATAATTTTGGAATAAACAGTAAGCTACCTAGTCGTAAGCGACATAAGTCAATTTAAATGAAATAATACACAGTTGTATTCGACATACATGTATTTATTTTACTAATTAACTAATAATTAATATTACTAATACATACTACATAACTACATCGTAGGTGTTTGACAAATAAACAGAATTTTTCACAGTCACAATGGCATGTCACATACGATTTAACAAATGTGAATAATAATAACAAAAAAGTAACGCAATATTTTAAACAAAACATGGGCAGATAAAAAAATGCGTGTTCAGTGATAAGGCTGATACTCAGACTCATCGATAAGTCTTTTAATGTTTGCAGTATAGCCAGTGGCGTAACTAGCGTATGTACCGCCCGGGGCGAACTCTGAAAGTGTCGTCCTACTCCCGTGTTAAAAAAAACTAAATAGGGAACAGGTGAAAATGAAAAGCAGGTACTAAGCTGAATAGGCAGGTTTAGGCCTACAATATATTTTATGTACTTACTCTAAAACAATGGAACTTTCCGAGCTTTTCGAGTTGCAAATTCAATAATTACACTGTTAAAATCTATTTTATTAGTTAAGTCTTGTTCGATTAAAAGAAGAGACAAATTAGTGGTACGGAGCTGGCTCATTGTGGATCTGAAGTAGCTTTTTATTAATTTTAGCCTTGAAAAGAACCGTTCACAAGAAGCAAAACTCACGCCTACAGTTAAAAATAATCTTAACATAACAACTACGTTAGATATCCCCAGATTGTATTTCATAATAAATTTTAGTAGTTTCCAGTGGGCCTCCTTCAACAAGTGTTGTCTCGTCATTAGAAGCCTTAACGAAGCGCTGAAGTCGCTTTCGTTAATGTCGTCTGAAAACGTAATGCCCACCTCGCATCTAAACTCTGGATCCAAAATATTTGATGTTTTCAAAAAACGATACTTGTCATCTAGATCTTGGATGAGCTGGAACCGTGTACTAATTTCCTGTAATAAAGTTTTTAGGGCCCCTGCTGACCACATCGTAGTAAGGCGGATTAGAACGACAACGCCTAGACAATCCCGCTCAATACCTACATTCGGACTTTACGGTTTTATGGAAGGTCGGCATTAATATTATCATAAACAGTTGTTAATACTATGTGCGTGGGTTTCCATCAGGACTTGAAAAATGAATTTTTATTTGAAAAGATTGGGATCGGGGCGCTATTTGCCGCCCTGGGCAGAGCGCTCCCACCGCCCCCACCTAATTACGCCACTGAGTATAGCTTGTTACAGCCATTCGAATACAATTATCCAAATGTTCATCTATTAGTCGATTGCGGTACTTGTTCTTAATAATCGTTCTCGAGCGCTGGTGGGTGCTAACCGATTTTATTCCTATATCCGTTTATTGTGAGAATTTGCGAAACTTACAGAATTTAAAATATGTTGTGAGCTACCAGAATTGCCTTTGCGAGCTGCCGGGAGCTCGCGATCGACGGGTTGGCAACCACTGATCTACATCAACCGGCTAGCAAGATTTTGTGATGTAACAGTGCGTGACTTTTTTAAATTACCTTAAATCCAATTTATACGCCAGCATTCCACAAACGTTGACGACCTTAAGAACGAAATTTGACATGATATCGATGAAACTAATCAAAACGAGCAAAATTGTAACCGAAAATTTTGTTAAAAGAACAAAGATTTACAGTTCAAGTCGCGATGACTATAATATTTGCCAGACATAAGTTTTTACATTTAGTCGTCTTATTTAAAATTCAAAAGCAGCATTTGGTTTGGACCACCCTTTATAATGCAATAGTCTAAAAAATACAACATGCCGCAGCTAACTATTGAAGGAAGAATAAACAACAAAAAAAATTTAGAGAACAAAAACGTACCAGCTTAAAAACCTACGACAATAATATGAAAAATCTTCTAGAAAATTATTCCGGGTAGCAATCAAGAGGATGATTATCATTATGAAAGCCAACATGATAGCCAATAATCGTTGACTATTACGGCATCACAAGAAAAAAAAAGAAAAATTATACAAAGAAATACTTTTAAATTATGACTCATGATCCTGCAATTGCTGCATCGTTTGGTTGATTGTTTTTTGAGTATTAAAAATTCAGATTTTAACTAGTATTTCGGTATTTCTCCAATGTTACATATATTATTAAAGAGTTTAACCACAAATTCAAATATTCTTGTCTCTCCACTTTAAAATTTCTACAGAGAGTCTAGGATTTTTCTGTTTTTGCTATTTTCCAAAGATTATTTCAATACATCTGGATCCTGTCCTCATCTTCATTTAACACATTTCCGACCAAAATGACAGTAACGTTATAGCCCCATGTTTTAAAATGCCCTTTTCGTCTATAATTATGCTGTTGCTATCATAAACTAACAAATAGGTTATTATTTTTAAGTGTATATTAGCCACGTTTTTATTATTTTGTAGACATTGAAATTGTATTATGAATTTATTTGTTGTAGTTCTTCACAACTTTTAGCGTCCAGTCTTGTCGAATTTATTTTAAATATTCTTATATTTTTCTGAATCATTTGTAACGTTTCTTCGTTGTTCCATAAGGTCTAATATGGAACCCGTAATTTATCTTTTCCTTTTTGTTTCCACATTTAGTGTGTCCGCATTCCATTAGATAGCGACACTTTATCTGTTACATAATTGTGTACGTAGATGTTTAAGGTTAAGGTCATCTCCAATATGTACACCGCTTTTGTTTCAGTTTTTTAAGTTGTATCTTAATGTCAGATATAAGTGGTTCTAATCTGATAAAATAGCCGCACCGGGATATGTAGTCTTCTTCTTCTGGCAGTGCCTATCCGTTTCGGATGTTGGCTATTAACATGGCTATCCTAGCTTTATTGGCTGCTGTACGGAAAAGTTGAGTTGTTGTTAAAGAGAACCATTTCGTTAGGTTCTGTAGCTATGATATTCTTCTACGTCCTGGGCCTCGTTTTCCGTACACTTTCCCCTGCAAGATGAGTTGCAGTAGGCCATATCGATGTTCGTTACGCATTATGTGCCCCAGGTATTCCATTTTACGTTTTTTGACACTGATGATTATTTCATAGTCTTTCTGCATTCTACGCAGTACTTCTCTATTTGTAATCCGGTCGACCCATGAGATTTTCAGGATGCGTCTATAACACCACATTTCGAACGCCTCTAACTTCTTGGTAGTAGCCTCGGTCAGCGTCCAAGATTCCACCCCGTACAGGAGCACTGCGAATACGTAGCATCCCAGTAAACGAATTTTTATTGGTATTAAGAGGTCGTGGCTCTTGAATATTGTGTTCATTTTAATGAACGCTGCCCTGGCTTTTTCAATTCTTTGATTTATTTCAGTTGAGTGATCCCATTGTTCGTTTAGACTAGATATGTAGTCACCCTTTTTTAAATTTATTGCTAAATCTCTTTGCAATATAAATACAGTCTTATCGAATTTTCCGGATGTTTTCCAAGTGTATAAACATCGTGCAAATAATTTGTACCAAATACTGGTAATTACGAGATCTTATCCTTGGCAAAATTTATAAACATTCTCTTATCAACAATTACCGTGTAATATTTCGTTAATAAAAGTATATATATTCAAATAAATATTTTTCTTTATAAAAATTATATTAAATTATCATAAAATTGCCATAAAATCTCAATTCATTAGAATTGTTTTATTTTTTGCCACTATATTCCAAATATGTGCCAGCGTAGTCCCGTGGTTGAGGGGCGGGCTGCGATGCTAACGGACCCGGGTTCAATTCCCGGTGCTCTCTGATGCCTGGCGGGTGGCCTACTCAGTCACTAAAAATAATTGAGTACCTGCGTTCACTCGAACAAGGGGTAATAATGGCGGTCGTCTAAGGTGCGGTGCTTGCCACATCGCCCCCCATTAGAGATGGTGCGCGACGACCGGGCAGAGAGAGCGAACCTATGAGAGCCTTAACCTCTCAGTTCGCAGGCCGTGCTCCCACGCGGGGCGTAGAACCTTACCATTATTATTATTATTATTATATTCCAAATATATTATTTACGGTAGAAAACACAATATGCCAACATTTTGTGACAACTGTTCCTGTGTTCCCATTACCATACTCAAAAATCACCGATTTAACACTCTTCTTAATACAACTTCGTTAACATCGTAAATTTGAAGGCGTTCCATTTGTATTGCTAGATTTTTTTTTATTTATTTATTTATTTAATTAGCAATCAAAATACAAGGTATTCTATAAGCTAATTTGTTAACCTACAATCTAAATTTAGGATTTAGATCGATTAATAACATGATGAGATCTCATCCAGCGATGAGCTCTCTAAGTCTATTTATAGGTCAGCTGGCCACTGTCTTTTCAGTCTTCTTATTGCTGTGTCTTCCAGTAAGGGCTGTATTAAAGGATTTGTGTGAGCTTCCAATTTTTGGTGGTGGGTGATGCTTCTCTCATGGATAACTTCTTTTATAGTTGGTATCTTCAAATCTTTGTGGATCATTTCATTTGCAATATACCATGGGGCATTAACTATCGTTCTTAGTATTTTGGACTGGCACCTTTGGATTATTTCGATATTGGACTTGCTGGCACAGCCCTTGTATTGCTAGATAATCCTAAGATTATCTGTTTTTAAACTCGTGTATGATGTCGATTCACATCTTATTTAAGAATTATCTATAAGAAGGGGACTGTGGCCTGTAATTTTTTATGTATTAGAATCCTAAAATAAAGTTTAGAATAACAATGATTAAATTCAAATGGCAATTACAGTGACATTTATGGTTGCCATAAAGAAGAATTTGGTACGTACATATAAATTTAAATTTAGAATGTTTTATCAATAAACTCCCTTACAAACTTTTATTATATTTAGCTTGTTTACTACAACCACATACTTTATGTTTATTTTAACAATAATTTGCTGATTATTAAACGCTTTTGTTTATTTCATAGGTAATTCTAACAAAAGTACTGTTATTTTTAATAAATTCGTGTACATAGAGCGTTGGAAGTACTATTATTAAAATGCTTTGAGCAAATATGTACGTGTTTTAATGAAAATTAATAATTTTATATTTTGTATTACTTTTCTCCGTTATTAAATTTCTTTCTTTTCTTTCCACTTATTCTTACTTCCTTTTTTAGTTTTTAAATTGACCATACCACTCTTAATATTACATATCTCTTATCTAATACAGTGGATGACGTTAGCTATTGACAAAAAAAGTAGACAATTTTGGGGAAAGCCTACGTGAAACAATGGATAAAAAAGGCTTATCGTGATCGTGACCGTGATCGAATTAAAGATGAGTATTTATATTCAGTTATCTTTTCTAAAACAGGTTAATGTATAATAAATGCTTATCTGTGATATTGGCTCTATCCAAATTTATCTTCAGATATAACACTATCTTAGTATTTATATTATATTACTTCCTTTGGTTTCCACTATTTGATATCTACTGACTCGTATGTTTTCTTAATGTGCATTTTTATTCACTATCATTATGCACGTTAATGAAATTTATCTTTATTTTACTTGTCCCTTTAGTAAATATTTTGTTTACTTTTTATTTTTCTATATCTATTCGTCACTAACCTACAATAACATGAATTTTAGAAAATTATTTTAATAACGCGATCGAAAGTTGTTAATAAATTATTGAGCGAAAAAAGTTTGGTCTGTTTAGTAATCCCAAAATGTTGAAGATTATTAAAAACCACATGATCAGATATTCAAGCAGCACTCAATTGGTTTAGCAGAAAATTGGATTTATTTTCTGCAAACTTTTTGCCAAAGAATGCGTATACTAATGTATATTTTCTACAAATAAAAAAAATATTACAAGAACTTTTTTTAGTCTTTTACTTCGAAAACAAAATATCCCAATAAAATTATAGTAAGATACACGGCGTGACAACTGATTCACCCAACACAATTTTTTTGAATTTTCTTAAAGAAGTTATTTTTAATATTTTTTAATTTTTATTATCTTTATAGCACGATATTAAATATAAGAGATATAATTATTTTAATAATTCAAAATTTTATTTAGAATTAAAACAATTAGTAATAAATTCATCATTAACACTAACCACTATTTTGGGATTTGGTGATGCTGCATAATTGCCCCTTTTTAGTTCTTTTTAAGTTGTATTAATTATTGTTAAAAGCATGTTTCAAGTTGCTTCATTAATATTTTAAAACATTAATTTTAGACAAATATTACATTAATTGTTACTTGTTTTTTTGTGAATAATTGATGCCATAATTGTGTCATTGAATATACGAGGTGCGTTGAAGTTCTATCTCCAATTTTTTTCTAAAAAAATACTTTCTTAATGAAAGTTGAAACTTTTGTTACTTCTCAACATAATCTCTGTCTAGATTTACATATTTTTCAAACATCGTCGTCGTGATTCCATAGCTGCTGAGAACACTTTTTTAGAAGTGTGTTTTGACCACTGGAAAATCGTCTGTCATGGTTGGAAATTCATGGCGGCATCATATGTCAACATGTCCTAAGACATTTCCATCCGCACAGTCTTGTGTTCATTGATCAGCATTTGTAGCACCAACCATTTTCAGGTCATCATAAAAATGTACAAGTATATAGAACGTTTTAGCCCACCAAACTAATCGTTTATATGAACTTTTGCTAATGAAACGTTTTTAACAGACACCTTACTATCCGTTATGAACGAAAACGACATACATACATATAAAACGTTCCATATAGTAGTAAATTCTAAACCTTATATCGAAATTTTGGAAGGCCTACTAATAATAACAAAAGTAATTTAATTTTAAATAAAAATTAAAACATTTTGCAAGTAATAAAATTCACTTAATTGGGGTGAAAACGGCACATACTCAATAATCTTTATTAAATACTCTACTACATTTTTGGTAGAACTTTTATTAATTGCTTTATTATTGGAAGTCGAAATGAAATTTTAAATTGAGTGGAAAATAGCACAACGTATTATTTATAATTTTGCTAAAACTATTCCCTAATAATACGCATGTGATAATAATTTAGTAACAATTTTATTGCAGTGGTTGTTTATTTGTGTTACCTAAATTTAATTACATTTTTAAAACTATAAAAATCAAGGCGCACTGTTGTGCGTCAGGCAAGTTTCGGCCTAACGCATACAGTGTATATTGCACGAACCCATTTGCGTCAATTTTAAGCTCCTCATAACTTTGCTTTCCTTTACTAAATTTAGAAAACAGTTTAAGGATAATCATACGATATTTCGTGCGAAATTTCAAAGTTGTATAATAAACTTTGGCAAATGTACAGGATGTTAAAAGTTGCAAATTTTACTACTCCCTGACTCACTCACTAGTCAAAATTATGAGGCACTTTCCGTAGGGCTAGAGACTAATTTGAAATGGTAATAGGTCTTAGTATAAAAATTTAAAAAAAAATCGGAAACCTCTAACTTCTCAATTTTAATGCTATGGCAACGCCCAAGCCAGAACACGTAATTATAATAAAAAGAGCGCTTGCATTTAGTTCTCGCTTATCTTTAAATCGACTCTAGTAAACACTCCACTTAATTATAGTTTTATTTTAGTTTTTATAGTTGATTTTTTCTTACATTGCTTGAAAATATTATTGATTTGTGATTTATTCTAATTAGATTTAAATCTTTATGATTTATTCTTATCAAAGTTATATCTTTCTACAAACACTTTCTTAACTTTTTAACTTTTACACATCTTAGTTATACGGCAAAAAACCCAAGATACCTACATAAAAATAATACACACTCCGAGGATAACCCTGATACTCAATAAATTTTCTTTATCGCTGCAAGTCATAACTTTAAGTCCTTCTTTTTAAATAATCAAGCTTGCGTTGTTTAACTTTGAAAAGAATTTTACATTCGTTATTTAGTTTTCATAGAACTTTAATGTTGGAAACATAATTTACCCACAATATTCTTAGTATCAGTCTGTAGCACCACATTTCGAAATCCTTCGGTTTTTTCATTGTTGCTTTAGTTAGTGTCTATGATTTAACTTCATAAATTTCAAAAGAATTGAAAACAGCATCGTATTAGACCTATTTTGGTTGTTAACATTAAGTCACGGCTCTTAAAAACGTTTGCCATTTTACTGGGATGTTCTAGCTATCTCAGTGCGTTGCTTTATTTCGTTTAAGTGACCTCATTGATTGTTAATATTGGTACCCAGGTAAGTATATCTAGTTACTTTTGTTATTTTTTTATCAATAATTGTCCAGGAGGATTTGATCTTTACTTATAGTCATGTATTTTGTTTTTGTAACATTGAAGTCGAGGTCGTATTGTTGGCTTGTATTAGCTACTCGTACTAGTGTTTGTAGACCATCTAGACTGTCCGCAAAGATAACCGTATCGTCCGAGTATCTGATACTTTTCAGGCGCATACCGTTTATTAGTACCTTCCACATAATTTCTTTTGAGTAGACATTGAAAAGCAGGGGAAATATTGCAAATCACTGTGTTACGCCTCGTTGTATTGCCACTTCTTCTGTTAACACGTTCTCAATCTTGATATTAGTTGTTTGTACAGTTACTGTTAGTATAAGTTTCCAATAATTCTAAGATCTTTATCGTCCAGATTTATTGCTTTTAATATTGATATTAACTTATCATGTCTCGCTCTGTCGAACGCTTTGCTATAGTCAACAAAGCATACATGCACTGAGCAGTTGACATTTCTGCATCGTTGAATTAACACCTGAATTATAAAAAGAACACCTACCTATTGCGTCACGGAAACCAAATTGAGTGCGTGGTAGATGTGCTTCACATTTGTTGTATATTCTTCTGTGTATTATTTTTAAAATGTGGCTCCTTAAACTCATTATTGTAAGTTCCTCGCATTTTATCGCATTAGGCTTCTTAGGGAGAGTCACAAAGGTCGACCGCAATCCGTTTCTTGGAATTTTACTGTTATAAATTTTGTTGAATGTTGAAGTAAGCCTTTTTATACCTTCATCTTTCATCAAATTTAAAAACTCCGATTTAAGCCGTAATTTCTTTATTACATATTGGTGCATGATTTGGATCAAAGGAAATGAATAAATGAAAACCAAACTTAAAGCTTTAAAAACAGAAGTGAGATCTCCCCAAAACACATAAATGTTAAAAATTAGCCCAAGTTCCTAAAACTTCCAGCTCATAAAAGTTGTGAGATCTAAACCAACTAAGACCAAGCCATTTGTTCAGAAGGACAAAAAGTCCAACAGCTTTTCCTTGTAAATCTAACTCGGTTCCCGGTTTCTCGTGTAGCTACCCTGTCGTATTTGTTATTCAATTCAAATTTCTACATCATTTCTACACTCCTTTATTCTAACAATGATTTTTTTTTTAGCCTGTAACTAAAGGCCATACAGCTATAACAAGACGGAACCGCCTTTTGAAGATGACCGTTGCGGCTTTTCAAATGACCAATAAAATGCTTTAACCATTAATTAATTTAAGAGATTAGAGCGAAATAAATTATCTGCTAGATAAAGTCAGACTTTAAAGTTTCCAAGATGCAAATAGTCAAATTTTAACTTTTTGTTTTATTACATTTATCTTACATTACGTGTATTACAAATTAATTAGAAAAAATACATATGGCATTATGTAAATACAATGCATATGTAATGTAACTATTAATTTATTTGATATTATATAATATAAATATATATATATATATATATATATATATATATATATATATATATATATATATATATATATATATATATATATCCTTTGCCTTTCAATAGGACATTTCTAGTAGGCGTTTTAAAGTTTATTTGAGTGTTCTTTATATTAGAAATGTAGGAGCTTGAAAAATTCAAGATGCAAAAGTTTACTTGAACCAGGTGATAAAAGTTAAGCGTTTTAAATTTGAAAATATTGAATGAGACAATTAGAAGTCAAATAACCTATAGGTTCTTAATTATGAACGTTAAAATTGATTATACTTTAAAGAAGAACTAAATGAAGACTATGAAAGAGATAACCAGAATTCAAACCAAGGACACGAACGGATGTACGGCCCCCACCTAATCATCGAAGCCCCAACACTGGATGAAACAAGAGAAATAATTAACGCTCTTAAAAACAACAAAGCCCCGGGCGAAGACAGCATAAATTCAGAATTAATAAAGAATGCAGGGGAAGAGATGATTAAAAAAATACAAGCCCTCGTGAAACAGATATGGGAATCGGAAGTGATGCCCGAAGAATGGAGTAAAGCCCTAATCTGTCCCATTTTCAAAAAAGGAGATAAACAGAGGTGTGATAACTACAGGGGAATCTCCCTCCTTAATGTGATATATAAAGTATTCACCAAAAGTTTAGCGAACAGAATGGAAGTTTTCACTGAGCAGATAATAGGGGAATACCAGAGTGGTTTTAGAAGGGGCAGGTCCACAGTAGACCATATATTTACAATCAGGAAAACCCTAGAAACATGCTATGAGTACAATATAGATGTTCATCAGGTTTTTATAGACTTTACAATGGCCTACGATAGTGTGAAGAGAGAGTACCTGGAAACAGCGATGGGAGAATTAGGAGTCCCAAAGAAATTGAAAGGACTTATCATGATGACGCTGAAAAACACCAAAAGTAAGATTAAAATAGGTACGAATATGTCAGAGGAATTCGAGGTGACAACAGGTCTTAGACAGGGTGATCCATTATCTACGACCTTATTTAATTTAGTGTTGGAAAAATGCATAAGAGCCATACGAATCAACCCTGAGGCTCGTTATACAACAGGTCAGTGCAATATCTAGCATATGCCGACGATGTGCTGATTATGGCAAGAACAAGTGAAGCACTTAAGACAGCATATAGAGAATTAGAAAAGGAAGCACAATTAGCGGGCCTAAAAATAAGTGAACTTAAAACAAAGTACATGTTCCAGTCAAGACAGGAAAGAGGAGGTCAAGCCCAACGTCGAATGCAACTTTTGGAAACAAACCGGTAGAAAGGGTACAGCAATTTAAGTATTTGGGAAGTATTTTAACCGAGACAAATGATACGAAGGCCGAAGTAAGAGCAAGGATAGCCTCCGGAAACAAATGCTATTATGCGTTACAAAACATTTTCAAGTCCCGCAACCTATCAAGATCGAGTAAATTAAAAATATACAAGACAATTGTTAGACCCACAGTAATGTATGCGTCCGAAACTTGGACATTAGCATCAGACGATAAAAACAGACTCAAATCTTTGAAAGGAAAGTACTAAGGAAGGTGTTTGGCCCAATACAAGAAAGAGGAGAATGGAGAATAAGAAGAAACGAGGAACTAAAGCAGCTTTATAATGAACCAGATATCATAGCAGTAATAAAGAGTAAGCGACTGGCTTGGTTAGGTCACGTGCACAGGATGCAACAAGAGAACGCCAAAATCAGCATACGAGAAAAAGCCAGAGGAAAGACGATTAAGAGGACGTCCCAGAAAAAGATGGGGAGACGATGTAGAGGAGGATATAAAAGCCTTAGGAGTGCGGAGATGGAGAATGAAGGCGGAGGATAGAAAGCAGTGGAGAGATATTGTGGAGCGAGCCAAGGCCCTTTAAAGGGCTGTAGAGCTAATAATTAATTAAATTAAAATTGATTTTATTTTGGCGCTTTAATCAAGAAACAACCGCCTATTAAAATTGACAAAAACATTTAAGCAACACAACAATGATGATACAATAAAAATACAGATAAAGACGTCATACTGCAATGTACTACATGGACGTCAAGATTACGGTCGTACTAAAATATACTACACTAAATTTTATTTATGTTTTAAGTATGGCAAGGGATATAATTCCAAACGATATGAATTCCTATCTCAATAGCTTTTGTTCTTACTTAAAAAAATTTCTACAAAATGCAGTAATGTACGTGTGGGTGTTTGAAAAGTTGTGGGGCTAACATAAAAACAAGTATTTTTTTATCAAATTTAATTTTATTTTCCAAAATAGTCTCCTTTTAAGTCGATATACTTCTTTCTGCTATCTCTCTAACCTTTATTTGACGGTCGTTCAGTATTATATGGTAAACTTTTTCGATGTTATCGGTGGAGTTTGCAGTTGTTGGCCCTTATCATCAGCCAAACTGGTACGACTACGTTTAAATTCAGCTGTCCATCTTTTCACAGTGATAAAGGATAGGGAAGAGTCTCCGTAAACGGGATCTAATTCAATTTTAATTGGCGTATGCGTGTTGTCTTTTAAATGTAAGTACTTAATTACGCCACGGTATTTGATTTTTCTATTTTTAGAAAAGCACTGACATCGAATGATACAAACGATTGTTAAACAACAACTAAGCATGGAAAATGGGTGAAATATTTGCATGTATCTTTCAAAGCATGTGAGATTGTAGTAACCAAATGGTTTTGATTAGTAGGGCCGTCTTCATTTTGAGACTGCTCACGTACTCACAAGTAACTTAATTACAACACTACATGTAAATATTATTAGAAATTATTTTTTTGAAATGACAGTATTCTTACAATTTTAATAACTAGAAATCTAACTAATATTTGAATAATACTTTACTATACTAAACATTTGACTCATCATCCAGATGGTTGCTTATGGTGCATCAGCCAGTCTTCTAAGTTGTATACTTGTTTGTTATGAATTTCAACTTTTTTAGAGCACAAAATTTTAAATTATGTCTATTAAACTAAAGATGAGTCAATCTCCAATAATAAATCCGGTTGCTAAACAGACATATTCAATATGTTTGCAGTGATATTGTGATCCTTAAAGTTGAGAATGATCGAAGAAAGTAATTTTTATGTTGTATTTAATACTAGGTTATCAAAACAATTCTATATTTAATAATAACATCTACCAGTCTCTTTGCTTTGAGGGAGTGATGCAATACTAACCACTACAAGAGAAAGTGATCGTCTTTCACCACTCATCAGCGATCTATAAAATAGTGTCTATAAAACTATGGAACTTTATTAGAATAAAATAAATATTATCTACCTGGCCATCTCAAACAATCCGGCTCAGATCAAAAATGGCTAATAAAACATTCCAAGAAGCTAATAAAGAAGTGGTTGAAATTAAAGTCCTTCTAATATGTAGTTCGGATTTTCTCATTTTTCTATTTTATATGGACCACATAAAAACGACATAGATCTCGTATTATATTATATATCTGTAACATTAGGATGTGTTCTGTTAAATTGTATTTAAGCAGTGGTTGTTTCAGAAGGACCACGAACTACTATTTTTACATTTCGACTGAATGTGAATACAGTGAATTTTATTTCAAGCAAAAAATACATATAATATTAATATTAGGAACCCATTTCATAGGTAGAACAGTGCATTTCTAAGTACTCTATTTATAACACAAACCATATTAATGATGTGCATGGAGGAGTCACAATAATGAGTTTTTACAAAAAAAAACAAATTGTCAAACACTTATTTGCTCATGTCAATCTTTAACTACTCTTCTCCGGAGTCAACACATTTTTTCTAACGTTCTGGAAGCACCCTGATGTTCGTTTCAAAAAAGGCTTTTGGTTGGCGGCGTATTCACTCCCGAACAGTCTGAATGTCGGCGTCGTGGTCTAAAAACCACATATCTTGTAAGTCTAATTTGAATCTTCCGAACAGGGAGAAATCACTTGCGAACATTCGAAATGACCTGCAAGTCCGGAAAGCGGAAGCCGCTTTTATACCTTCTGAGAAAATTCACGACATAGGAGTCGTCATTATTGCAAGATTCCACTCTACCCATATAATAAAGTGTTCTTTTGTTGGTCGAGTATTTGACGAGTACGTAATTATTACAATGGATTACGTCGTCATCCAACAGCTTAAGAATAACGTCATCATCTTGAAATTCATCTGAAAGATGGGACAAATCGTCAGAAAATTTCGTCTCGTGCACTATTCTGGAGTAATTCCACATCGTAATCTAAGGAGTCACTGTCTATTTTCTTCAACTTTTTTTTTGGTGTCTTCTCTTTACACTTTTCCCCAACTTTTGCTTCTTTTTCTTCGCTTCACATTCGTTTGTCATCACTTTTCTTTTCGTGTTTCTTTTCTTCAACTTTTGTTTTCTCAGCACTTCTAATTCTTGAATTCTCTCCTTCTCCGGTGTGCTCGATTTATCTAGTCGAGACTTTTCATTCGTTTTTCTGGGGGATGCTTTTGAGAATGGTCTGATGATGACTTCGACGGATAATATTTTAATTTTCGGTTTCGTGGCCTGACTTATCAAGTTATTTAACATTGTTCTAATCGTTAGGGTCATTTCGTCCAGTTCGGAATCGGCCACATTGATAGTGCTCATGCGGATAGATGAAGTAAAGGAATCATCCAGAATAGAAATTGATGGGATTTCAGACCCCTTCCCTCGAATTTCAGGATTTGCCCGATCTGTGGCATACGACCCCATGAAATGATCATTACCAAAAATCATAGAATTAATAGGCCACAAGCCAGTACTAAAATAGCTGCTTATGATGTTTTTGGGTGTAAAGATTTGCAAATAGGGATCTGCAGTGAGTTTAGCAATATCATGAATTCCAATTGGTTTTCCAGGATTTGAAATTATAAAGTCATTAAAAGTAGTTTTGCATCTAGTCTTAAATGACCCATGAATGCCCTTGTCAAGTGGTTGCATTTTGTGGGTGCAATGCGGGGTATATGAAAGGAGAACTATACCATTTTCGCGAGAATAGTTTGTGGCCTAGAGTGATGTGTGTGTTTCATGATTGTCAAACAAGAAAAGAATTGGATTTTCTTGATTAGAACCAGTATGTTTTTGAATATGCTCCAATAAACCTACAAAAATTTTTGTTGTCATCCACCCTGACTTCTCTGCAAAACCTATTGCCCCAGGAACTGAACCAAATATAAACTGGTCTTTCATAGGAACACGAAAAAATACGTATGCTGGAGGTATGATATTTCTAATGGCAGAAATAAAGTCACACATAGTAACTAATATGCCCCTTTCAGCTGAGACGCACTGATCCACTCTTTTTGTCTCTGTTGCGGCAATAACTCTAGGAACCTGAAGAACGGTTGTGACTCCAGCTTCGCCGGTATTCCAAATGCGATTAGGGGGAAAATTATATTTATCTTGAACTTCCGTGTAATTCTTGAAAAACGAATCGACATTGGATTTGTTAAAAGCTGCTGCTCGTGCAATGCTGATGGCTGGTGACGACTCATAAAGGATCGCATCCACTCCTCTCCAGCCATCTTATTTTCATTCCAAGTTTGTGGAATTTTTTTGTTCAACTTGTTTGCATATTCATATGCCAGCTGCCGCGCAGACTTATAAGTCAGTCCATAAAATATTTTGGATGATTGTTTCAAGTAAATTTCCAACTGTTCTTCTTCTCGTGGAGAGAATACTTGACGGGTAGCGTACTTCGATAATGAAGATGCATCCTCATCTGAATTACTGCTTTCATTTTCCGAGTCGGTCACGTTTTTCTTTTTCTTCAGTTTTACAAGTTAGTAATGAAGGGTTGACTTTGGTATATTAAAAGTGCTTGCAGCCATACGAATCGACATTTGGCGATTGAGTACGGTTTTAACAGCCGTTTTCAAATTATTTTTCGAAATATCAGGGCGTTTTCTCTTTTTAATGCATTTACGGACCATCCTAGAAAGTGAAATTAACTGTAAATATGGAGTTTTTTCTCAACATTATGATTTTATTGTGAAATGGGGAAAACGGGGGACATTCGGACAATCCGAAGCTGCCCCACCCGATTTGTCCGAACGTGCCGCACGTTTCAAAAACACATAAATGGCTTAATATATATTCGCGCCTAGTTTGCTTACACTGATTTATAAAGTTATGTATCGCTAAAAGCATTAATATCTAAGATAAATAGGATAAATCTTACCTTAATATTGTTCTTAAGCCGTAAAAGCTTACGATGCCTGTAGTAAAAGTTATAAGAGAAAATCTGTTTTTTAATTTTCTCAAATAAATAGATTTTGCGTAATTTAAGTTGCTCAACGTCAACGCTTTTCTAAATAAGAAAAGTTTGATAGTGAGCGAAAGCTAATTAATTTTCTACTTTACTGCCTTTAACTTACAGGTAAGTGCTGTGCTTGGTCTATTGAGACGACTGGTGGCTTTAAAGAAGAAATATTCAGTGTTTTATGATGACGTCAATCTTTTAAGGTATTCTTCAAAATATTTATTTTTCGATTCCTTGATCATGTCTTAGTTTTCGAGTTGCTGAGTTGGATGTACGTTTGTCCTCAGTGATTTACTATATCTGCTATATTCCTCGAAGGCATCGCTTTTCAGTAATCTTTTGATTTATATCTAGTGAGCAATTATAGTTAGCCGTTTTTTTAATACTTGTGGTGTCGCTCCAGCAATCGTAATTTACATTGATTGCGTAAGAATTTTATCAGGATTTTCTGTCAGTGAGATATCAGTAATCAATTGTTCTTCTAGTATATCTTTAATGTAATACCAGTTTGTTTTATAGCTGGTTAAAGCCAGAGGTTTTGTTTTACTTATTATGTAGGTACTCATAGTTACTATTATTGGGCTGTGATCTGAAGACAAATCGATATGTTGTAATATTTAAATAATCATATGGCATATCTTTAATCATGAAAAGGTCGAGTAAATTGGGATATTCGTTGACCAGTAAGTAAGCTGATTGGATGATGATATATGAATAGTAGATATGGGACCCGCAGTGGGGGTGTTTGGAGTTAAAGTCCCCTCTAGCAAAACATATATTTCCTAACGAGTTCAAGTATTCGTCAAAGTTTTCGTTATTGGCTTAATAGTCAGTGTATAAGCCGCAGAGATAATTTAAGAGCCAATCCAGTCTCCTATTGTTACACTGGTTACCTAAATGTGTTCTGAACAATATTTCAGGATTTTATGGTATTTTAATTGTTTGTTGAAAATGAAATTATGCAAAAAACAAACAAAACGTATTTTTTTAATCAGTTACTATGTTAATGTGATTTACTTTTCGTATTAAATACTATGTGTTAATTTTGCAAGCCCACTTTTATTAAAAGATGTAGTCGATTCTTTGATTATTCACTAGAGCCCGCTTTAGAAATCTCCTTTAATAAGAATATACGCTTCTATATCTCCTAGTATTCAATAGAGTACACTTTTAATACAGGTGTATTTTAGCTACAGTTATCTTTCTATTATCGTTTTTACAACTATAAATTTAATATTTCAGTTTCGATAAATACAAAAAATAATTTATTCATAACTATAAAATTATTTGGATTATTATTCTTTTAAAATTATACATATTTTTAAACAAATTTTGTTTGTATAAAATAAATAAATAATAATTTTAGTAGAAACGTGTAGTATATTATATATTTGATGTATCATATATTTTTTAAAGACAAAAATAAATTAGTTTAATAGCAGAAATGGCTATTTTATTTTTTACTAAAAAACTAGCATATTTTTTGAGGGTACTTATATAACTTTAAATTTGCTGTAAGAACCACTTTAATTATTTAAAACTATTTTAAGTATTTTGAGTATTTTATATTTTTATTTAAATACATTAGATGTTTTTTTATTTGGCCCATATTATTAGAATATAAGAAATTTAATGGTAATTCTTTATAAATTATAATTACAGGTTTCATTAATAATAATAAGTTAGCAGGTTTCTGTATAACTGATAACCAGTGTCGATAACATTTGACCAATCATTACCTGCTGGCGTTTCTAGAAACGACTGAAGTTGCCGTGTGTGCGACTGTATAGTGCTGTGATCGTTAATTTTGTTTCAAATAAATTTAGTATTAATTTTAAAAAGACTGGGGAGAGCACAATGGAAGATACAGAGTTTCAACGACGTGCCAGAAAAAGAATAAAAGAAGTAAAACGAAAAGCTAGACCAGGTAAAGTGAAGTGTCGCGTGTCTAACCTCACTTGTTAGGCTAGTAATTAAGCTGTTCGTTAGTTTTTATTGTTTAAACTTTTACATTTTGATTATTGTTATTTTGTACGTGATAATTAAATTATGTTTGTTTAGAATTAAATACCAAAGAGTCTTGGACTTCACAAGGGTATGCACAGTCGTTTGAGGGCTATTGGAACTTCACCGATAACTGCGAAAGATTAGATGTGTTGAGTAGTACACACAGATACTTCATACAAAACTATGAACTTCCATATAAGCCAGCGGTTCTGTTAAATTGCCAATTGGGGTGGAAAGCCAGTGAGAAGTGGACATTGGAAAAGTTGGCACGGAAATACCGAAACCAAAAATTTAAGTGCGGAGAAGACAATGAGGGGTATAGTGTTAAAATGAAAATGAAGTATTATATTTATTATATGCTCAATACTCAAGATGATAGTCCTCTATATATTTTTGATAGCAATTTTGGAGAAGTAAGTGAAAATGTGTTATGGCTAAATTACAAAATAACGAATCATCTTTGCAGCATAGACGTCGAAGAAAACTTTTAGAAGACTACGAAGTGCCATTATACTTTTGCGATGACCTGTTCAAGTTTGCAGGGGAGCGCCGCAGACCTCCATATCGGTGGTTTGTTATGGGACCTGCTCGCTCGGGAACAGGAATTCATATTGATCCATTAGGAACAAGTGCCTGGAATGCTCTAGTAACTGGTCATAAAAGGTGAGTAAGGCTGTTTATATGGATTTTATCGGTACTCGCTTATTCTACATTTTATTTTAATATTTGTAAATTCTTAAATTTATCTTGAAATTGTAATTATATTCTGGTTATATCTTAACTGTTTATTTCATTTAATTTTAATTGTTAATACATAACAGTAAATATTTTATAACACGTGAAGTCATGTATAGACTTTAACAAGTCTACTCTAAATTTATAGGTGTTATTTCATGCATTTTTTAATGTTGATATTAAGTCACATACTGGTTTGTGATGTTAGTAGTTATATTTCAAATTAAAGGAAACATAACAAACTATTAATATGAACTATGACATCATTATGGACAATTTTGAATTTTAATTACAATTTTTCATGTGATTTTCTGCTTGTTTAACTATAATTTTTCTTTTTTTTTTAATTTTCAGTTATCATATTTGTTTATCAGTTGTCTTATGAATCTATTTCTGTGATATATTCATGTTACAATTGTTTTTATTATTCTTTAATTTTTAGTCCATTTTCTGTCCAAGCCAGCTGTGTTATACAATCAATGCAAGCCATTGAGATCTGCACAAGCAAACATTCCACTTCTGTCTCTCCCATTTATAAGTTTATGCAGCTTTTGGTAAATTTAGTAACTTGAATGATATATAAAAAATAATCTTACTGATGATATTGATTATCATGTGGTTGAGTTGAGCTGAAGCAATGTGAAAAATGATGATGCGAATGGGCCCATGCTTCTGACTGCCAACTCAACCAAAATTTGTTTTAATTGAATTATTACCACTTATTTGCTATCTTTTTTTGTATTATATATTGTCAATATAGACATTTTTTGATACTTTTGCATTCATTACTGTTTTCATTATTTTTCCTTCAAATACTTAGACTGTTTTATTTTCTATTGTAAGATATATTATTTTTGTCACATATAATACGTGTAACAAATAACTTTATTTCACTAATTGATTTTATTAGCTTTTTAAGTATCCTAGTTTCTTTATTAGCATAAACTCTTGTGTTTATTTAATATAATTTATTGTATATTTGTAGTATTGCTTCTTGTTCTATTAAATAATGTATCTTCTTGAACCTGTGAATTAGTATTAAGCAATTTATCTGCCCTTTTCTTATTTGTTTTGTTGTTTTTATATTTTTTATTGTAATTTTTATATATTTTCTATTAATTTTCTTTGATACTGGTAATTTTTCCAAAATTATTAAATGTGTGTTTACAATTCACAAATAATAGATAGTAATGTAAAAATTGAATGCAAATTTTAAGCTTTATTTGACAAAGCAATTTTTATAGTAATCAAAATATTTTCTATTTACTTTAATGTACTTATTCTATAATATAAATGCGTCAAATAATCTGAAGAACAGACCCAATGGAGTGATCAAATGCATTATTTACATTACTTTTTTCTGTGAAAATCTTTTCACTTAAAACGTATCCAAATCTTTGAATAAATAGAAATTAATCAGTGAAATATTTGTGGAATAAAGATGAGAAGAAATTTTGCTATTTTATTTAGAAATTTTTTTAATACTTGTTTTGGCATTATCATGTATATTATATCTAATGACCAATATCGGCTATTGAGCATTTAATTTTCTACACATATCAATTTTTATAGCTTTATCTCATTAAATGAATAATGAATGACATTCCTGTTTGACCACCATAATCTTTTTAGTATGATGTATTCGTTTTGGTATATCTTTTGGAGGCTTATTCACATATAATATTAATGATTATTGTATAATATCCACTTTTCTTCAAACACTACCATTCTGTGCACTAGTTGATTACTATTATGCCAAGAAGGCAAAGCATTGTAGATTTCAAGACGTCCTCTCTTCTCCCTCTTCGTCAATTCATGGGAAACCTTTTTATTCAACTTCTTTATTTTATTTTCGCTTTTGTTTCTGAGGCAAATTTTGAAAATTGTATTTAGACTAAAACTTTTTAAATCAATGTTACATTGTCTTTTTACTCGTAGAACCTTTGCCAAAGTTATACATTATAACTAACGTTGAATTTGCACAAACAAATTATTCAATTTACCATCTTCATTTAAAACGCAAATTCCAATAAGCATCGTTATACTAAAAAATAAGATTATATCTACTTCTTGTTTGTTACATGCACTTTTTATATGGCATATGTACAAACACTATCATCTGGATATCAAAAGCTACATAGGCAATAAACTTAAATAAGGAAAACAAACATCTGATTTGCACTAATTTATATACAAGGTGAATGTTGACTGTAGGGACAAACTTGAGGAAGTTGATTTTTGATAGAAAAGGAATAAAAATTTTATATGAAGGTATGTCCAAAAATCCAAGTGTTTGATGGTAGATTATATTGTCTATATGTGCAAATCATTACTTAAGAGGAGATCTGCAAGTGAAAAAAAAACAACAACGTATAAACACACTATAACTGAGATAAGCATTTTTATGAGAAATTGGCCCCATAAAGAACAGTACATATTTATATACATCTTTTTTTCTTTTACTTTTATTATGCTTTTTTACGATTTTATTTGCTAGAAATGTTTGTATTATTATGCTTTTTTCTTTATTTATTTTACTTAGTTAAATTTTTTTGTCTATATATTTTCTGTGCATTGTGTTTTATTTCATTATGTTAACCAATTATCCAATTTTTCCAATTGTTTGCTTTTTCTTGTAAGTCATTTGATAGTCTTGTTTTTCATGTACATTGTATTTTCTGTTCCTTAATTTCTTTAATGAATTTTGTTACCTGTTTTGTTAATTCATCAAATGGGATAGAACACTTTTTGCCTATTAAGATTTGCTGCACATTTTTCTGTTCTAAAGTTGCAAGAATGTGAGTATATCCCGTACTTGAAATATTTTGAGTATTGAAGGACGAATATAATTTATTTTTGTGACTGTTGCATAGTTTTCTAGTTTTTTGTTCTGGTTGTTTCTTGATTTTATTTTTTTTTTAGTTGCAACTATAATGTAATATTCTTTTTTAGTGTATGTTCTTCCATATCTCTTGATATTGGTAATCAATATGCCTATAATATATAATTGATATGATTTTTCAATTTTTTTAGTATTGCACGTTTCTTTGCGTATTAATTTTGAATGTTTGAATTTTGTGTTGATCATTATTGTATTTGTTGCTGATACAGAATTAAAAATGCTATTTCTATTATAATTTGTTTCCTCAAGTGGTACATATTCTATTGAAGCTACTATAATTTTTTAACAATTTTTGAATTTAAATTTTATGTAAAAATAGTATCATGCTTTGGTGTTTTTATGTAGTTTGTCAAATTTATTATAATACTGATATTTTCCATTTAACTTTTTAAAAATAGATAAACGGAATTTTATGCTTTTATTTACTATCATATCCGACAGCCTCAAGGATAAAAGGAGGATGAAAGAAGAAGATTTACTATCATTTTCATTGAGCTCTTGCTTTGTTGCTTCTGAGTAAGATATTGTATTTTTTTTGTTTATTCTTTCTGGACACTTCTAACTTAACTCTTGGGTAGAGGTAGTATTTTTATTTTATATCTACTTTTATCTTGCATGGTATAAAGGTTTATATTCTTTGTTACAAATGCTATAATCTTATTGTAGGTTTTTTTAAATTGTGTATATTTATGTTTGTCATAGTTGCTTTATTGATATATATTTTTTATTTGCATATAAATTATTTTAATTTTCTGCAGATAAGAGAGGAGAGTAACAGGTTTTTTTAGAAAATATTTGTAAATTGATTGATTTACTTTAAGGTGAAGTTTAAGGGCAGTTATTTTTGGCGAGTTTGTATAAGTAAGATTCCAGAACTTGTACAGACTCGTGCTGGAAGTAGTACAGTAAATTCCTAAAACTATTCTTATTGTAGCATTTTGTATGGGATCTAATTTATTTAGAAGGCTCTTAACTGATTCATATTTTTGATATAATTAGTTTCCCAGAAATTTGAGACTTTTTGTTTCAGTTCCCTAAGAATGACGTACAAGTATTATTTGTAGGTCTATAATTTTATGACATTCTATTTTTGTGTTATATGATTCTGCCAAGTGTTGTACCATTTTTGTTTTTTTGGAAAACATAATGCTTTTTATTTTCTCTGGGGAGAATCTAAAGTCTGTCCATTGTTCAAATGAAGTGAGTGCAGTTTGCATAGTCAATCACAGATTTTATATCTTTTAACAAATAATGTTAAATCATCAGCACATGTTTTTGTAATGTAAATTCATATTTTTACGATATTGTTTAAGTGCTGATAACAGAACCTACAGGAATGTCACTTTGTAGTAGAAATTTTTGTATGAATGTATCATTCGTGAGGCAAGCTTTAATAAAATACCATGTCACTAAGCAGCATCACAAGATTTTTGGAAATCAAAAAATATTGCAAGAACACTTTGTAAGCTAATGAAAACTTTATCAATTTTGGATTTTAGCACAAGAATGTTAACAGTAGTAAAGCATATTAATAATATATTTGTTGGTGCTCAAGAAACTAACATAATCGTTTTTTGATAATTTTTTGTATACTTTATGCATGACACAAGTTAATGAAATAAACCTGGAAAAAGTTGGATTATTTTTAGTTTATTTGGTTTGCAAATAAGGATAACATAAGCAGTTGACCATATTTATGGCAATGTAGCAGTGCTGAAGAGAAAATTAAAACTTTATAAATAAATTAATTTTCGTATTTTTCTTTTTCCCTATATGTTATTGTAATTCTTCCAACATAAATTTTGCTAGTTTTTCATTTTTTAATCACTTTCTATTTGCTTAAAATTGGCAATATTTCTTCTTTTAAACAAGAATATAAGATACAAGTTTTTATGTGAGTGAATCAAATATAAATTTGAAATTCTTTTTTATGGCCAGGAGGTTAAAAGAAATAGTCAATAGATAACGGCCCAATGTATAATTTCCCAAAAATGTTAACAGAAGACAAAAAATGTGGTCGTATAGAATAAAAAATTCTAAGAAAGATAGCATTTTTTTCCAGTGGATCTCTAATGTTCTTCATAACCAAAAAAAATCGTAAAATTGAAAAAAACAGTTTTTCGGAAATAAAAAAAAAATTAAAGCTTGTACAAAAATATGTTAAATTAGAAAGTTGTAGGTATTAAAAAGATCTATCGATTCAGTTTTTTTTATATCGATTGGTGCATTACTTGTCGAGATATATCGAAAAAACCATCGAAAATCGACTGTTCTTGTTTTTGTCGTATTTCTTGCAAATTAACGGTTTGTGACTTGCTACTTGCTGTAAATGTAGCAAACAAAAAATCAAAAAAGTACGTTTTTTTGAAATTAAAAAATCTTAAAAATTTTTCGAAATATATCGATTTTTCGAAAAAAAGGCGTTCTCGAACATCGGTTATAACATCTCGACAAATAGTCCTAGAGAAACGAGTTTGGGCTCATTTTTTTCTTAAAGAGTTGTGCTATCACGATAAAAAATAATAGTAACGATTTTATTAAATTTAAGTGTCCGAAAATGACTTTGAAAAAGTGAAATTTTTCGGTCACGTTTTTCTGAAATATTTTTACAATTTTCATTTCTAGATAATGACTGTTACGGAAATCAATTAGAATTTTTACATGAATTTTAAAGAAATATTTTTTATGGCCTGGAGCCGAGATAATTTTTTTTTCAAAATATTCCAGAGGATGCTATTTACGCACTATTTAATTATCTGCTATTTTTCGATACTTTAACATTTGTAAACTCATTATTTACAATGTTACTGCATATTCGTTTGTTCGGTTGACACTTCTTATTATTTTATTTGTTTGTAACAGAAAATTGAAGATCTAGACGAAATGTTTTGGGAACTTTTGAATGATTTTAGAAAGAAAAATATATTGCATTTTTCCATGCCGCGTCGGGTTGCGATACAGTATCTTCATTTTATAAACAAGGAAAAAATAAATTGATTAAAATATTTCATTCAAATCATGTGGTATAACCAATTTCTTAGAAGAAGCAGTTGAAAATAAAGACATACATCACCCAAGGACAAACGTGGTAGAAAGTATATTTGTTTGCCACCTTCTTGAGGATGAGCGCCAATTAATAACTACTGAAATTTTAAGATATTGGATTAAGCTACATCAATAATTGGTTGGTGTCACAATCACCTTCATTTTACGATAGCGATATCCAGAAACTACCTATCTCTTTGGAAAAATTTGTTTGTATTTTTATATTGTTCCAATAAATTAAAAAAAAATTCAATTCATATTTCATTCATCTGCATATAAATGTTTTTAAATAATTTTTTTTTTAAACTTGTGTTTTAGGTGGTAGGTGGAGGGTGGTTTTCTTCCTCTAATCTTTTAATCAGAAGTTGAGAATATCAAAATTCTCTTCTGCCTTATTTGTACTTATAACATTTTACAAGGGGAAGCCCAAATGTTCGGATCACGGATTTTCTTCAAACTTAGTACACTTTTAGTAGTCCATTAGGACAACATAATGAGCCTTTAACAAGGCGCCACAAACGAAGTGTTTTCGAGAAAATCGCAAGAGAAGTTACGCGTCGAATATATGGCAGTGCGTTGCAACTACGAACACGGGGTAGCGGCAGCCGAGTGGTTAACTTTCGAGTATCGCAACTGCTGGATCACTGGTTCGAGTCTCACTTGGTGTTATTTTTATTATAATAAAAATTAGTAAACAGCCAAATAACATTGGAAATGTTGATAGCATATTATCTTTGAATTGTAATACATATACTATAAATATGAAAGAATATGACCAGCGTTGAAAAAATAAATATATAAATAGAAAATCATATATATATATATATATATATATATATATATATATATATATATATATATATACATATTAGTAAGAATTGGGCTGAAACTGTATTCAGTTTAAAATATTTAGCTTACTGAGCTACAAATATGATATTCGTTATTCCGAATCATCCTGTTTGAAACCATTCTGTTTAATATATGCCAATTTACTTAGTTACTTACCTACCTACTGTTATTTTCATAAATATACTAGAATAGTCTATTACCAGATTCAATTTAATTAGTTTGAATGTTTTATTTATGAACAATGACTATTGTTGATACAATCAGACCATATCAGCATCCCATAAATTCCAATAACTTTCAAATTGTTTTACAGTAAGATGCTTCTTTATCTTTAGTAACAATTTCAAATCTGAGCATATCAAGTCGGATTTGCGTGGAAGTTTTGCAGTGAAATTTATCATGTAACAAGTCTTTTATTACCCTTGCTGTATATTATTTGCTGACATTGACTTTATTTACAATAAATTTCCAATGAATGTTAGTGAGTTTAACATTTTCAGAATTCAAAAAACGAATAGTTGATCAAACTTTACAGTCCTTGTGGTTATCTTTAAAGATTGCTACATTCAATAACTGAATATTTGTACGCCAGTAATTGTACAAATCAAATATCTACACCTTATTGAATACAGACAGTATGAAAACAACTATAATGAAAAAAACTGTGTACCTAGTATATGCAGATGGATTTTATAAATAATCTTCACATTATAATTGTGTTCAATGGGCAGCATTAATGTCGTAACTGTGTCGATTTTACTTAACTACTAAATCAACAATGGTTAAGTTGACTAATGTGATTGTGCGCAAAATTTTAATTTCTTATTTTAGTGCAGTTATTATAATTAGCATGTGTTAAAACCATTTGAAATATTGAAGTTTTCCTCAAGAGTCGTCGTAATTTAAATATACTAAAAAAATGGTATCTATCTTACAAGATTTATAAGCTTTACTATTGCTAATATTGTTTTTAATTGAGAAATCTTAGTTTATTTTATTTTACACTTATTTATTTTTGTATAAATTGTAAGTTATAAAACTTAAATGAAAACTAAAAAAATGTAGTTGTTATTTTGAAACTATTAACTGCAACTTTTTAGATAACATACATGTGTTATTTTTATCATTGGTGGAGCCATTATGTAAAAAATTAATATATTATGAATTTACTTCCAGATGGTGCCTATTTCCAACTCATACACCCAAAGAGCTTTTAAAAGTAGCAGGAAACATAGGAGGCAAGCAGCGCGATGAAGCAATCACTTGGTTTAATTTAATATATCCTCGTACCAAAGAACCAAGTTGGCCGAGTGATTGCCAGCCTATTGAGATCCTCCAAAAACCTGGAGAAACAGTATTTGTGCCTGGTGGATGGTGGCATGTTGTCCTCAATTTAGATACTACCATTGCTGTGACACAGAATTTCTGTAGTCGGATAAATTTTCCAATTGTGTGGCATAAGACAGCTCGTGGTAGGCCAAAACTGTCCCGAAGATGGTTGCGAACTATACGCAAGAAGGATCGAACATTGGCTCATGTAGCTGATAAGATCAATATAGAACAACCTATTGCAGTTGCTTCTGATAGCTCCAGCAATTCATCTTCCAGTTCCAGCTCAGAAAATTCTGATTCAGAAGATGAAGATAGTGGACAAGAATCTTTGACTGCCAAAAAGAGAAAAAGAAAGTCTGATAGTGAATCCAATAGAAATCGAAAATTGTCTTGTCATTCTGTAAGTGCTTGAGTTTCATTTATAACATTAACAATGTTTCTTTAAGATAACTAGGACAGTGAAGAAAATTACAATATAACAGAAATTATTTATTTATCTTTTAATATACTTGGTTACATTAGCTCTTTTTAATTGTTAAAGGAATATTTTAATATGGTTTGCTTGCGTTTATTGCTTAATATGAAACAAATACAAAATAATGATAATGTAGTTCAGTCGTCCTTGTTATAGTAAAAACAAAAATAGAAAACATGTCTGGTCCCTAATGTTCTATAAGGTTTTACTTACAATTTTACATTTCCATTTAGAGTATTTGAATGTTTATTAATTGTTTTATTTATCTTTTTTTACAGAAAAACCATTCCACTTTTAGATTTTTGCAAGAAATCGTGCAGTAATTGTGGTTAATTTTAAATATAAAATATATTATAGACTTCAAAATATTAATTAGTGGTAGTTGTGGTTCAATTATATTTAGATTTTTATATATATATATTTAGCTTTTTCAATATAATCACAACAGAGATTTAAATACCACAAAGTTAAGCATTTCTCTTTGGTTTTGTATTTATCAAATGCTTAATTTATATGAAAAATGATTGAGTAGTTTTTATTATCTTTGTAGACCTCATTATTTTATGTATAATTTATATTGCAAGTTAGAAAGTTACTAAGAGAATTGCATTGAGTGTGATGGTTTATACGTTTTTCCTTTTTTGATTTATTATAATGATTTTTAATAATCACTTTGTAAATTAACATTTCATTGTAAACATTTCTGTGCTAATAATCTTACTAGCAAGGCATATGCATAGATTTATTTGATAAGAATGCAAAAAATGCACGAATTTAGGAAATACTTATAAATTGCTGATGTAAAAATGTTAGGCTTTGTAAACTTTTCATCTTCAATTGCATTTACTATTATTGTTCATTTACATAATGATTAACGCGTTTTTAATATTCTTGTTTCTTGATTGTTAAAGAATTATTTTGATCGGAAACTTCCTTCATTAAGTTAAATTTATTAGGAAAAGTAATTTGATTTTTTTTTTAAGTAGAAGATAGTGAAAAATGGAATATTTTTCAAATTACTTCTAAATGCAGCAGCTGTTTTATCGTTTGACTATTTGTTATTGCTATTCTTAATATATAAATTACCACAACACAAGTATCATTCAGGAGCTAAATATTAATTATTTTGTAGCTACGTTATTTTATTTCTTTATTTTGAGCTTTGAATTATGTTATTTGTTCTGGTATTTTTTGATAGTTTCAACATTATGCCATATATAATTTTTTTTGTAAGTAATTTGTAATTATAATGCTTCTCTAAATAGTATTAAAGTTTTTAATAGGTATCTGTCTGTTAATTTGGCTAGGATAATCATTGCAGGGGAAATTGAAGAGATTTAAACTTTACGGATTTGTTAGGTACAATTTGTAATAAGTTACTGTTAGCAGAAATGACAGTACCTGAAGTTCTTGTTTTAATTTGAGAGGCTTTTAGCTTCATTTTTGGATTATTGGCATTTTTATTTCACATTTTTGTAGTGAATGCAAATTATTAATTAATATGGTAAGAATGTATTCATATTTAAATAATAAAATGGTAGAAAGTGCTCGCAGGGAAATTGCAAGTTCTTTACATATGACTTGTAAGTACACAAATATGAGGCATTACATAAAATTGATTAATTTTCTTAACTGCTAAAATTTACAAAAAATGGTGTAAAACATTGAGGGAAAAATAAATTAAAAATGGGGAAAAACAAAATCATGTATTGGCAGCGGTCAATCATATAAAGCCATAAAAGACTTGATTTGATGACTTGTGTTGTTTACTTTACGTTTACTTACTTAGTCGTAGGCCTTTCTACCTTTAGGTGTAAGGCTGGATGGGTTGAGTCTTGCACTTATGTTTTCATTGCTTCCTATCTTGCGTTAGATTTTGTATTCACTCCCATGACATGCCTTTTCTCACTACTTCTTTTCTTATATTGTCAATCCATTTTGTTCTCGGTCTTCCTTTTTTTATTTTTCCCTGGCACTCGCGTTTCGTACACTGTTCTGTTAGTCTATTGTCCAACATTCTGCACACATGCCCAAACCATCTGAGCTGCCCTTCTATAATTTTTTCGTTGATTGGTTTTATTTTCAGATTTTGTCTAAATGTTTCATTTCTTATCCTACCCTTGGTTTTACTTTCTATTTTTCTCAAGAACCTCATTTCCACTGCGTTAATACGTATCTTTTGTCTTTCTGTAAAAGTCATGTCTCACTGCTATAGGTGATTGATGACCTGACCACTTTTTTTACAACTTCAGTTTTTATGTTGTTTGGCATTTCCCTTTTTCCCAGAAAGATTGTCTTCATCAGATTGAATATTTTTCCCCCTTTTCCTATTCTATCATTTAACTGTTTATCCAGTTTCCCATTTTCTTCTATTACTGTGCCTAAGTATTTAAAGTTTTCTACCTGTTCTATTTCTTCCCTTCCAATTTTATTTGACGTGTTTTCTTTGTGTTTGATATTATCATTGTTTTTGTCTTTCCTATATTTATTTTCATGTTTATTTTCTTTAATTCTTCCTCTATTACTTTGAGATTATATTGCAGGTTCTTCTTTGTATCTGCTATCAGGGCTATATCATCTGCGAACATAAGTTCTGTCAGTTGTGTATGTGTCATTTTCCAGTATCCCAGTGTTAGTTTCTTCATCTTCTTCTTGGCTTTTTTTATTGCCTCGTCTAATGCCGTTGTGAAGAGCAGTGGGCTTAGGACACAGCCCTGCTTGACTCTTTGTCTCGTTTTAAACTCTTTGGATTCTTCGTTGTTTGTTCGTACTATGTTTATATTATCTTTGTACATATTTTTTATGGTTCCTATGGTGCTTTTATTCACTCTTCTTTTCTGTAGTACTTCCCATAAATCTTCTCTTCGTATCTTGTCAAAAGCTTTTTCTAGGTCTATAAAGCATATGTATATTTCCTTGTTCTTGTTTATTAGTTTTTCGCTTACTTGCCTAATTATAAATATTAGATTCTGTGTGCTTCTGTTTTTCCTGAAGCCACATTGCGTGTCCTCCAATGTTTTCTCTGCTGTATTGCTTACTCTTTTTTATATTATTCTTGAGAATATTTTTCCTGGGATGCTGGAGAATGTTATTCCTCTGTAATGGTTACAATTTTTTTGTCGCCTTATATATTGGCAATATAATTTCCGTTTTCCAATCCTATGGTATTTTTGTAACCTTTAATACATCGTCCATTCTTTCCCTTAATTTATTCGTGCCCGCTCTTCCCATAAACTTTATCATTTCTGGTGTGATTGCATCTTTGCCAGCTGCTTTGCCTAATTTTAACTTTCTTATTGCTTCCTCTATTTCTTTTTCTGTTTTTTCCATCTCTTATTCCTCGTTACCTTCTTTATCGTCATTTTCTTGGTTTTATCTATCCGTGTATGTTAATTCTTCAAAATATTCTCTCCAACGGTCAATGAAATAAATTAATTTAAATTTAAGAAAAGCTATTATTTATAGTTGTAATTTTTATTAGAATGACATTAATTGTTTTGCTGAAAAATTATCCTTAATAAGTGCAATATACACTTAAATTATTATTAAATTGCACCTTGAAAAGCTCAGTAGTTTATAGTTCAGTTTTAGAAAAGCATGTATGAAAAATGACACCAATATTTTCTAATGAAAGTATAGAAAATGCTCTAGAAGGACTATTCGCAAAATACAAGTCAAGTCTAGGCCAACTAAAAATAGTAATTTACTTACCACACCTAGTAGCTCTGGTAGTGAAAGCAAAACCAAATACTTTGTTAACAAGAAAACCTCTATTGTTGATGATATAGACGAAGATAAAGAAATTGCAGATGTTTGTAGAATTTTGTAGCAACAGGCATGATAAAATGTTTTTGAAGAATCAGTTGTGAAAGTACTGTTTGTAATTGCAGATACTGAAAAAAGTAAAATTAAGAGAAAATTATGCAAATTATTGTGGTAATGTATATGTTACTGCATTTTTCATACAAAAATACTTATTTCTTATTTATTATCATTAAAATATTACTAAATGATAATTTTATTAAAATATAATTAACCTATATTTGTTAATATCAAGTTTGCTTTATATATTTTATTTGTCCTTTAAAAAAATTATGCGTAAAAAAATATGCAAGTTGATCATAGTGTACACTTGTATTACCGAGGAAATGAGGACAAGATTCTATAATTCCACCTTTTACTTTGTTTTTCCATTTTTCAAATAACCCTTCATTATCCACAAAGTAAAGTGGACTGTAACATTTTTGATTGCCTTATAAAATTATTTAAACAAATTGTGGCCTTTAAAAGGTTGTCAATTATTGATGATAATGCTATAATTGCTTTAATGGCAAATTCGCCATCTTGCCACTATCACTCCAAAACTATTTTCAATACAACTTGCATGTGAAAGTTGAAAATTGAACATAGTTTTAACAGCATTAATTATTGTTCCAGAAAGAGTTTACATAAAATGTTTGGTTAATGGAAAATAGGATCACAAATAAAAAAGACATTGTGTATTACATCCTAGCAAATTATATGTTGCTGAAAATGGAATTCTATTATTTTTAAAATCTGTCATATTCTGATGCAATGAATTACTTCTCTTATTACTAATTCAACCATATGCAATAATGATTACATACATTATATTATAATCAGCATCACATATATGCACTGAAACAATGCTTTTATAATTGTAAAATAGTGAACCACAATGTGGAGGAGGCCATTATTCTAATATACTTTTCATCAGTGTTGTCAACTCAGTGAGACATTCCATTTATTGATAAGTAATAATTTTACACATTACAGAGATTCTAATATAAAAAATAAAGAGTAAACACAGCAAAGTTGGAGCACCAAAAATTAAATATAACATTGTAAGTACAACAGGTTATGGGCTGCTATCTAAACAGGCTGTCCAATCAACACAAAAGTATCATTTGATGATACAGGTTGTCGTGGAACGTCACAAATTAATTTTGCATGAATACGTCTGCAGTCCCAACCTGAGTACTTGTCAGGTTGCTTGAAAATCAGCTGTTCCTAATTCTACTGTCGCTCATGTGCTAAAACAGTTTAGGGGACGACAGTGAAAAGGAAACCAGGAAGTGGAGGTGAACGTGGACTGGCAGATCAGAAAAAAGAACATAGTTGTTGGTATTTAAAGGAAATCTAAAGATTTTTTCACGAAAGGTGGCCAAAAAAGTGAAAATGCCAGTCTTTTGTGCAAAAAGTAAAAGTTAGAGCCAGTCTGAAAAGTGTTGGGGCTCAAATAGCTCCTGATCGGGATGTAAAACAAAATCAAATAACATAGTCCCATTCCTATAAGTTGTACGAAACTATTAGTACGATATTAGTGTGTGGTGATGGATGATGAGATATATTGCTTAGCCAACTTGAATTATATTGCTAGGAAAGATTACTATACTGTTCACAACCAGAAAGATGCTCAAGAGGACTGCAAAAGAAAGCAGAAATAAAATTCCCAAAGAAATTCTTTGTCTGGTCTATCAACTTGGACATCTATCAAAAAGGGTTTTTACAAAAACGACTTTTGTTGCTGAAGCAGCACAATGTTAAACTACTTTTTTGGCCAGATTTTGTAATATGCTACTACTCTAAGACAAAGAAAGAGTGTTATGCTGTTAATAGTGTGGATTGTGTACCAAAACAAAGTAATTCACTCAACAGTCTAGAAGTCAAGCTCATTGAGCAATACTAGTGCATACTGAATGGAATATTGAAGAAAACAGATACAACAGCCCAAACCATCAAGTTTGTGCAAAAATTGATGGCACCAGTATGTTGTAAAGTTTATGCAATGGGATACTACAATGTTTTTGCATGAAGAACTATTTTGTAGTTTAAGGCATAGTAATGCGTATAAAGACTAGATGGATCTAATAAATATATTTCCAAATATTTTGTGTAAATTGCTCTAATTTTGCTGTGTTCTCCCTTTAACCATCTTCATAGCTAGGAATCTAAAAATAACATAGTGTATGCTTATTATTATAGAAGGCTATACACTCTTGTAGAAGTTGAAGCTGACTTCAGTGGGGCTCTCTTGATTGTCTATGTGTTGGTGGTGTATCACTCCACTACACTACTCTACTATGCTACGCCTCTATACTACACAGCACTACTTTCCACTTTATACTTCCTTTCCTTCTTTATAGGTTATGTCTTGCTGTTTCTTTCACAATTTTTCTCCATTCACTTCTGTCCTTAATTCTTTCTCTCCATCTTGTTATCCTCATTCTTTTTATATCACTTGTTTTTCCCAACGTACTTTTGGTTTTTCTTTTGGCCATATCTGCAGTTTCCAATTTGTCATCTTTTTAGCTATTACTTGCTCAGTCATTCGGTTGATGTGTCCATATCATCTTATACTGAATTTTATTACTCTGTGCTTTCATTATCTAAAATTTTTTCCACTTTGCTATTTGTTAGTCTCATTTAATTTCTTTCCTCTGAATATGTTCCTTATTATTTTCCTCTTAAAAACTTTTCACCACTAGTCTCACCACTGTTCTATATAGTCTTATAATTAGTCTATTGTTGTCTCTTTCTTCTTTTCTTGTGATTTTCATATATTTACTTTTTTCCTAATTTACATCTAAACCTCCTTTCCTTTGTACTGATCATCTCCATTGCTTCTAAGCTTTTTCTGTTTTTTTTTGCTATCAATGCTATATTATCTGTGTATGCCACAGCTTATGTTGTTTTCTCTATTATTGTTCTTTTAATATAACAATCTTTCATTATTCCTTCTATTACAATATTAAATAATGACGCAGATAGACCATTCGCTTGTCATACTCCTTTTGTATATATCTATTTTGTCTATTAGTTTGTGTGCTAGCACTACTGCTCTCAATCCTGCATGGTCATATTTATTATTCTTATTCATTTTTTTAGGTATACCCATTTCCCTCGCATCTCATGATTGCTACTACTCTTTTAACCATATCAAATGCCCGTTTGTAATCTACGAATAGTATCTCTACCTCTATGTCTTGTTCATAACATTTCGCTATTGTCTATTTCACTGTATGAATTGCGATTATGGTTAATATTCCTTGTCTGAATCCGTTTTGATATTATTTTATATTTGTCTTTGTAGAATTATTTAATTTTTTTGGTATCAATGTGGCTTATATCTTATATGTTATATTCAACAGGGTTATTATTTTATAATTTCTGCACATCATTAAATTCCCTTCCTTTGGGATTGGTACTATTATACCGACTCTCCACTATATTTGCTTCATTAACTCGTAGATCTTTTTGAATTTTATTTCCCTCCTTTTTCAGCATTTCAGTAGATATGCTGTCTGGTCTTGCTGCTTTTCTGTTTTTAAAGTTTTTAATTATTTTACTAACTTGTTCTGATGATTCCTCCACTGGTTCTTTATCTTCATCTTCGTTTCTATTCTCATTGTGTTCCTCTATTACTGTCAGTTATTTCGTATCTTTCCCATTCTCTTGTCTATATTGTCAATGGCCTTTCTTTTCCTTTTTGTCTCAACTTTCTGGTATAACTTTGCTATTTTTACTGGCTTTTTTGTTTTCCGCCATCTCATCAATTCACTCCAGTTTTTTGCTTCTAATGATTTTTATTGTATTCTTGTATTTCTCATAATTCTCTTCATTTATATTTCTCATAATCGTCCTCTTTACTATTGAATAAATTGTATTCATTTTAGTCTTGCCTCTTTCTTTCTTTTTATTAGTACCTCACATTATTGTCAAATAAGTTCTTTCTATATTGATGCCTTCTTTTGACCTATTGGTTTTTCCGCTGTTTCAATATCTTATTTCTTATGTTATTCCATTTTGTTTCTATATTTTCCTTTCCCTTCTTATTTAGTTGTTTCTAAAGCTCTTTCTCATACTCTCTTCTTTTTTCTTCGCTTTGCATTTTTTCATGTTTTATTCTCTTTTTGTTCCTTTTAAGTTCTCTACTACTTCCCTTTTAATTTTCGCAATTACTAATCGATGATCAGTATCTACATTTGTCTTTCTATAGGATCTTACGTCTCTTATCATTTTTTGTTTCTTTTGATTGCTATATGATCAATTTGGTTTCCGTCGGTTTTTCCTGTTAGAAGCCATGTTATTTTAAGCTCTTTCTTATGTTGAAACATTGTGCTGGCTATCATCATATACATTTGAGCTGCTAAGTTGCATAGTCGTAACCCATTATTCGTAATTATGTAATGGATTGCATGTTTTCCTGCTACATTCTTTATTTACTCCTTCCCTATCTTTGCATTAAAGTCTCCAACTACTATTAATGTTTTATGTTTGTCTTTTTCATCGTCTATTGCAACTTCTGTAGGTACATTTGCATTTATTATTGTGATATTCATTATGCTATTTTTTATTTTTAGGTATGATATCCTATCATTTATTTTCTTGAATTATATCATTCTTTTCATCTCTCTGTTTATTATAAACGCAATTCCATTCCTTCCTTGCTTTTTGTTTCCTCTATACATCATTAAGAATTTTTTCTTTTCTATTCTTCCTTCTCCTTCCCACCTTATTTTTTGTAATTCCAAAATTCCTATTTTATATATCTCCATTTATTTTTTTACTTCTTCCATTTTTCTCATTTCCAGCATTATTTTTAAGTCCCACGTTCCAATTCACATAATCAATTTTTTCTTATTTTTCTTTTGCTTTTTGTCCTTAACTTTACTGTTTGCATGTATGGTATTTTTTGTTATTTTTTATATATCCTTTGTCATAGCATGTCATCATGTCCATTTCTGCCTGGTTTCCTATTTTTACTCTTGTTGGTATCATCTTGTAATTTGTAATAGTTCTTATATTCTTTCTTGGTATTTTTTCTTCCATTGATGACTTATTATTTGTGTTATTAACTAATTCCTCATCCTTCTTCTCTTCTGCTTCCTTGTAGGGTTCTAACATGGTTTGTACCAAGTATATATTCTTTTTTGAAACTGCTTCTTTGTTTGCTGTTGGCTTGAGGGAGCTTCCATTTTCCTCATCAGTTTTCTTCGTTTTTGTTCTCTTTACTTGCTTCTCTATTTGTGGTATTCACATCTTTATTTTTATCTTCCCCTTATTTCTCTAGCTATTCTATCTTACATTTCTCCCCATTTATTAATAACTTGTCTTTAATAATCATTGCTTTCACTCCTTTCTTCCTTACTTTTTTCATGTGTGGTATTAATTTTCTTCTTTAATCTTTTGTCTCCTTATCCATATCTTTGTTTATCCATATGTCAGTCCCTTTCTGTTTCTTTGAGTTCCTCAGAATTTTGAATTTTTAAGTTTTTGTTGTTAATTTCACTTTTATTGGTCCTTATCGTTACGTTTTCCTATTCGATTTATCTAGCCTATTTCGTTATCTAGCATTTCTACCTCGACTTTCTGTGCTATTTATTTAATAAATACATCTTTCAGTTTCATTGTCTTCATTATTTTTTTCGGGGATTCCGAATATTGTTGTTCTTTTTTTTATTTTCTAGTATTTCTATTTTTTGTTGCTGTACAGTGATTTCTTCCAGTGTTCTTATTTTGTCTTCTAGTTGTTTTATGTTCATATTTGTTGCAACCATTTTCTATTCCGTTAATAGTAGTTGTTTCATTATGTCTCCTAATGTTAGTTCTTTACCTTCCGCCATGTTTATTATTATTAATTTGATTACTAAATTTTTTATTTGAATTTTTAAATTTTCTCAGTACGGGCCTGTTTGCGTATGGTTATCTGTTACCGTGGCCTCGATCGACCCGTCGTTGACCTTGTTTTTATCAGCGCGGTATTTGGTTCTTATTTGTTCTCAGTAATTCAACTTGTGTTGCTCCTAGCTAATTTATTGTTTATTCTTTGATTACTTCTCCTCTTCCTTGTTGCGATTACGCACTTCATAAATTAACAAGTACTTTTTCATTTTCGAACTTTGTTAAACTGTTGCACCTTTATCGACGCTGTCGATATCCAAATTTAACCTCCTTGTATGCTTACCTTCATTAAAAAGTTTATTGTAAATATACTGCTGTCATAAATAAATATTGATAATGGGAAAAGTTGTTAATTTTCTGCTTTCTTAATAAATGACTCACCAACTGCAACAATGAGGCAGTCATTCTTTTGTATCTAAAAAAACTACTCTTCTAAAAGTTTCAATTATAGTATTATTTGATAATAATGTATCTGTAGATGTTGATGTCAAAAATCAAATGACTTCTGGTACATTTTATTTGATTTTTTCATTGGTTCTACTACTTTGGTGGCTTTGGTGCTAAAAAATTTAAATCTTTTAATGTGTGCCTACACCAGTGCCATATTAAGATTTTTCAAAAACTATGTCTGTTCAGACTTTTTGTGTATGTTTCACATATTTATTGAAATAAAATATAAACTTTGTGTGCGCCTACATCAAGAATACTAAAAAAGACAGTTTATTTTCTTTTTCCCATGTATATTGATTTATCTCTTATATAATGTGTTTTGTAGCACAACTAGTTTATTTGATTTGTATGGATATATGGTGCTAATATTATATCAGCAATAAATTTAGAAATTATTTTTGATTAATTTTTGTATATTAATAATTCTGGCAGAATAAAAACTATTTTTTCTAATGGTACCAATTATTCTAATAATTTTATTTGGTACCTTTTAACAAAGATCCTCTTAAGTTGTAAAAAATTGTCTTTTTAACTTTCATGCACTGATTATTTTCTTTAATTTTCCAAGCTAGTTTGCCAATATAAGATTGGATATTCCATACATATACTGTAACATTATCACGTAATACCAAGAACTTTATGGTATATCTTGCTTATTTACTTGCTATATATTGTTTGAAGTAGTATCTTCTTCTAAACCCAATCTATTGCTTATTGACTGATATATGTAACTCACCATTAAATATTTTTAAAAAAATTTCCACCCATTTTATTGATTCATTATGATTTATTCTCTTAAAAATTATTTTTGACATTTTCCAGCAGCATTAATTTCCAAAATATCCTTTGTATGTTTTTAGTATCCCATAAACATTCTATATATTCATTGTGAGATTTGAACACATCACTAAAATCAAAAAATTAAGATACGAGTTCAAATTTTGTGTCAAAAATTTTTCATATATTACTATGAATTAGCGCCAGTGTGGCGATGTGGTCGTGGTTTGGATGGGGTGGCCTATTTAATCAGTAAAAATAATCGAGTACCTTTGTCCATTTCGAAGAAAGGGTAATAATAGTGGTCGTCTAAGATGCGGTACTTACCATATCACCCAGTGTATGAGAAATGGTGATTGAGGGTGGGCGAACATATGAGAGTAACGTCTTAGTTCACAGGCTTTGCCCCCATACGAGGCATTGAGTTTCACCATTACTTTATATCACTATAAATTTTAATGCTCTTCTAAATTGTATTTGCCAAAAAAAAAAACAGAAAGCTTATATTTAACATTTGAAATATCACATGTACTACAGTAAGTCCCAATGTTACATAAATTGCATTTTGTGCAGGTAATTTGCCTCAAACTAAAGGTTCAGATCATTCCTACAGAAAATTTTCAGGTAGAATATTTTTAAACAATGGTCAAAGGTGGTGAAAAGTTGATTTATTGCCCCGAAAAATCCGTTAAAAATGGCCTATTATTGCATTAACAATAACTTTTGCAAATTTATAACATACAGATTGGTACTATATAAAAATATGCACTTTAATGTACTTGAAGACATAACTGGAAGTTGCGCAACAGATGTTATTTTATTCAATTTGCAGTCTTTTTTTAGATTTATTCTAAATTCTGTTTTTGCTGGAGGGATGGTCCTAGAGGAATTTGAAGACATTGTACTACAAATCATTAATTTAATTTTATTTGACAACCTATTGAAATGGCTGGTAATGGAGCAAACATTTTTTTATAAACAAAATAGTATTTTTGTGTGCATTGGTTTTTCAAACTAATATTCGTGTAGCTAGCATTTCTCGGCACATTTTTTTAATTTGACTTCTAAGTGCATTTGGAACCGAGTTACGATTTTTTTTAAATCACTAAGGCTTTTATTTATTTATATTAAGAAATGAAGCAAAGGCGACATGGTTAGACAAATAGTGAAACTTATACTACAAAAAATTTTATTTTAATCGAGCAAAAAATAAAGTGGAGGACCACATTGCGCATCCTGCGAGAAGTCGCCTGGTGGTGATGGTGGGGATAGCGATTCGCAGACGCTCATCTATTTAATTAGCACGCGCTCCAGTACTTGATATCGCGTCTTCAAATTGATCGACTATTTAATGTCTCAGCAACCAGTGGTCGAATCCGGACGTACTTTTTCTTAATTCGGGGTCGCTCGACGAGTTATTTCAATTATGCAGTCGGATTTCACATGAACTAGTTAAATGCACAGGAATTTCATCATTCTTGAATATTATTCTAATATTTCTGATATTAAGGGGGGTTTAGAAAAATGTACATTTTACTAAATCTCTTTAATAAAACAGATGCCAATTAGATATGAATACAAAATTCCCTTATATATATATATTGTTCGTTGTTTTTTAAAACCATATAGTTCTGTCAATATAAATAAATTATATTTGAATATTTCTCCAAAACTAATAGTTAAATGTCACTAAAATTATTAAATAACTATGTTAAAGTAAAAAGTTGATTATTAGAGAAATTTATAGTTAGGGTAAACTTAAAAAAAATTTATCTGTTGTCTATACTACTGTCCCATTTAATTCTACAAAATTGTATAGGAAGTTGAAATAAAAATGGAAGAAGCAATGAGTATAAATTCTCCTTAGTGCATTGTTTATGCAGATGATGCCTTAATAGCAAGAAATCAGATGCAACTAAAAAATTACAAGACTGATTAAAACAGCAAAGTATGGATTGAAAATAAATCAACGTATAACTAAATTTATGAACGAGAAGAAATTCGTGTAGAGTTTGTAATATGGAGAACAGAAAGTGAAGAACTAAAATTTAGTTGTGTGAAAGAGTATATCTATTTAGGAACCCTTTTAACTAACAAATCTTTAGCAAAATAGGTGGGTAGAAGACTTACTATGGCTAATAGATCCATGGATTTAACTAAATAAAAAAAATCATTTTTGCAAAGCTGCGTTTTTATAAGACAATAATAAGACTGCTCTTGCTTTATTGATATGAAACATAGGTACTAAATAGAAACGAACAAATAATAGAAATATCTACAAAAAATACCTTAAGGAAAGTATGGGTGAAAGAAAGATGGAATATTGGGAAAGAACAAACACTGAGTTAGATGAATTATAAAAAAAAAATATTTAGGAAGAACATCAAATTTAAGGACTGTAAGAAATATTACTTTTGAAGATTATGAGGGGCTAAACAAAAGAGAAAGATATAGGAAAAACATTAGTACAAGAAGATTACATAATAAGAAGATAATTGGAAAAATCAAAGAATAAGAAGTAATGCAAGAAATTAGTAAAGAGCTTAAAGGTCTGAGGACGCTTGACATACAAAGAATGGAATAAAATTCTTTTCTATTTTTCTGTTTGAATAAAAAAAAACACTACAAAACTGAAAGTTTTATTTCTATGTGTCTAAAGGAGGATGTTGGCCAAGTAATGTCTTATTTTTAATCTACTGTTAAAGTCGTATTCTAAAGTTCTTTATCCTTTTTAAACATGTGTTGAAGAAAACACCTGATTTCTTAACATATTGTATTTTGTAGAGTTCGAAGTGTCATAGAGCGATGTTTGTAAACTTCAGCCTTGAGATATCTCCATAGGAAGAAGTCTTGCTAGTGAGATCTGGTGAGTGGTTTAGCTAAAATAATTGCGTCATTCAGCACTTGGGCTGTGGTACCATCCTGTTGGAACTAAATGTTTTCCAATTAGAAACTATCGTGATTCAGTGCGAAAAATTGTCAAATACTTTTCACATAGCAACTGAAAGTGATAGTAATACACTAACTTCTCTTCTCAAAAAATAAGAGCCAATGGTCACAACTTTACTTACCCTATGCCAAACAGTGACATGCTTGCTGTGGATTGTTATTAGTTCAATAATTAAAATTTTATGTATTGACGCATCTCGACAAATTGAAAGGCACTTCGTCTGTAAAGAAACCAATTATATCATAAAACATGCTCTCCAAGATGTTTTTGCATGTACCCAGGCGATTTTGCTAAACACATTGGAAAAGTTTCTGTACAACCATCTTCTATAGATAAAAACTAAGATCTTGGTTCAAACCTCGCCAAATAGTACAACTAGACAAATAAAAAATAATAGCATGTTTGATCAGGAATGTAAGCTTGAGGCGCAAGTTAAAAGTGCGTTTGAAAAGTACGTGTAGCCACACAGTTATTGTTCTAAATGTATGCTTTGACAACAAGAGCCCTTTGTTCATTTATTCGCTTCTAGACAAAATTTTATGTTTACCTGTATCTAATGAAATAACTTCTCCCATTGCTTCATAACATTCTTTTGAAATTAGGGAAGGAGTTTTGCTCCTTGTGTCTACAATATCAGATGATTTAGTATATTTTTTTTACAAATTAACTTTTGTTACTTATAGTTAAATGAATTGCTTATGACGTAAGTTGATATTGACAATTAATGTGTTTATCTTGTTTTCTGAAATTCTTAAATAAAAATATAAGTGCATCAAATGTAATCTGACTTTTGTTCTTATAAGTCTACAATGAATAACAGCACAGGTATTTAGTATAGATGTAGGGCTATTGTTATTGCATATCTGCATAAAATAATGCTACGATCTAGTAATATTTTGCTTCCTTGGATAATCAGTTGTACAGGTGAATTTCATCAACATCTTTGTCTTTATCAGAACAGAAGTATCAGAAAACTGTTCAGTGTTGAAGTAGTTTTTGATTAATGAAGATAAAATAAACATGCTATAATATATATCTAAAATAAGAGGGATTAACGTATATTACTGTATAGTTAAACAAAAGCAGACATAATTAAAAAATTTCTTTTTTAAATCTTTTATAATTGTGCTAATAGAGTGCATTTGAAAACTAAGTAGAATATTTGGTTAACCAATTTCTTTACGAATGATTCATTTGTATAATATAATTTATAATTATAAAAGTATTATAAATAAATATTCAAGAAAATATAAAATGTTTACTTCTGGAATAACTGAATTATTCCACATAGGTACAGAAGGGTTAAATCTTACCTATATATGCACATAAGAGAGGTTAGCATGTGCATATTATATTTGAGATTTCATTTTTACTATGTAAATTACGTTGCCAAATGAAAATTCTAGACTTTTTTTTGTTAATTATTTAGTGGTTAACTTTTTAGGTGCAGTGTTGTTATATACTGTAACTAAGTAGTGAACTTATTTTTGTTGCAGAATATTGGTTCTCCATTATCACCTCATAGTCCAAATGCACTTCCCTCTTCTACGGTGTCTGAAACATCACCTGTCACCTCTCAGTGTTCCAATATAAAAAGTTAAATAGCTGGAGATGTTTCCAGTATATAATTACTTCAGGGTTTGTGATTTAAGTAAACATTTTTCTTGTAATAGTTACCATTTGCTAAGTCTATACTTATTACTTAGATTGTTAAGCAAAATTGTATCTTTTCCATTTTCAGTGCAAAAATCTTTCAGTTGACGTTATACAATAACAATGATTATATGAAGATTAGTATCTACCGTTTTAAATAACTTTATTTTTAATTTGATGACTGAAGTAGTTAATTACATTCAAAAAACATTCAGACAGTAATAAATTGGTGTGACAAACAATAGATGTGATATTCATAATTAAAATTGAATGACGAGAACTTTATACTGTTCATGCCCTTTGTATTAAATTGTAAATTGATTAAAATAATTAGTATGTGCTTACTTGTGTATAAATAATTTTGAACTTAAGTATTTAAATTGTTGGTTTTTGGGTATTTATATTTTGAGTGTAAATCCATGAAATGCTCACATTATCTATTAACTTATTTATTCCTTTATAATGATTACAATTTTGATTTCAAAGTAAATCATTAGAACTAATGAATATACTTTTAGGCTTTAAAATATTAGGTAGATTTCATAGAAACACTACCTATTACTAAAGCCTTCAGGTCACAACTTTCAAAAAATTCAGTGTAGTTTTTGTTTCATGTCCCCAGACTTCAAATAAATAACTGCCATAATTATTGGATTTGAATGAGATTGGGTTAATATCTCCAGTAAATCTGCCAATGGGTAAAATCACAAACAATCTTAAAATATTTTTACTTTTATTGAACTTTCACAGTTCTGACCAGATTTAGATAAAATTTGGCATATGCAGTCTTTAGATATATACTTAGGTACAATTAAAAAATGGAAGGGATCAGATGACGGAATGGGGAGATATGACTATAAATATTTTGATTGCTACATGTAACACACATTAAATTTTGATGAGATTCACATCAAACCACTACATTACGAAATCTACCTACCTCTTGGAGGCTTTGTTACAAGGGATTTTTAATTACGAAATGAGTTGCATACCAAGTATTTATTTATTTGTATAAAAAGTGCAAACTAAGAAATAGCCTGGAATTATAGCAGACATTTTAATTAATTAGTCATATTGTTCATATTTAATTTTATATGTATTAAATGTAATATTATAGATGAAATTGTTATATAGTATATTTTTAATTTTTAGTTTTATAGGTCTCAAGTATATTTTGTTATTAATCGCTACCTTTACAGTAACTAAGTATTTGCAACCTCATATTTATTTATTGATTTGTTATTATTGTAAACCACTCAGACCTGTTTGATCAATCAATAATTTGTTATTATTTCAGATATATTTATGTGATATTTACTTTGATAACAAAGCAATGGAAATGCAGTACAATTGAACCTTGTTAAATGGAATCCCGTAGCGTAGTTGTTAAATATATTTGAAATTCTAGGAGTTTTAATAATCTAATTTCAGTTATTATAGTTTGAAATATTAAGGTTCAATTGTAAGTATAAAGTAACAAATACTTTATTATAAAGTACATCTATATTCTTAACACTAATTGAAGTGAGGCAATATCATGTTAGTCTATGCTAGGTTTAAGGCTTTGGAACATTATTGGCAGGTTAGGATAACTTTATCTGGCCATTTTGGTTATAGCAAAACTGCCAAGTTTGCACAAATTTGATTACCATATTTCTAATTTTGAGATACAGAAGTATTTCTATTTATATTATATTGTTGAAATTTTGGGAGTGTTTATTAATATTTACATGAAAAGGTGTTAATGCAATTTAGCATTTGTATTGTTATATGTTAAGTAATGTGAATAATGCAGTGCTTATAATTTTGTGATTTTATTCTTATAAGGAATGATTTCCATGCTGCACATGTAGATTTTATTCAACAGTAATATCTTCTTGTTGACACATGTTTTTTTACTTTCTTTTTTTTTAGAAAATTATTTTTACGGCTTTGTTTGAATATTGACCATTTACAAGTTAGGTTGCTTTTTGAAAACAATGCCAACAAGCAAGTCACAATAAGGCAGTTAATTAATAAATGCAAAATGTATTAGAGGCTGTTATTCAATTCCTAGTTTGTGTTTTAGTAATTGCATTTTTCTTTTTATTGTGCTTTTTTGTTTTCTAAACACAAACTGTGCAAATTAGGCAGTTGTAATTTTATTAAATATGGAAAATTTGAAAATTACTTATGATTTATGGTTTATAATCGGTTACCTATAAAAACAAATGGTTATTTTTATTAATCTTGACAATATAGTGGAGTAAGTTGTTTAAGCTAGAGTATGCTCATTTTGATATGTTGTATGTACATTTACATATCTCTAATCAACTGCTTAAATTACTTGCTTTCACTTTAATAGTTTTAAAGCAATAAAAAATGGATAAATAAAACTACAAAAAATGACTTAATAACGTTTAAATTCCAAAAATGCAATATAAAATCAAGAGCATTATAAACCATAATTTGCACTAGAGACTTTTTAAGCTGTTTTTTTTCATTTTTTCTTGTAATATTCATCCCTACAATATTGCTGTCTATATGGTACATTTTTATATGAATTTTGTTATCATATCCAATGTAATTTGGAACATTTTTTTATAATTTTATGTGACCGGTAAATGTTTTAAAATCAAATTATTGGTTACATTAATTGTAAGCATTATAAAAAAGTTATTTTTAGTTTTGCTTAGTCCATCACTTAATATTACAGGAAATGTGGTTTATAAAATATTTTGATTGTTATATTTAATTTTGGAATCTCGGTGTAGTCATTGTAGTTATATATTAAAATATGAGATATATTTTAATTTTTTAGCATTTTCTGACATATTTTAAGGAAGCACACACCAGAATGGCCATTTCATATAAATTAGACCTATAATGATACTAAATATTTAAACATGACCATTCTCTTTGTCAAAAGCGTGATCTAAAACAGTGCCTCAACTTTTAAATGGAACTTTGTTCTAAAATATCTTACAATATAATTGCTACCTTGAATCATCTTCAAATTAATCAGCAAACAGAGCCAAATTGTTTATACAATATTTATTGCTATTTAAGATAATGTAGATAAGATTGCATACATTAGTATTTATAATGGTGGCACATATAGGTAAGTTCTGGTTTTAGGATAATGATTTTTAAATAATATACCAAAATTTAAAATTACAATAATAAAATAAGTAAATGAGTAATATTTTACATTATTTAATTTTATATTAACTAAATGTTAATTCCATATTATTGTTCAACAAATTATTTCAGGTTAGATGTGTAAAATTACTTGGAATCGCACAACTGTTCTACAGTGAGTACGTAGTTATCCTTAGGATTTTTGATATCAAAACTTTACCTGTTCAATACATTACAGTAATTTAGAATGATACGTTACTTGAAGCTGCCACTTTTTTAAGACCCAATCGTAAAAGTATTAACTAGCCAGTGTTAAGATTTGTATCAGAATTATCAATAATACACAGCTACATGTTTTATGTGCCTTGATTTTTTTTAAATAAAACATTAAGTTTTGTGTCTAATAAAATAAAATAAGATTAAATTCAAGTTTCAAATAATGAATTATGTTTGAGGTGTCCGATTTATTCAGAACTTTTCTGTAATAACTTTTCTTGGAGGTTTACAATAGAATATTTTGCTATTTTTATTAGAATTGTATTTCAGTAGTCATGAAAATGATGAACAAGCTATAAACTAGACAATATATTACAATTTTAGTGTTTTAGGTAGATGGTTTATTTTCTGATTTAACATCCGGAACAATAATTTTGGACGATAATTATGTAAACTTAAAACAGTCCACGCATTTTTTTCTATTTATGTTAACGTTGATACATAGAATTATTTTTATGTATTTCTAATAGTGTAATTAGAACTACTCTAAATACGTTTAGTTGGGTATTGCGTATAACGTAGTTCATTTCCGAACTATAGCACATCTTAAGAAATTAAATTAATGTTAAGTGTTTGATGTTAATTTTTTGTACACAAAATGTAATTTTTAAATAAAATTCCTCTAATTGACTCTAAAATAAAGAATTGAATTTATGTATGTTAGTTGTTTTATTTAGAAGTACAGCTCCTTAGTTTAAATTGGTTAAGATAGTTTTTTCATAATATTTTTGATCAAGTTTAAACTGTCACTTTTTATAAAATAAAGATTAGTTATGTTATGGTAAAAAAATCGTGTAATAAAGTATATATGCCACAAATACTGGAAATTTAACCAATTCATTTTTAGATCTCAACCATTGGTAACATTAAAAAAATAAGCCGGAAAATACCTAATTTTGACTGTATTACAGCAAATATGGATTTTAACAAAAATGATAACGCTAAAGATAAAATTATTATTTCTCAAGTTTTTTAATTTTGTGGTAACTTAATTCTTTAAAGTATGCTGTTGATAGACCTATATATCCAAAAGACGATCATTTATAGAATTAAAATGACAATTTTAAAATCAGATGCTGGTTTTGGAAATGTAGTTTATTACAACAAAAAAAAAACGTAAAAATTTAAATGGTAGAATTTAAGTATATTTGGATGTGTTAAGAAAAACGAGGAAAATGAGAGACGCAAAGAATTTCCACACCAGTTGCTCCCATTTAGGTATTTTGTTTGAAGTTTAAATAAATTAAGTTATTTTACATTTACAAAACAATAGAAACATCACCTTCTAGTAAATTATAAAAGAAAAATTGCTTCTTATAATGGTAAGAGCATACAGAAGTGGCTTTTATTAACCCACTGAAGATTTTTTTTGTTTAAGAGAAAAATACATTTTAGTAAAGTAGAACACTGAAAAACATAACTTTCTAAAATTGCTGTTTATGTATGTTCATATTTCATTTACCATTTTTTGTATGTTAATATATTTTGGGTAATTTTTATTACTTTGGTAGATTCTATTCCTTCTGTATTTTCTTAAGCATAAAGGATCTGCATACATTGTGTTTGAAATTATATTTTGAAAAATAACTTCTATATTTATTTTTACCAGCTAAGGAAATGTCTTTTTTTGTTTTTAAAAAATTGAGGCAACAGTTGGTTATTTTAATTTCTCTATTTGTTACAGGAAACATTTAAAAAAGACTCTTTTTTTATAATCTTACCATGGTTATGCTTTAAAAGTACTTTATTTTTTTTTTGCTCTCTTTGGCGTTTAAAATTTTTTTAATTGCATATTTGCTGTTCTAAAAGCAGAAAATTAGCAACTATTGTTTTAACAGTTTTTTAAAATTTGTGAATTGTATTTGTAGGTGTATGTCACATTTTTTAATTTATAAAAATTTACAACTGATAAGAATTTCATATTATAGTGTAACTATCTTCTTAAACTAATGAGTATTTACATAATTATTATAGAGATATGTAATAGAATATGTCTGTTATAATAGGTTACCCCAGAAGTCCTGACTTATTCACTTTTTTGCTTCTTCGTGTTTATGGTGTTGTAACAATCTTCATATTTGTATTCCAGATGAGTTTGCAAGAATGCGAGCTTTGAGTTTTTAACTGCTAGACTGTGTCAGTCAAAATGGCACCCTTGAGATTTGCCTCGTTCCGGCCGGCCATTAAAGTTGGGTGATGGTGACTTATAAGCTGCTTTGGACGCCGAACCTTCATCAAGCATCTTGGAGTTGGCAAATCAACGATTCATCAGCAACTTGATTTTGCCCACAAGAAGCTCTGCCAAGATCCGCACGAACTCACTGAAGCACAAGCCGCAAAAACAGTCCAAATTTGCCGCCAACTGCCTAACAGTCCATTAAATGACTGATTTTGGAATTGTGACGTTGGATGAGAAGTGGGCCTTTTTGGTCAATCTGAATTGACAGAAGTGGATTCCAAAAGGTCAGTTCCCCGTAAAGATCGTTTCGGCAAGAAGGTCATGATTTGTGTGTGATGGAACTTTGGGGGCGTGCTTCATTTTGAGTTGATCTCAAATTCCCGTTTCCAGCAATAGCGGGTCAAAATTCGAAGCTCACTTTCTTACAAATTCATTGAGAATACAAAGATGAAGGTTGTTACAACACTATAAGCAAAAAAAATGCCTAAAAATTGAATTTTTGCAGCTGTCAGGACTTTTGAGACAACCTGGTATTAGTTGAGTGGAAACTGAAAATTAGAGAAGCTTCTCTAATTCTATTGAATGTAGATGATAAGTATCCAAGATAAGGTAACCTGGTAAGACTAGATTTGATATTTTTACTTGGAAATTGCCTTAAAGTTCTGTTATTATAGATATTAAACATTGTGCTTGAACAACATATCAAGATCACATTGAATTATAAAAGTAGCGATAACATTTTATCATTAATACTTTTGCACTTTCCCTTTAAACATAGTGACTGGTAATTCTTAGTTGTTTTTTTTTGTTGTTGAAGGAGTTGTTACTTTCCTCCATATTTTACTGCTTTTTTTTATTTCTTTACTTTAAAATCCTTCACTTTGTTTTTCCCTGTACACATTACTTCTTATGCTTCCTTTTACACTGCCTTTATTTTTTTACTAATTTCTTTTGATGTGGTTTATGGTTTTATTTTTATTTTATTGTCTACAATATTGTATTCTAATGTTTATCTTGTTATATCCATAATTTCTATTTTGTTCTTGTTAGTTCTTCCTATAAGTTCTTGTGCTTTTCCGATACCTCTTTATTGCTGATTACTTCTGGTCATCAGATTCTCTGTATTTTTAAAAATTTTTTAAATATCTATAGCTTTTTAGGCAAGTTTTCATTATTCTTTTGTTAATAAACTTTCTAATTTTTATTGATACATTTATTTCTTTTTGATTGTGTATTCTTACTTTTTTGTTTAACTTACCTCTTTATTTTATTCTTCTACTTTTGGTTAGTTTTTACTTTTTGGTTTTTTGTTATTCTCATGTTTTATATTTGTTGTTTACTGGTAATATAACTTTGGTTAGCTCTTCTTTTAATTTGTGTAGTTTTACTTATTTGCCTATAATATTCTCCCAGTAGGATGCGTCATTTATAAATTTTATGTCTTTTAATGTTTTGTCAAATCTCCATTTAATTTCGTTTTTTTGTCATGTGTTTTTCATTGTCCAACTTATTATTGTTAGGAGTATGGTTTTCTATTTTTATACTCTTGTTATTGTTTTATTGTTTTGAATTTTGCTGTCCGGTATTTATAAAGTAATTTGAAGGTTTATAATTTTGTCTATGTCATATCAAATGTTTTTTTTTTCAAAGTTTACCCATGCTATTAGGATTTATTGTTGCTATTTGGCTACTATTGTAGGTAGTGTGAATATACTGACTGTATATGATTTCTGTTTGAATCCTACCTGAATATTTTTTAGGATTTTTTCTTTCACCTTTAATTCTGCTTAGAATTGCTCTTAACAGTATTTTGCTGGTTTCTTACATTTTTCGTTTTGTCTCATTTTTGCAGTATTCGGAATATTATACCTATATTTAATTTTTTCCGATTTTTTTGTCCATTGTGTTTTTCAATTTCTTTTTTATATAATTGCATAGTAGTGTTTTTATTAATCTTTATAGCATTTTTGTTTATCGCTTTGTGATTTCCTTATTTTTGCTTAATTTTTCATTAATATGATTCTTCACTGTTGCTGTTGCTTCCAGTATTGTACATTGCATTGTGGTTTTATTATAATTACTTTAAAATGTTTACTCCATCTTTATTCAATTTCTAGGTTTCTTTTGAGGTTTCTCACTCTTGCCTTTTCTGTTGCTTTTTTTTGTAAATTATTATGCTGTATACTTTTTATCGTTTCCTCTGTTTAATTTTTCTTCTCTGATGACTCTTTTATCTTTTCTTATGTTTTCTATTGCATTTTTTTTTGTTTTTTTTACTTAGTAATTTCTTTTTATTTTAATTTTTGCTTGCTGGCATTTTTGACCTGCTTTTTATCTTTTTTTTGTACTGTTTCTATGCTTCAGTTAATAATCAGTTTTTTGTTTATCTGTTTTATACTCCAACACATTTCTGTCTTGTTTTTTTATGATTGTTTTATATTTGTTCCATATTTTCTCTATACTTTCGTTCCCTTTTTTCTTCTGTTTCTCTTATGCTAATTTCAGGTTTATTTTTTAATTTATTCTTTTTTTAAACATTATGTATATATTTCTTATTACTTTTTTCCTGTATGCTTTACACTTAGCGTTTACTTATATCGCCTTTAAATCATTCAACTTACCATGCCATTATGTATTAATGTTTATATTTCTTTTGCGCTCTTAATTTAATTTATTGTATGTTCTTTTAAAGTTGTTTATGACTTTTTGTGGTGTTACTTATATTCGTCGATGCACATACATTTATTATCAAATAGTAGAAATGTAGCTAGTGTAATCCTATCTGGTATTCTTGCCCACTCTATAAATGTGTTATTTTCTTCTCTTTGTAAAAAGAATGCTGTTTCATTTTTATGTTCTAAATCTGTTCCGTTTTGTTTTGAATAGATTACTTTTTACCTTTTTTTATATATATTCCATATTGTCTATTTATTTTATTTTACTTAATGCTATGGTTACTATTTTGATTTTTTCATTTCTTTTTTAATTCATGTATCTTACTTGATTTTCTTATTGTTCTCACATTCCACATATCTATATATTTTAATTTTTAGTATTTGCTCCTTTCTCTTTGACTGTTTTTTTTATCTATTCTCTTTATTTTATTGCACTGCGTTTTTTATCCTTGATTTTATTTATTTTGTTGTTACTGTTTTTTTTCTACTTGATTTTATGTGTCTGAAGTTCTTATCTAATACTTTTCTTGTTTGCCAGCACTTATGATGTTATTTTTTGGCTTTTCTTCATTCAGTTTTTCTTTATATGGAGTTCTAACAGGCTTTGTGTCCAAATTTTCACTATCTTTGTTCATACCTTTTTTCTTTTTGTCCTTTTTATTTTTCTGTCTCTTCCTTATTTCTTTATCGTCTTTTTATCTTCGTTTTCGCCTCTGTTTTACTTATTTAAATTTTACAACTTTTATTATTTTCCATTTATAATTGGTTTATCTGTAATAATTGCTTTCAATTCTTTTTCCTAGCTTCTGTGATATGTAACATTACTTTTTTTCTGGTAAAATACTTATCAGTCTCAATAATTAACTTAAGCAATTTAGATCAACATTTTTTTATATTCATTTATAAATTATTTACCAATTTTTTCATGAAAGTCAATTTAGTATTCTAAAGGTCCTGTATAAATATTCTTATTTTAAAACGTTTTTGGTATATGAATTATTTATTTTTCAACATTCATTCAATGAAAGACACACATAATTCTGCTAAATTCTTAATTTTTATTTAAATACATATTTAGATTTATACAAAAAAGGAAACTATTTGATTTTTATTATACAATAACAAATTTGTAATTTAAGCTAAGAAGCAAGCATACTAAGTAATTACATTCTTATGTAACCTTTTAAATGTTTATTATGTTAGAGAAGTTTAATTATGCTGGAATAATTTCCCATAGTTTCTGTACAGTGAAACCTTGCTTTACATCTTCTACTGCTAATCCAAGTTCAGCTGAATACACCACAGGTCTATCAGCTGCATGTCCTTCATCAGCCATGTAGGCAGTTAAGGCATTAGACATTTCGCTTCGGGGCTCTTCTATTTCTTCATCGTCTAAGACGTCGGGTAGAAATTTAGGTGACTTGTCTTCCTCTTTGATTGATCTCCATTTGTATTCTATGCCATAGTTGGGATTGGTGGCGTATATTGTGTAAAGAGATGTTATTTCCTTGTAAGTAAGATGAAGTTTTTCTTCTGGGTCAATTCTAAAACCCAAAATATATCCCCCACTGACTTCTGAGCAAATAATTACTAATGCCTTTCCAAATTTAGAGTCTCTAATTCTTATCTAAAATAAGTAATAGTTGATTATAAAATTATTTGATAATATTTAAATTTAACATTTGGCAGTTGAAAAAAGTTATTGTTAACACACTCACACTTTCTATTTGCAGGTATGGTAGTGATATATTAAATCCCTCATTCATTTCAGCAAACCATACTATTCGAACATTGGTGATAAAAAACGTTCCTGGACTTCCTTGGTCACTAGACAAATTCCATACGCCATGTAATGTGGTGTAAATTTGTTCCAAAGGCAAAACTTTTAATTGTTTGTTATGTACAACTGCTCCTCGTAATTTCAACTCTCTATAAGGCTTCGAAGAAACATATGCCCTCAAGTTACAATTTTTTTATTAAGTACGTTTTTTAATTTTAAAATGATTGTCTTACTTATAGACGCCTGTTACAGAAGTGAAGTGACGCATGTTTCCAGGCACTAAATTGGTAAAAATAAACTCAAATCGTGTTCCGTTAGACGTCGTCATCATATGTAACGCTTGGGTTGTCCCTCTGAGTTTCTAAAAGATTTTTAACTGTAAAAAAATTTAAATGATTTTTTACTTTTGTACCGAATTAACAACTTTCGTGTTCACACTAATGATGCAGTTGTATCCGATTGCTGAAAAGGAGCCAAATTGATATAACATTTATTTTTAAACTACGGATGTTCACTTACATAAACTAATTCTAGGGCTTGCAATTGAGTGCCATAACACTCTCAGATTAGTAATTATGAGTCTTCCTCGATCACCTCCATTTCCTTTGGTATCTTCGATGTTATCTAACCTATCTATAACTTTCTCTCCAGAAATAAGGTGCATTTCCCTTAAGTAAAAACAAATATAGTATTTTTAAAATTGCGCTATAATAAATCTTACGAAAATGGCAAATCAAAGCGAACTTCTTTATCTTCCCATGTAAGCACCATTTTGTAATTTGTGGGCTTATCGAAATAACCGTGTTTTATTCTATATTGATTTTTGTAGGTGTGTAGCAACTGACCTGTAAAAGTATTGATCTGGTAATAAGTGCACCAGCGTAGTATGGAGGGTGGAGATATAAATATATTCGACAAAAGTTGTTATAAAAGTTTATTTTAGAGAAAAACACAAATTTTAAAGGTACAAAAATATTTCTGATTTAGTACTTTTCAATTGGAACGTAATTTTGGTGCACATCTTCCGGTTTTGGTTTTGGAATGTAGGGATTCTTGTGGGGATCCAAATTCAGCCTGAAACAAACATGAGCGTTGGATGTTGGGAAGAAGTGCAAACTTATTTCCAAATAATTACCTATACAGATTTTGCGCCTCGTGGCAGTTTACATTATACCACCAGTCGCAAGCAAATTCCGCTTGGTTGAAAAGAGTTCCGTTGGTGCATAGGAACGATGCCCCTTGGTGGCCTTCTCGGCCGTCGTGACAGACGTGGTAAGCCTAAGAGCATGCCTCGTAAACTACAATCACGCTACTATAAAGAATTACCTGGCATCCAGTTTCTACGTTCGCGTATATCCCGGGAAGGGCAGGGACGTTATGGCATGAAAATTTAGTATCTGGAACGGAGTGATATATAGGGTAGTCCACTCCTGGGGTTCCAGGTACTTTGCTGAGATCTTGTTGTTGCTCTTTTTGTGCTTGACGCAGTTTTAGCACGGGTCCATGAGCTGGAATTGCTGCGTATGCTGGATATAGTCCATAATTCGGATCCTAAGTTTAAAAACGATAAAATTTCATGTTTTACAACAATATATTTCCACAAAGTTTAATACGATCTAGTTATTTTAATATGTACATTACTAAGCAGCGCTGTAATTTACAAGGAATTCAAGAAATAAACAATTAGACACGCCTTTACTAGCAGTTATTTACAAATTTTAGTGATAATGAATCATCTCTATTTTCTGATTTATTTTTCTTTTAGTTTGTTTTAAATTTATACAAAAAAATGGAAAATTTTCATATTAAGCAAATACGAGATGTTTGGTAATTATTTAACTGATGATATTTTAAATCCGGTTTTACTATTATAATAAAATTTAAGGTCTAATAACATATTTCTCAAATCAATCAAATGACAATAGCGAGACGCCTGCCAAGGCGTCTCTTCGGTCTCTTATACTAAATCTCTTAGTTTTATAGTAATGATAGGTTTAATTGCGAAGATGTTATTAGCTGAATAGTAGCCAGACACAATTCTGTTATATTTCGAAAAAATAAGTAATTTATATTGCGATTCAAATCTGAGTTGCCTATTTAAAAGCATGAGGTATCATTGTCATTACAAATTTACTTACAAAAAATAAATATTGGCGATGACCATAACTGATACGACGATATGAATTAATGAGAAAAATAATAAAGTATCAAATGATTATTATAGTAATTCAAATAAAATAAAAACATATAAAAGCATAGAGGGCTCTTGTCAAATATCCTCACTTAGTGCAAAGCAAATCTACATACCACAGCTATGGAATCGGTCCTTAACGCAAGGTAAGCCACCAAAAGATAAACGACACCGAATTCTGGTAGAGACATGGTTACAGTGAGAGACACAAAGAGCGAATGTTGGGAACAAAATTGTTGCTCCCTTGCAACTTAATGCAGGTCACACATGACAACTTTCGCTCTGGCGTGCAGCAGCCGCTTTTAGGTCTTATTTAACCAGATTGCACGAAAAGCTACGCTCGTATTTTAAACACCCAATCGGCAGTACAAAAGAAAGGCTAGCGGACAGACTTTTACCAAATAAACTGTTGATTCAGAATATAATTAAAAAAGGCATTAATTTTACAGTATTTAAAACTTTTCATTTGGAATGCGCCTCATTAAACATGTATAATAATTGGTGTGTTACAGATAAAAGACAGCTTGCGAGCGCTTATGCAACGAAAGGTAGCGTAACCCAATTTTGATACCGCTTATATCTCGTTGCAACCCTCCGGCTATTTCGTAATTTCTTCGGTCTGTCAATGCCGTAAGTTCGCTCTCGTATGCGGTAAATGTATCTGGAATGCAGGCCTTCCGTTTACATTATAAATGGCTTTCGCGCAACTCTCGTTTATACGAAACAATTTATAACAATTTACTGCGACAATATATTCTGTAATATATTTTACATTTCAAACATTAAGTCTAATCCATCTCAAGAAACTTCTTAATGTACGGCGAAAACTCGACGAAAATCTGCAACAAAAGAAATTGATAAATGTATGAAGTTATGAATAAAAAGGATTTTAACAATTAGCAAAAGAAAATGTATGCACAATTTATGTAAATAATTTTTTAAAATTTTGTTTTGGAGAAGTTTATAACACCTTTAACAATTTTCAATTTTAATCATTTGCGTTGATTATCCAACAAATGGGTATAAAACTGAACATTGTTTTAGTTTTGATTTAAAAAAAACTGAAGCATATTTGACATCAGAGATGATGCTAACAGATAAATTATTGACTTGACAAGTATAATTAATGGTAGATAACCATGGTGGAAATATCAAGAAAATGAAAGACGTTACCAAAAATACTTTTAGAAAAAGTGTTTGACATCGAATTAATTACGGCCTATATAAAAATCGTGTCCCTAAATATGGCGTGTCGAATCGTAGTTAATGTTAAAACCTAATACTGCATTAATCTAAAATTTCTTGTGAAAGATATACTAATGTACAAACAGCGAAAATAATATTAAAAACAGAAAAAATTAAATTTATTTACATGAAACTTGGCACAACTAAAATAAAAAAGTATTGAGGATTATATTATTCAATATAGCCCCTATCAGCGGCTATAACCTTCTCAAGCCGCGGTTTAAGCCTGTTCCAGGCCAACACAACTTCCTCCTGGTCTATATTTGTTATTATCTACATGATGTTACGAGATCCTTAAACTATTCTTGATGTTATGATGCCTCTTATTGGACTTCGCCTCGACCACGCTCCACACTTAGTAGTCAAGGGATTACAGTCGGGTCTGAAGGGTAGTCACAAGACGGGGGACCGGTGGTAATACAAACTATTGTATCGGCATGCCTCGGTCTGTCTTGTCTTGTGGGCTGGAGAAGAGTCTTACTGGAACACATACTCTCGCCCAGCACACATATCCTCTAATCAGGGCTTGACAACTGTCACGTTGATATAGTTGTTGGCGGTCACCTTCAGGCCTTTTTCGAAGAAGTGGGTCACCATGACATTCCCTTTGCTGCTTATATACCCCAGCATCATGCATGACCGTAGGCACTTCAGAGACACCTTGGCAATTTACCTTTCTGTCTTAGATGAAGTTATTTTCAACCGAAGAGAATCTCAAGAAACCAACATTGTCGTGCTTGATGTCGTTAAGCAGTGCTTGGGCCTTTAACTTGTTATTTATCTTGTTTTTCTCAGTTAACATTTAACGGTTCCTCAGGACGAAATACTTGTAATGTAGGTCCTAGTGTACTGCTAGACTGACAGTCTACATCACTACGTCTATTTCTTTTGTCAGATCAGTCATCTTCCACTTAGAATCCTGACCGATCTTCTTTTTTAATTTGCGGACGAGTTCATCACTTTTCTTGCGATAAAATCGCTTGCTATGAGTTACCCTGTCAGCAGTTACCTCTTTCTGATGGTCAGATTTCTTATACATCTTGACTACCTTGTAAATTTGGGTCTTTCTGTAATCAAACCACGCAATAATTTTGAGTATAGCAGCTCTGTGGTCGTATTCCCGGATAATTTTGTCGACTATCTTAGATTGTAGATTAGGTAAGGCTAACTATTGTTACCTAATAGGGGGTTGCGCATGTGCATAAGAAGGTCTTTTGGCTTTCCCCCAATACAATCTAAAACAAAAAGGCTCTGCTTCAATTGTCTTGCGCCAACGCATCCAGTGTTCAAGTGTCGCCAAAATACATCGTGTCACAAATGTGGGAAAAAACATCGCACATTACTTCATTTTGAGAATGACGATAAACAAAAATATAATTCAAGACAAAACGAGAGATCCAAGGGAGAAATACAACAAGCTAAGAGGGAAGTGAATTCATCAATGAACGAGACAACTGTGATAGCCAATTTTTCGAGAGGAGATTTAAAAACTTATAATGTATTGTTAGCGACGGCTGTTCATCTCTTGTTATTCGGGCGCTACTTGACCAAAGCTCGCAGGTTTGAATGTAAATGATAAGGTGTCAAGTTTGGGAGATGGTCAAATGATGGTTAAAAACGTAATTAGTATTGAAGTTGAATCACGTCTGGAAGCTGGAAAAATTATACGGGTTAATGCTTATGTATTAAAATCACTTACCTCTTTGTTGCCGTCACACGAAGTACACATCCCTTATTGGTTAGATCTTGTCTGAAAAGGTATTTCAAGATTCGAGTAGTCAAAACATTAAAACTTTGCATGTTCAAATAAAAGAAGACGAGTTACTAAAAACATTTTGGGAGATGAAAAACGAGCTTAACAGTATCAAGAAAAAACTAACGAGAGAAGAGCAACTTTGTGAACAGTTTTATGAAGAAACTACAACAAGACGTGATGATGGGAGATTTATTGTGAGATTACCTTTTAGGACAGCTGATCCACAATGCCAGTATGGTAAATCACGTGACATTGCTACACAAAAACTATTTGCGTCAGAGAGAAGACTGAGTAAAAATCTTGTGCTTTTAAATGAATACAACAAAGTTTTAGAAGAGTATACGACGCTAAATCACATGAAGCTAGTAGACAGCAACGATATCAAGAATCCTACTGCCGTGTATTTGCCTCACCACGCAGTCGTTTCAGAGGATAAGGATACAACGAAAGTTCGTGTTGTATTTAATGCTTCGAGTAAGGGATTCAATAACGTATCGCTCAACGATGACCTACGAATAGGCGCTAAACTTCAACAAGATTTACGACATCTTTTGTTTCGGTGGCGTAGACATCCTATCTGTATTGTAGCTGACCTAGTAAAAATGTATAGGCAAGTTTACGTGAATGAGAACGACGCTAATTTCCAAAGAATTATGTGGAAATTAGTCCTGAGATGCCGATGCAACACTACAAACTATTGACTTTGACGTTTGGCAGTGCTTGTGCTCCCTATCTTGCTGTGAGAACATTACAAACATTAGCAGAACTAGAGAGAGATACATATCCATTAGCAGCAGAGATAACTAAAAGAGATTATTACGTAGATGATCTAATGACAGGTTGTGAGACAGAGATAGAAGCCCTACAGATATACGAAACAATGAGCAAACTGACGAACGCTGGTGGGTTTCAATTACAAAAGTGGAGTAGCAACAACCGACATTTTCTGGATCATATCGAGAAGAACAAGTTAAATACAGAGCAATCAGTAACAATGAAGGTTGACAACATGATGAAGGTACTAGGCATTTGTTAGAACAGAAATACAGATAACTTCGAGTACATAGTAAACTTATCTGAGCCTGAACAACCTATCATAAAACGAAAAGTTCTTTCAGACATTGCTAAGCTGTATGATCCTATTGGGTGGATTACGCCGGTAGTAATTACTGCCAAAATTTTTATTCAAAAGTTGTGGAAGGCAAATCTTGGTTGAGATAGTGAATTACCGTCAGAGTTAATGACTGAATGGTTAAAATTTAGAAACAAGTTACGACATATTCAGAATATTATGATTCCACGGTGGCTCTGCTCAACTAAAGAATCTAAACTTGAACTACATCTACTTATCTAAGAGTTGTGTACGAGAATGAGCAAGTAGACGTGAAGCTAGTAACTGCCAAGACTAAAGTTGCGCCGATTGAAAAAGAGGTGTCAATTCCTAGATTAGAACTTTGTGGAGCAGTTTTAGCTGCAAAACTAATTAGTGAATTATCACAAGTAATGGACATGATGAGTTTTTTGAGAAGTCAATTTTGGATATTGAGAGCACGAGATATGGTTAAAAAATATTACAGAAGTTGTACAATTTGTTTGAGATACTCTAAAGTAACAACTACACAATTGATGAGTCAATTACCATAAGCTAGACTAAAGCCAAGCAGACCATTCAAGACCTCAGGAGTGGACTACGCAGGTCCCATTAATATAAAGTTTTCGTCAGGACGAGGAGCTAAATCCTATAAAGGATACATATGTTTGTTTGTTTGCATGGGACTCGCGCAATTCACTTAGAAGCTGTGACTGATCTGACCGCAAAAGGTTTTATTGCCGCATTTAGACGATTTGTTTCACGTAGAGGTGCGTGTATAAATCTCTACAGTCATAACGGCACTAATTTTGTTGGAGCAGATGTAATGTTACGCATATGTTCAATAGTGCAAAATCTGAACTACCTCACGAGATAGCTGAATTATTAACTTTAGAGTCGACCAAATGGCACTTCATACCTCTAAGTGCGCCAAATTTTGGAGGACTCTGATAGGCAGGCTTTCGTTGTGCTAAAGCTCATTTAAAACGAGTCATAGGGGATAGTACTTTGACTTACGACGAGATTTATACACTGCTAGCACAAATAGAGGCATGTTTAAATTCTAGGCCTTTGTCAGTTCTTAGTGATAACCCAGATGATCCCCTCCCCTTGACACCTGGTCATTTTTTGGTAGGAGAGCCCTTGGTAACAATTAGTGATGTAAATTACGTAGATAACAATGTAACTGGTCTAGAAAGATGGAAATTATTACAGAAAATGTTAAATACTTTTTGGAAAAGATGGCCTAAAGAATTTTTGAGTAATTTAAATCATAGAAACAAATGGTGTACTAAAAAACCTGATGTTGATGTTGGAGATGTAGTAGTAGTTAGGGATGATAACATTCCACCTGCCAAGTGGGTTCTAGGAAAAATAGTTTATAAGTATGTTGGACCTGACAATGTGACGCGAGTTGTAACTATCAAATTTAAAGGAGGCTTTTTTAAACGCCCCGTTAGTAAACTGTGTCGTAACAAAATAAAATTAATTTAACGCACATTGTCACGGTGGGCGGCACATTACATTGTTTATACCTAACATTGTTTAGAGTTTTACTAGAAATTTAAATACTTTGTAAAGGATAAGTCCTTGGTGGACGGAATGAAGAAAACGCTAAGTTTAATGTAGTAAGTGCGCTAGGCAATCTGCAATGTTGTTGAGAGAGTCTGCTTTAATATATGTGTAATAACGAGAACAATATATGAGTTTAAATATACGTGTGTGTTTTCATTTCTAACAGTTAGTCTTTTTGATTCCAGACAATATTAGATGAAAATTCTGCCTTTTCTACACATTTTCCAAGTACTATCACCAAAATTCAATTCTTCGGCTAGAATCATTTTTATTTATAGTATAGATTAATGTTTGAATGTGATATTTTAAATGTAATCGTTTTAAAATATGATGGGTTTTCAGTTTTGGGATTCCTATTTCACAAGCCATTTGTTGTAGACATATCTATGGTGCCAGCAATTGTTCTTCTTTTGTGGAGCTATTAGATGACCACGATTTTTCTGAAGTGGTTTATAACATATTAACAAACCTATATGTTTTAAATTAACTTAATACGTCTCGTGAAACTGCCTTTTTAATTGTTTTTGCACTTTTTTGATGTTACGCTGTCAGTATCGTTCTATGACAAATTAATTATTAAAATATTGTTTCGAAGTAATAAATATTGCATTTGTTGTTATTTAAAGACTGAGTACATATTTTGGGACATCTTGTCCATATAATTTGATAATATTTTTATAGCGGCTTTGTTTATATATTACTGATTTATTAATATGGATATTAACTTAAATGTTCAGTTTATTTTTAACCTACTTTGCCTGATAATTATAAAAATAAATATAATCTATTAAATAATGTTTTATGATTATGGACAACATTTATATTAAAATGTTTAAAATGTTAACTACGACTAAAAAAGTCTTCAGTCATTAATGTTATGTATATATAGTAAAATAATAATTGTTCGGAATAATTGGGAAAAAGCTTATTTTTTCGAATAACTAGCTATTCATAACATAGTTTCTGAATAGGAATTTTAATTAAAAAAATTAGGAAGGATTACAGTATGCTATTTCCGTTTCCTTATATAAGAATGAAATGCATCACACGCAATTTTCTAGAAAGGTATTTTACAATCATTTATATGTTATGATCAAATTTTCGGAAGTACGATTTGCAAGAAATCTTTATGTATTATTATTTTTTATAGTGTTAATTTGAATAAATTATAATTCTACTAAATAACATTTAAATAATTTACACTGCACTGTAGGCATAATTATTTAATGATTAGCACATTCAATTCATGTAGATATTTTGCAAGTGTAAACCCAAATGTGTAAAACCAAAATTGTAATAAATATATTTTTTTATGATCGGGCTAAATTTATTACTAGTAAAATTTCTTTCAGATAAATTTCCCAGCTATCTAAAGAAATAATTAAAGGTTTTACCACAATGATAGGTGATTTATGGCAATCTTTCACTCGATGAGCATTTGCCTTTTCAGCTGCAGCATATCAATTGAACTTAAATAATATCAATAGTTTTATTACTACGGCTAAGGTTTGCATTCGAATACTTGATGACTAAAAATTTAAATATTAGAAAATTGGAATAGTCCTTAAATTGTTTATTGGAACACCCAAATAATACAAACAATTGGGGATACAAATTTGGAATATTAAAAATGATTGGAAATTTAAATTCATATTTTTATGACCAGGCGATTTTTATAATTTGAATCGTTCTTTAAATACTTATTTGAATAATTTGAATATTTAAAATTTGTGCTCAAATATTTGGAATGAAATATAAATATTATTTTTGAAAAATTTGCTAGAATCTGCGATTTTCAAAGAGAATATCTAAAACGCAAACACATTTTTTTAAAAAAAGCGCGGTTTTTAGACTACAATAATTATATTTCAATTATCCCAATTATTCGAAGTATTTGAATATTCTCAAAGTAAAATGCAACGTATAAACCGATACTATACTTTTTCTGGAAAGTCTTGCGATGAAAAAATGTCGTTCCAATTTGAATGAAAAACGCCATTGGAGCGATGAAAGCGGTGATATCGCAGTTTTAGTGATGTGTAAGGTATCACAGGTAGCGTACGATGATGTGGTGCAATGGAATCTTTTGCAGCTTCTCTAATGAGATAAGTAGTATCTATTGTTCGGGGCGATTCAAAATGGTAACCTGTATGAGCTGTATAACTCCCGTCTGAATGCCTAGTTACCTGAAAACAGAAATGTAGTTATGAATATTTTATGTCAATATAATTTAAATAAACGAAGTGAATAATTTTATTATGTCGTCTTTAAAAGGTTTTATTATTGTGACTACATTGTATGATTGTTAAACAATGTTGTTTCTTTTTTAAAAACATTGAGGGGTAAGTAGATGTTGTTTTAATATAAATCAAACCAGAGCCCAATCAATATTTATAATCATATTTCCTCTTTGCTTTATCCGAGTCTTTCCATTTTTGGATCGTACCTAGGTACATATCTAATATATGTTCTAAATTTAGTGTAACCGCGAAAGTTGCAAAAAACATTTTATATATCTTGTTGTTTTTTGTTGCTTTATTTTTTTTGTGTTTCTTAAATTCTAATGCTAAACTAAAGAAAATAGATGGTTTGCCGATATCTATGTATATTCTAAATTTTCTACATTACTAAATATATATTTGTTATACTGTTTGATATAATGTTATTGTATGCTCTTCTAAATATTTCAAATATTTTTTTCTGTTATGCTTTTTCATATATTTTTAATAACTTTCTCTTCAAAATAATTTTATCACATTGCGGATTCTATCTATTTGTATTTTTTGTATTTTCTAATTTCGTTATTTTTATTTCGGTTATTACTTTCGTATTTATTTTTTAATTATTTTTTGCTTTATTTATGTATGCAATATATAATGTAATTTTGTTTAAATTATCTTTTTTTATTTCTGGTCGGTATTCTTATTGTAAGTTACATTTTTTAACATTTCATCCAGATTTATTTATTTCTAATATCTTTAGAAGAAATAACCAAAGTGTATTTACAAGAATTAATGTTTCGTATTATAAACACATATGGGTTTTTTTAAATACATTGATAAGTCTATATAAAATAAATTTAACTCTGTACTGTACTCGTTTTAGCGTCCTTTTTTAAGATATGTAATAAAAGCTTATAAAATTTTCACGCCCTACTTCCAAGCAGTATATAATAGCTTTACTTGAAAAGTTAGTCGTCTTTAACTAGTTGAGGTAATTGTAGTATACAAAGTTGATTTCTTTTTAAAGAATGGCCTGCTTTGAATGTGGACCGTAAATCTTAGAGTAGGATTTTTTGCCATATTTACTTATTCTTTTCAGATGAGATCTTCGGCTCATTCCAAGGTATCTCCTTCAAATGGGTTTGAGTTGAGTAAAATGTTTTTCTGATAATAAATAAGGCTCGCATATGTTTTTTTTTTCTTAATTTATTTGTAATTGTAATATTTTAGTCAGATGTCCTGGAACACTGTGTTGTTATAATGAATGATATTATATTATAAGATCAAAATGCCAACGTACGAGTGTTTCTCTAAAATAATAATAATTTGACAGTTATTTCTTTAATTGCAAGGCACATATTAAAGAAATTGAATTAAAGTGTTTATGAAGTTAATCCTGATGATAATTAGATGGAGATTGTGGGGGTGTAGTGGCAAAAGCCTGACAAAAATTTACACTGAGGCCAATGTACCATTGATAAGGGAAAAAATCACTGTGTTGCTTAATAACACTCCCAATCCAAGGGGTGGCTTTATTAGTACGTGGGGCCTTATTAGTATACCACGTCTTTTTTCCCATAATAATCTCGCTTGTCTATTCTGTCCACTAAACTGATTTCCTGTTATATTTCATGTGTTTCAGAATCAAAATATACCAAGACGGAGAGCTGCCTGGTTTCAAGACCAACTTCAACGTGCTATGTCTGAAGCGAAAAATGATGTAAAGTCTGCGTCTAAACAATTCGGGATTCCGAGACGAACTCTGAGAAATCATTTGAAGACAGGTTCTGACGTAAGGAAACTGGGCTGTGGAAGCTACCTCATTAAAGATCAAGAAGCAGAATTGAGTGCTTGTATCATTCGACTGAGCATGCCAGAAATATCTGCTACTCCACAGTTCATTCGACGCACAGTTTTCACTTACTGTGCGCTGAATGATATTCTTAATTTATTTTCATTGAAATGACTCCGTGGTTTTTTAGTACTTAATCTAACGCTATCACAAAGGAAAGCACAAAATCTAAATTCGGCTATGAAACTGAATCGGCGGATAGTAAGTGATCATATCACTAAACTTTGTGAAGTCTTGATGGAAGCTTCAGCCCATTTACAATATGGATGACACCAGCAAATTGTGCAAAGATCGCTTTGTGCACTTGGTCGCCTTGAAGCAAGCTTAAAACGTTACTATTGTAATTTGCCATCGGCTAAGTTATTCCCCCTATGATTATTTTTAAGGGGCAACGACTTAACCAAGATTGGCTAACGAATCTATCTCCTGGAAATGAGGCATGCATGGCCCCAAAAGGCAGTATGACAACAGTGATTCTCATGAAGTGGATTGAACACTTTTCAAAATACAAAACCCCTGGTAGATCTCTACTAATTTTCGATGACACTTCTTTACATGTCGATGCAAATATTGTGGAAGCAGCTGACAAACATCACGTAATGTTATACTGCTTGCCCAGCAACACCACGCATATGCTTCAACCCATGGACAAATGTGTTTTAAAACCCTTTGAATATTTTTGGAATGACCAGGTTCTGGATTATTGGGAAACATATTAGATTCGTTGCATTACTAAGGGTACATTTGATTTGCTTTTTGCTAGGGTGTGGCCCTGATCAGTAACCCCTTCAAATATAATGTCTGAGTTTTGTGCCACTGGGATATTTCTATTTGTCCCTAGTGTTATTCACTCATCTTCTGAACCCACTGCTCCTGGCGAAGCTAAGTCTGCTGCTCATTACAAAGCTTTTAGCTCAGCAGAAGATACTGACATGTTTTCGGATGAAGACTCGAACGAATCTTTGCAAAGCTATCATGGGAACGCAAATCTGAATCCAGATGAAACCGAGCCGCTACCCACCGCTGATCCACAATTGGAGCCAACTGGATTAAACGAGCCAGCCAGTTAAAATAAACAGCTTAGCAATGATCCTAACCGTCTGAACACTCTATCAAGTGGTCCATCATTAGGTGGGAGTAGCTTCTCCGAATTACTTGCCACACCAAAATTGGACTAACCGTGCAACACGACCCGAAAAAAAATACCGATTATGTGGGAAACAAAGTCAATAAGAGCTTCTTTAATGAACAGAAAAAAACGAATCTGGAACGAAGAAAAAACACAGCAGGAAACAAACGAACCGGGAACCAACGGTATTCAACGTGCTGTTGCTGAGAGTTGGTACTGCTGGTTGTGTAGTGAGAACAGGGTAGAATACATGATTTTACGTACATCCTGTAACACCTACGTCTACAAGTTGTGTGCTGGGGTGTTACCTAAAGAAAAGATAATAAATTATTCTTGCCCCCAATGTGAAAAATATTACATTCTTTAGATTTGTTTTGCTCATTTTCGGCTTGCGTTTCCAATTTATCAGGTTTCCAGTTATCTGTTTAAGTTTAAATTAAATAATTCATTCTGAAAGTCACAGTTGCTTTTTTTTAAGTTAAACCCACTAATTTGTCAAACTGTACTGCTTCAAAACTTGACTTATAATGTATTATTTTGGAGTGTCCTTATTGGGGACACCCTGCGCCTAATTAGATCAGTTAGACTTTTTTTATTTTTAATTTTAAATAACTGAAATCTTTTAATCTACCGGCTCTGTTAATTTTTTTTATGTACTGAAAAAATTAACAAAGTTGTACGCCAAATTGAGTAAAGATATCTCTGACAATGCCGGGGATATTAATTTCCAAACCTTTAAGAGGTTTTAATTTGGCTTAGGTGCCTTATATACATACATACATACTATATATATATATATATATATATATATATATATATATATATATAAATTGACATAAAAAATAAAAAGGCCATATAATGTTCAATTTATTTCATATAATTCAAACTTTGTCAGCAATTTATGGTTACTTAATTTAAACCCCATTACATATATACTAAAAAATGTAAACGATATCCACTAACTACAAAATAGTGAACCAGTGAGTTAGTAATTTATTATTGAATAAAATTTGCTACCGTTTTGATTTGTGCATCTTCTCTGTGACTCGTTACATCAAAGATTATATTTGTTTATTTACCAAATTTTTTATTTTTTAATTTAGCTTTTTATGGTCTTTTTGTTTTATGTTATTTTTTATCTCATTCTAATTTTGTATTAATACACCTTTCTGGAAAAGTGTTTGAATAGTTTTTCTTACTATCTCATTTTACTATTTAGTTTCTTTTTTTGTGTCATTTTTTGTAATATTTTTTATTTTACTTTTGCATATATTTGTACCCTTTGTGGGGTTTTTGTTTTTTATATTACTTGTGTTATATGTTTCTGTGTAGCCATTCTATATTTTGCCATTAATGTGTATCTTCCTTCTAATAATTATTATTTTATATTTTTTTAATATAGTCTTTATAGGTGTGTAATTTGTAATAAATTACTGATTAATAAAAAAAAAGGATTTACGAATTAATGTTAAAATATTAATATCTTCTTATAATAAAGATCATTAACAAAAGTACAAACAAGTATGCGTTTTTAATAGCTTACTTAATATCTGTAGCTATTTTAATATTTGTTTATGTTATGTAATTATGATGTAAAGGGTGTAGTACTTACCTTTAAAGATTTTGTATTCCAGTACCTGGGGTGCAAATGCACTTCGGGACGCCTGTGTTCCAAATGAACACCGTCGACTGTATAAATACCATGCTGGTTTAACCTATTTAGCGCTAGTCTATCCGGTCGTAACGCCGAGTCTGGTATTTTTCCTCCTAGTTGTGGCAACAAAAACTCACGGAATAATTGTCGTTTTTGCTGGAAAGGTAATTTACACGCATTAGGTTTTTTCTTCAGCAGTGATATAAAACTAGGTGATATTTAGCGTAAGATAGAAGTCGGAATACTGGTTTAAATCTTCGGTGAAAGGTACAAGTTTGTAGGTGTGTGATATTTATATACATAAGGTGAACGCACTGTAATTTTTTACAGATGTTTATAAATTGCTTATTATGAAATTAAACATTTAAGTTCACCGTTAAGTCAGCATAAATTTAAGCAAATTTAATTCATAAATTAATTAAATGGTTTATTGCTATTATATGAACGGTTTAGCTTTGTAATTGTTTATACCTTCAAAATTAAATAATAAAAATTCGTAGTATCAATAAAAAAATAACAAAACTGTCTTCCTGATTTAGTTATGATTCTAACTGGCTTATGAAAAGTAACAGTTGCTATATTTGTAGATAATTGCAATGTCAAAAACCTATAGGGGAACCAGATTGAATTGTGTTCTGTTACACAACAAACGTGACTGAATACTATTTACCCTTTCTATTTTACGTTACTAAAAGTGAACGCTTATAGAAATTAGTTCTTACAACCAATAGTAAATTATCTCAAAATTATTTCCTAATTAGTAAAATTTTTGCGTAATTGACGATTCTAACGTTTCCTAAATCATGTATGAAGGTTAGCGATAGGCTGCGATTATAAAATAATGTCCAGATTGCGGTGTGTTCAAATTGTTTTTCAATATCAACTCGCATTTTGCGGGAACTGATTTTGCCCGGCCCTAATTTTCAACACGTAGGTGCAGTTTGGTCGCATTTGCCACTAGATTATCGACCTCCAACCTCTGTGGGAAGCGAAAGTGTGACATCTAAACTTACGGAAATGACCTGCATTTGGCATTCGTACATTAGAACAGCATTCCCAGTCTGCAATTTGCACAGATTTTGTAATTATTAGAAAACCACTAAATACACTGAGCCCACGTACTCATTTGCATTAAAGTCGAGTACGTCGCCCATCAAAATTCTTTTCTCTTGAAGTATGAATAGTTGTAGACTTGTGCTTTCTAAATTTAATTTAAATAATAATTAGTTTTTAATAATTAATAAAAAATGTCTAATTAGAAAATAGTAATAAGGAAAAAAAGGTTGTCATATAATCACGAATACAATGAATTTTTAAATTTTAATGTTTTAAATAGTTTTGAGTTTTTAAATGTAAATTTGTGAAAATGTTGTTATAATACTGTCTTTAATAATTCTTTAAGTTACATTTTGAAATTTTAAATGCGTTATGTAATATAAAGAGGTCCAGATTGAACTTTTGTATGTTTTTTTTTAATAAAACAAAATATTTGAACAATCCGAATTTTATTGCTGTATGAAATATAATGTGACTATTTTTCTAACTACTTTCCCATAAATGTGGCTCTATTTTAGAAAATACACATCGGATGTTCTCTTTTAGCCCCGAAATCGTAGCAGACTTGTTGACATAAACCTATTCGTTCAAATAGCTCTAGAAGAAAAATCTAATTGGGTTAGATCGCAAGATCGCGGTGACAAATCGATATCGTCCCTCTGCGAGATAATACAACCAGGAAATTTGAGTTGAAATACAGCAAGTATTTCACGTGCTGTGTGACATGTGGTTCCATGTTATTAAAACTACAAGCCGTTCAAGTTTAAATCGTTGATTTTATTTAAACAAAAGTTTAACATTTCAGGATAGCATTTCTAGAAGCATAATAAGTCAATGAGGCTGCTGTGCTACCGTAACAAATCAAACGGCTCTGAATAAAAAAATCAATAAGCTTTGCTAGCTTAGTTCTCAAAAAACTATGGGCTAATGATTCGACTAACCTACAGTGCATTTTTGTATATAAATTGATTTTTCGTGAATAGCACTTAAAATCTGATTACCCCAGATATGACAATTTTAACGATGTATATAGCTGTTTAAAAATGAGTTGGTTAATAGCTTGTTTTCATAATAAACTTGAATGATATTGATGCGGTTGTTTCATTTATAATAATGGTATGTTATTTCTGAGTTACTTGGAAATGGTGTAAGGTAAATTTATTCCATTTATACTCTAGATCCATCGATATTATTATGTAAAAATTAATAATTATAAGTGAGGATGACAGTTGAGAATTAGACACTGGCGCATAAGTGTGTGATTGTTGCATTTATAATAATTAAGTGAGTAGAGCAGCGAATTTGTATTAAATTTTGTGCAAGACTGAAACATTCGACTGCAGAAACTATTTGAATGATTCAGAAGGCTTCCAAGAACAATGTAATAAGTACATCATGAATAAATTCATTGGCATAAATGATTTAGAGGAATTTGTTGAAAGTGATTCACGTTCTGAAAAACAGCAACGAGCAAAATGCGGGGAAATGTTAAATAGGTACGAACCACAATCAATGAGGATTAGCGACTGAGAATCTGAGAACGGTAAGATGAACTGGAGATTCCAAAAGCTAAATTGTACTACTGGAATAAAAAGCACATCGTCCTGTAGTTGCTAATGTTTAGCTTGGGACTGTTACTAAACCAGATTTTTCCAAAAAGGTCATAACTGGAGATAAATGTGGATATATGGTTACGATTCAAAAAAAAATTTCAATCTCTCGATGTGCTTACTTTAAATGGGACTGAGATTATGTGCTGTTAACCGAAAGATTGGTGGAGATGGGGGTTGTGTTGCAGAGGTAGAACATTTTGCCGTGGTTGGTCACACCGAGTGTCTTGGCAGGAGGTGAATCACAGTAACTGGTCCTCTCAGAGTACCCAGCTCTCACTTATGGCTCTCAGTGCCATATCCCGGGAAACTGTATTGTCCTGCAGGCTAAACTAAGTGAGAGTAGCCAGATATGATGAACAATAGTGAGAGACAACAGCCTTACTATAAGTCCTTATTGGCGATGATTAGTGTGAATAAAATGGCCTATGAGACACACAAGCAACGCCATAATGACATCAGTTGTGACACTACGGTGTAGAAAGCACGGGGAAACTACTGCACTATTTCTTAAACACAATAACCATGTAAGTAAAAACCAGTAGAAAGGCCCATAGTTCGCGGCAGACCTTAGATGGTCGGGGGGGTGCTAGGAATCACCGAGTGGAGGTGCCATCCGAAAGTAAACAAGAGTTTAAAAATCAATCTTTATCAGAAATAAGAACATGGAATGTTACTAGTATGTTTGAGTCTGGTAAAATACCCAAAAGTTTACCAGTTTTATGAACAGCTCAAAGAAGTGACACGTAAAATCAAAAAATACGAAGTTCTTATAATAATGGGAGATCTTGACTTTAAAGAAGACAATGGACGCGTAGAAGATATCGTTGGTGATTTCGGATTGGGTGACGGGAACTACAGAGGAGGTACAGTTCTGTCAAGAGGAGGATTTAGTAATTATAAATACATGGTTCAAGCTTCTTCCCTGTATATTTTTACTTAGAAATCAACATGAGACAATGAATTAAACTATATTCGCAGTCAGATCGATTTTGTATTTAAATAAAAGGTTTAGGAACGGCATTAAGTTTGCAAAAACATATCCTGGTGCTTTTGAAAGTTATCGAGGAAGACAATCTTGAATTATTAACGATACTCTTTAATAGAATATACAAAATTGCTAAATTACCACAAGATTGGATAAATTAAATATTCATTACTATACCAAAAACAAGAAACCCAAAAAACTGCAGTGACTGCAGGCTCATAAACTTAATATCCCATGTAGTAACAATATTTCTTAAAATAATACATACCAGGATATATAAAATATGAGACATATATTGGGTACCAACAGTTTGGCTTTCGCTATGGTTTTGGGACCAGAGAAGAATTTAGTTTCATTGTACTAATGAAAAAGTGTAGAGACCAGCAAAAAGACATATACATGTTTTCTAGACTATTAAAAAGCATTTGATAAAGTTAAACATACAATTCCTATAGAATGTCTTATGAGAAAGGATTTATATGAAAACGGCATTAACATTATCAAAAAGCTGTACTGGAAGCAGAACACGGTAGTGAAAACAGAAATAGGGCTCACTGAATAAGTTGATATAAGGAGAGTATTAAGACGCTTCTGGTTAATTTGTAATTGAAAGAGGCTTATCAAGGCGTCAAAATTAATAGCAAAATTGTCAACTACTTGAGGCACGCTGATGAAACTGTGATACTTGTTAATAACGAGGAAAATTTATAACAACTGCTGATTAAAATCGTTAGAGAAGGAGACGAATAGACAAAAAAAACCCAAAGTGATGGTGTTCTCTAATCAGTCTAATATTTGAGCAAATGTGGCTATAAATGGAAAAATCCTCCAGCAAGTTAAGAAGTTTAAGTATCTAGGCGGCTGGATAACACGAAGTGCCCCAACTAATAGTCAAGGGTCGAATAGAAGGTAGACGCGGCCCAAGAAGATGACGAACATACTGGAAAAATATCAACTATGATTATCTCCAACTTCAGTTAATGAGGAGGCACCGGAAGAAGAAGAAAATATTATGTATAATGATTGTTATATCTCGTACCATTTTTCTAAATTATAAATTTTTTGTTATTGTAATTGTTGTGTTGTCTATTATATGGTTAGATACCGTTGCGATAGATTACATATAGGTATATTTTTCCATATTATCTGTAATAAAATATTATACTCTTAACACAGACGCACTTAATCGAAACGCCAAATTCTTTATTGTATGTATTTTATTTTTACAACAAATTTACCAGTTAAGAGTGTAACATTTTTTGACTTTAAAAAACAGTTAATGTAATTAAGAGATAGATATTTTTATTACGTGCTTCTAAGACAGTGATATTGTTGAAAATTAAAATGAAATATTTTGTTTTATATTTCTATTAAGGAGTTTCCATTTTACTTTCGAAGCGTTAAGTCGTATTCGGTTTGCTCAGCGTAAGAAAGTGTAAAACTGTAGTCGCTTATCGGGCACGATAAATACGAGGCCGCTGGCCTTCGTATCTATTATAAAAGGACATTTATTAAAATAAGTGTATAATTCAAGTACAATCTACATTAAGGGTATCTACAGACAACACAATGCTTATATAAGGAACGTACAACAATCCTCACCTTCTCAACAAAGAAGCTACGCGGAAACAGTAAAACAAAACACAAATAAAGTCGAAGACACAACTACTATACTAACCAAATTCTTAAATGAATTTAAAACCTTATTTAATCAGTTATTACAACAAAACACTACAGTCCTAAGTATGATTACAATGTTAATCAATAAAATGAAATAAAAATGGCAACGCCACTGCGAATAGCCCAATAAAACGCCTTTCAAGCTACCAAGAAGAAATAAAAATATGTTTAGACAATAATTTTATAGACATACCCATCTCCCAAATAGAAGTTACTTCAACGTACCAAAATACAGATTTTACCATACCAACCACTCCGATGGAACAGCACACGGGGGCACCGCAATACTTGTCAAATAAACAATTAAGCACCATGGACTGCCAAAATACGAAGAACATATTAAAGCAACGTCAGTACTAATGCAAACACTTTCACAGCAGTCTATAGTCCCCCACGACACAACCTAAAACAAGAACACATTGAAAGCTTTCAAACACTGGGACAAAAATTCATTGCAGGAGGGGATTATAACTGTAAACATACGCTATGGGGTTCGCGACTGACTACAACCAAGGGCAGAGAACTAGCAAAAGTTCTCTAAGATAAGAACTACCAGTTCATTTTATTAATTTCCAGAAAGCATTCGATCGAGTTAATCACAACAAATTAATGGAAACGCTTCACCTAGCAAAATTAGACGCAAAAGATATTCGTATAATCACCAATTTATACCGGCAACAAAAGGCAGTTGTATAGGTGGAAGATAAGACATCTGAAGAATTTCAAGTTCGTCAAGGAGTTCGGCAAGGGTGTGTGCTCTCTCCATTACTTTTTAATGCTTATTCTGAGAGGCTATTTAAGGAGGCATTGGACGACGCACAAGAAGGAATTAGATTAAATGGAGTACTAATTAACAACTTACGGTATGCGGATGACACTGTTTTGCTCGCTGACTCCGCAACAGGACTGCAACAATTGATAACAAAGGTAGCGACTGTATGCGAATCATACAACATGCGACTAAACATAGATAAAACCAAAGTAATGATTGTTAGCAAAAACGAGAATGTCACTGGCCAGTTTTATGTACATGGTTCTCAGCTGCAAATAGTTCCAACAATTAAATACTTAAGTACCAGTTTAAATAACAAATGGGATCAGATCCAAGAAATTAAAGTCCGAATAGAAAAAGTCAGAGTCGCCTTTAATAGCATGAGAAATGTGTTATGTAATATCAACCTTAATCTCCAACTTCGTATCTGCACCCTAAAATGTTACGTCTTATCAATACTATTATACGGCGTGGAAGCTTGGACCCTAACCAATAATGCATGTAGGCGACTAGAAGCATTTGAAATGTGGTGCTACCGACGCATGCTGAGGATCTCTTGGACTTACCATATAACAAATGAAGCTGTGCTACAGCGATTGAACAAAAACAGAGAAATAATGGAGATTATCAAAAAACGGAAATTTTTATACTTTGGACATATAGTGCGTAATAGTAAATATTAATTGCTGCAGCTTGTCATGCAGGGAAAGTTTGACGGAAAGAGAGGACCGGGAAGACGAAGACACCGTGGCGACGGAATTTAAGACAATGGTCCGACATTACATCAATAGAGTTATTCCGTGCTGCAGGCAACATAATTAGATGGGCTATAATAATCGCCAACGTCCATTGAGGATATGGCACAGATAGAAGAAGTTCATTTCGTCGGGAACACCAACTTACTGGCCATCAGACCCCAACAAAATTCCAGACTTATTGGACTTCTTTATTATTAACGACAAAGCACCAAGATATATAAACATTACACCCAGCTACCATCTTTCTTCAGACCATAGCCCAATCATAGCTACGCTAAGCACATCCGCAATCTACTAGAAACACAAACCATATTTGCACAACTCCAAAACAAACTGGGATACATATCGGCAAATACTACAAGACAGCATTGTACTATTCACCCGACTGAAAGAACCAAAGGAAATCGAGGAGGAACATAATAATTTTGTCAATGTTCTATAACAGACCACGAAAGCAGCCACTCCTAACATCGAACACAAGAAATCAACCAATAATATACCTCTAGAAATAAAAAAAGTGGTATCTGAAAAACGAAGAGCCAGATCAATTTGGCAACGAACTAGAACACCAGATAATAAAGTTAAATATAACCATCTAAGTAACAAGCTAAAAACCAAGCTGCATACATTTCTAACCTTTCAAGGTTCGGTAACTAAATTTGGAAGCCCATAAAAAACAGAAGAAAACCATTAACATCTCCCCTCATACGGAAACACTCAACACTACCAGGTGCGTGGGCAACAAATGATAAACAAAAGCCCGACTTCTTCGCCGAGCAAATTAGAGCTGTCTTTCAACCCCAAAATAATGATCAGGTACAGGAAGTCGAACAGGTTCTAAGTACGCCTATACAAGCACAACCCTTAAAATTATTTACTCCAAAAGAAATAACGGACACAATAAATATCCTAAATCCCAAAAAGGCCCTGGCGTAGACCTCATTACAACGAAAATGTTAAAAGAATTGCCCAAAAAAGGGCTTGTAAAACTCCTGTACATCCTCAACGCAATAATTAGATTCGACTATTGACCTACATCAAATATAAAATAGCTCAAATTATAATGATACTAAAACCTGGCAAAAATCCATCAGATATCACGTCTTATCGCCCGATAAGTTTACTACCCGTAATTTCAAAACTACTCGAAAGACTTCTTCTCAACAGACTGAACACAGACTTAAATTCACAGGATTGGATCCCAAACCATCAGTTCGGGTTTCGACATGCACACTCGACAACCCAATAATGTCACCGAATTGTCAACATTATGAACAAGTCATTTGAAGACAAATAACACTGCACAGCTGCATGTATAGATATTAGTCAAGCTTCTGACAAAGTGTGGCACCCTGGACTACTATCAAAAATAAAAAGAATCTTTCCATCCTGCTACTTTAAACTGATGAAGTCATACCTACAAGAACGCCAATTTGAAGTGAGAGTAAACGAAGCTACATCAAACCGACAACCAGTCCCATCAGGAGTACGGCAAGGTAGCATCCTAGGACCACTACTGTATGTCCTATACACACACGACTTACCCACAACAACACTAACAACAACAGGCACCTTCGCGGACGACACCGCCATATTCTCAGCGCACGAAGATCCAGTAGTAGCCCCCTCAAATCTACAACACCATTTAAACTTAATAAACACATGGATGGAAAAATGGAAGATCAAGGCTAATGTATCCAAATCGACACAGGTAACCCTCACCCTAAGAAAAGGTACATGCCCACTTGTAAACCTCAATCACGTAATACTACCACAAAGCGCCAATGTAAAATACTTAGGCCTAACCTTCGACAGTAAATTAAACTGGAAACAACACATTAAAAAGAAAATAACTCAACTTGATTTAAAAGCTAAAGAACTCTTCTGGCTTTTTGGAAGAAGATCTGAGCTGCCACTAGAGAATAAAATTCTATTATATAAAGTTGTTATCAAGCCAATATGGACTTACGGGATCGAACTTTGGGGATGCGCCAGCAAGTTCAACACAGCAATAATCCAGAGAGCTCAATCTAAAATACTCCGAGCCATAACGGATGCATCGTGGTATGTCTCGAACCATACCTTACATACAGATCTCAAAATCCCATATGTCAGTGAAGTAATCAGAGAAACAGCCACCAAACATCACACCAAACTCGAATTCCACCCAAATCCACTGCTACAACCCCTGCTTCATCTTCCAGAAAATAAAAGACTCAGAAAATGTAGGCCAATAGACATTAAGGAAAACTGAAGCAACATCACTGGATGTTAGCTTCTCCAAGCCATTATTATTGTACATTATTTATACCAATGTACTAGCCATCCAATTGGCTTATAGATTGTATTTCATTCTGATTGTTAATAAAGAAATAATAATAAAAAAATTCTATTAGAAAATAATGTTAAAAATATTAGTACAAAGCACCGATTATTAAATTAAAAACTGGGTTAAATGTAGTGGTTAATATATAAATTGTATATAAGAAATAAATATGTCATAAAATTGATATAAATCTATTATTTATAATTCAAAACTCATTTGAGGTTTCTATTTAAAAACTTTGTGCATTACATTAACATATTTTTAATACTCCATGTAGAATTACGTATTGCTTTTTAATATATCAGCAAAGAAGTCATGAAGGGGAAAGAGACTATGTCTGTACGATTTACTAACATCGTATCACTGCTTTATTGCATTTTTCATGTTATAAGTTGTACAAATCAGATTTTTGTCTGATGTTTAGATTTAGAGCAAAACAATAAACCTTATATCTCTTTTGTGGCAACAACCGAGGCGTTCTATGAATATAACATGTTAAGCCGTAAGAAATATTTCAAAAGCTACAAAAACAATTTGTAAAACTTATGGTGAAAGTGTTACTGGTTAATCTCGTTTTTTTTTTGTTTTCATTAATTAGGAAATATTTAAAGAGAAGCCAATTTTTTTTATATCTTACTGACAACAAGAAAATGATGTGCAGCTACTACAACAACGACCTTGTATTAATCAAGGCTGATGAAAAGTTAATCCTCTACGACAATCTAAATTAGAAAATTATATGGACCAACTTAAACTAGTTGGCGACATTGGCTTTGAAGCTCAATATCTACATTAAGAAAATGTATTGCTAAATCTCACTACACAGCCACGATAAATTATTGTTAATAATATAGAACTGGAATTTTTCTTGCATACTTTGTATTTTCCTAGATTTGGTTTACTTAATTGAATTATAATGTATTTCGTTTGATGCAGCATTATTAGCAGATACACCCTTCAAAACTAAAAACAAGGACCAAAAAATACCAATAATTTTGTTTTCTAGTTATTGTTTTCAAGTTGCCATACAGACAAGAAAATTTTCATGTAATTTTTATTTGTTTTTAAATAAAGTTAAGTTTTGATATTAAATTACGGAATCAATTTACACACTATATAAGCAGCAAATAGCAATAGTTTTTATCGTAATTGCCAAAGACCTAGTTTATGCTTTAGTAGACATATAGCTACAGGTTATAATTATTTAAGGTGCATTTTTCTGTGGCTAAAACTTTCATATACACGCAAGTTTCGTGATTATTTCCCGTTTCTATAAACTGTAAATCAGTTGAAACCGCATTTAAATATTAAAGAATACCAATTAAATAACAATTATTTTAAAATGTTATAAGTTATATTAGATTACCCTCAAAGTTCTTTTATATATTTTTGATACCTTTGAATAGATGATATATAATAATTTGCTAAATTGAACAAAAATTTACGTTTGTTGGATATCAAACACAGTATATGACTTTAATGTAGAATAGCAAAAACTCTTTTAAATTTGGAATAATTTCACTACACAATTTTACATATTTCAAGGGGAGCACGGACCTGCAGGTCACCGATTTTACTTAAATTTTTCAGGAATAAAGTATTGGTATGGAAGTACGAAATTCCTCAGTCTTGGTAACCTGGTAGGTTAAGATCAGTGTTATAAACGAAAATGTTGCTTCTTTGAATCTTATTCATCCCTTTCTTTGTTTTTCTTTTATTTTTGTTATTATAAATTAAAAATTGTAAAGTGCATGAAAATACACAAATAAATTGAAAATTGAAAATTAAAAATAAAGAACCAAATACGAAATTCTGCAAAAGCTCAAACTATAACCTGAATTAAAATAATATGTCACTTTATTTTATGCAACTAATTGAAAGCTAATAAAGTTACTTTTTTTTTAAAATTGTGTAATATGTTCTTGTAGCTCTTAAGTTGTTCTTTTGTATGTTTTAATTAATTGATTGTTTTTTAATGTTTTTTCGTTTTAAAAAATTATGGAAAAAATGTGAGATTCGGTTAATTTTATGCCATTACTGGAAACAACAATTCAAAGTAAATGAAGAGGCTAAAAATATTCGATGGGGAAGGTAAAAATGCTACCTCAAATCGTGTAGTGAAATTCAAAGAAGGCGAGATTGGTTCTGAAGCTTAACTGTGTTAGGGTCGACTCACGACTATAAATTCAGAAACACTGCAAGCAGCTGTCAAAAATGCTGTTTAGAAATTTCCCAAGATTTAACAGAATTTTAAACTCAACACCGTGTGGGCATATGCCGAAAACTCTTTAAAATCCGCGTGATAATCGTTTGATTCGATGAATTATGATTTACGGTAAGACATGGATCTACTTTAACAACCCAAACAAATAAGATGGTTGGACCCTGCACAGCAACTCAACCCAAGGCCAGACAAGACCGGTTTTCGAGAAAAGGATTATCGTGTGTTTGGTGGAATTTTGAGAATATAGTCGCCAATCGTTATTTTCCACAATTCGATCTATATATATATATATATATATATATATATATATATATATATATGAAGTGGGGCCGGAAATACCTGACGTTGATTAATCGAAAATGAGTTTTTCTTCAACAATATAAATTCAAACAACACACTGCACAACATATTAAAAAAATTTGAAAACCTAACACAATTGAACTTCTACATTCAGCCTATAGTCTGATTAATTTTTCGGCTCAATAGCACCTCTTACTGTGCATGTGCCGTTTCAATAATTTGGACCAACAATAAGTTGAAATTAAATTAAATGGTATTTATTTTTAAAATTGGCTTTTGTTATTATTACATTTAATAAAAAAAAAATACCTGAACTTTTGAATCATCTTATATACTGGGCACAAAAGTTTGTAGATTATTTTCTCGTAAGAACCTTATCATGTATTTTTACCAGCCAAATTTTTAGTACTCTTTCTTTCTTTCTTTCTTTCTTTGGTTTTTTGGTGCTATGATGTGTTGTATCAATTTGATATTGAAAATATTGGACTCCATATTCAAAATAATAATATTGGTAATAATTTTAAAGAATATTTTGATTATATTTAGACACTACTATAAGCACTTAAGAAACCTGCAATTATATTATTTTATATATTTAATCATTTGACTCGATATACATAACATACGCCATAAGTAGAAGAAAATAAAAACAAGTCTTAAAGTAAATAACAATATTTTACTTTTGACATATAGAGGATTTCTTTCTAAAATAAAATATGGGGATAAATTATCACGCGCAAAATAAATTATCCCCTTTTGGTCTAAAACATTTTCAAACACTTTTTAAGTGCAAAATAATTGCAAATGGCATTGTTTATAATATATTAACACCTAACGGGAACTAAGGTGTAGATTATATATATGGTTTATAATATGTGGTAGAAGAATACCGAAACGGCAACTTACATAAAGAAAGTGGACATTTACGAACTGTTGCTAATGGTAAAAATGTGATGAAAATTTTCTTACAATTGTAGTTGAAGTATAAACATTAAAATTTTGAATTTATTACAACATTCCGTGTAGCAATAAATGAAATAATTTTAAGTCAATCCCTGAAAAAGTTGCACTATGTTATATCACAAATTAAAGATCTTGTACTATAACTGAAACTCGTTTTCTGATTGCTTTCATTACGTGAAAAATTCTGAAAATAATTATGAAACTTTTGTCTTATAAATCTTAAAAAAATTCTAACAGTGTATTTTCTCACTTTTCTAGTATTAATGAAATAAATTTTGACTACAATTCGAAAAGGAAAGTGAGTTTTTTAAGAAATGCATGGTATGGTATGGCAACTAGTATAAAATCTTTAAAAAATTTTCAAACTCTTACAACATAAAACAGTATTAATACTAAAACTTGGACAAATGTATTAATATAAGACTTATTTTATCGATAAACATAATAAAAAATGGATGCGAAGGCTTTCACGGCAGGTGTCATGGTGCATCGTGTGGTTGGTTCTCGGGTTATAAGGCCGTGGTCGGAGTTCGGAAACTCTTGACTCTGAAGATGTCCGCCGCAGTTGTGGACGAAACGTCAAGAGTTTCTGAACTCCGACCACGCCCTTATAACCCGAGAACCAACCACAAGATGCACCGTAATAAAAAATGTATATGTAGTACAAAAAGTTATTCGGATTATCAAATTGTTTGGATTATCGAATACGTACATAAAACGTACAATGAAATTTAATCAATTTCATTCATATATAGTCATAAAATTAATGAGTAGAAAACACCACAAAAAAATTAAAAATATAGTAAAGAAACATTTTAAAAGTTACTTGTTACGTATACTTACCCAAAGTTTAAATGTTTGGATTTGCATACATATACGTATTGCACATGTATGTATGCATTTAAAAAAATAACTACAAAATAAAAATGACGTATTTTTATATTATTTAAAACAAATATGTATGTACAAAGATATTTTTAGAAATGATTATTTGACCTAACAAAAAAGTATGTTAATTTCTTTTGCTTTTTACTCTTTGTTTCAGAATTTCTTGCTTGACTGCGAAGTTCTCAAGTAATATTATTCGCTGATTTGGAGTTCTTTGTACGTCAAAAGCTGACAGCATCCCCATAATTCACTGAGGTAACACATTGACCGCCTGTGTCATCGACTTGTTCTTGAATTATATCGTCATTAGTTAAAACTATGCCATGAATTTCACTCTGCCCAACTGTCCATTCTTTAATTTCGTTATCTGTAAGGTTCAAGCCTTTGTCATCAACCTGTCTAGTCAGATCAATAATAACCTGTAAAATATTTTTCTAGGAAGTTGATTAAAGTAGTATCTTTCTTATCTTCATCAAACAAATGCTCTTGGAGTTACCTCTTTTAATGTTTGAGAAATATTATCATCAGAATTTACGATTCTTCTCAGCAAATTTTTGCGATGAAACAGTTTGTTGCCTGTATGATACGCTGATCTAGAGGTGTACAGTTAGGAGGTAGGAAAAGAACTGATATTTCAATGTCATCGTTAGTTAAATCGGTAGGGTGTCCTGGTGCTTTATCTAATAATAAAAGAGGACTCTGATTTAACTCCCCCATTTTATGCCTCACAGAAGGCACGAATTGTGTATGAAACCACTCAATAAATATTTTCCTGGCTACTCATGCTTTTTTGTCTCGACTTATATATAAACGGAACTACTACATTAAAATAACTTGAGAGTAATTTTTCACAAACAATTAATTGGTGAATACCAAACCTATTTTAAAGTTGTGCAATTATCCAACACTAGCTTTGAAATCATTTTATTTTGTAATAGCTTTGTAAAAATATTTTGCCTTCTCGCACAAAATATTCCCAGAAATCGGCGTACCTGCAAAAAATTCATACTGCAGTGGTTGACGATAAAATATATATGCATTAATTGTGTGTATTATTTTTCGCCTTCTCTTGTAGGAACCATGTGTATAATAAATTTTCGACATTGGGGTTAAAACTTAGATTTAACGTTTTCCTATCCGAGGGATCTTCATCTCCCTGAGCAACATTCTATAATTTTCTCTTTGTTTTTGTTATCAGCTACACTAGTTCTTCCAATATTGTCATGGGATATTTGAATAACTTTCACCACGTCTTAACTTTTTTAAAATATCAACTTTTTCATTTAGTTTTAGTGTCACATGTTTTTCTTTCCGGATCTTTTAATACTCGTATGTCTATCACGGACTCAAAATACTACTAAACTAACAGAGTATCGTTGTGCAATACGCAGCAAACAAGATAGCGTTCAGATTATTACTTGGCGATAATGCCATTCGAATTACCGAGTATTCGGATTATCGAGGTTGCACTGTACATATAGCATCAAGATCGGGAGAGGCAAACTCTTCGGGGCATGACGGTTGCTGGGGGACGTCAGGAAAATGGTTTGACTCAGCTCACTTACCATGATACAGAAAATCTGGAGGAAAGTATATAAGTGGCATAAAAAGTTCGTAGAAGAAAAAGAGTATGTTGAAGATGAGCAATGCGCATAGCACCTATTAACGTCTCACACTTCGGGCAATATGATTAATTTCAAAGCGGTTTTGTATTTGATCGATAACACTAATTACATTAATAGCAGGCAATGTGAGACTTCTAAAATTCATTGTGCATAAAATCATCACGACGGATTGGCAAATGAGTTTCTGGCGAAACAAACCGTGGAATCACTGCACTAACCTCCTTACAGCCCAGACGTAGCCCGACCGCCTTCTATTGGTTTCCTCGGCTCAAATTCAGCTAAAAAGAATACCATTTTGGGGGTTTTAAAAATGTGTAGGCTGAAATGACGAGTGTTCTGAATGAGATTCGAATCCAAGACTGCTAAGCGAACTACGGCACGTGGCAAAACCATTGGGAACGATGTATTAATGCTCAAAGATATTATTTTGAAGAATACTAGAGATGCATTGTATTCAGTGGTTTTTCTTATATTTCAAATATTAATTTCAAAAATTAATTTTCATGCTAAAATAAATCATCTGTAAAAAAGTGTTTTGCCAACGCGGGGGTTAAAATTGGAGTCAAGTGTTGAAGATTAGTAAGATTAGTTAGTGCTGCATTTAAAAGAGGACTAACGTCAAATGGTCAATAGCGCAGTGGTAAAGTATAGGGCTCATAATACAATATTTGCGAGTCTCTATTTACAGTACTAATTTTAATTTTTTTAATTGTTAGTTGTAATTTAATAAATGTATTGTTTTATTTAATTTTTAATTAATAAATAAATAGTTTAAAAAATTAAATAATATTTAATAAAAAATCATTAAAACAAATATTTTTTACAATAACTACAATTAATAAAATCTAAAGAATTACAAATTACACAAAGCTTATCATCTAAATAATTTATAAATATTTAAAGTTTCAAATTTTTTTTAATTATCTTCGAAACATATCCATGCGTTTTTAAAGAAATTTGTAAAAATATTAATATTAAATTGATTAAAATACTAAACATTTTATAAATGATTTTATATTAAAGTCTTATTTTATGTAAAATATAACGTTGATCACGAATATGCAAGATAAAAATTATATGTCGAACCATTTAGAAATATTAGATTTTGAAGTCGAATAGAAAAGAGGGTTTTAAGGTTGTTTTCTGGGGTCGGTGAAAATACTCCTCATACGTTCATAAATATTTGCCACGTCTGCTATAAACGAATCTGATGAATCGACACCCTCAAATTAAAAATTCAATGGCCCATATCTCGAAAACAGCTCGTAGATTGCACATTAAATTTTCACAATCTATTAATCATGTTATTAGCTAATCAATATAAAAAATTGATGCGATTATATGGACCACATCTCCTTAATGCTACGGGTTAGTCATTTCTTAAATGCAACACCGCTTACTAATCATCAATATTTGGCCCTAATTCTAACCCCCTTAACCTCCGCGGCAGCAAAAAAACATTTTTATAGATGATTTATTTTAGCATGATAATTAATTTTTGAAACTAATATTTGAAATATAAGAAAAACCATTGAGTACAATGCATCCTTAGTATATACAAACATATCTCTAGATAAACAAATTTTCTGTGTTTCTGAATCAATCTCAACACTTGTTGAGCGTATCTTGGGTAAAAATTCCTCTCCTGGGAGTTGTCCAAAATGAAAACCGATGACATATTTGGACACTACTCGACGAGTTGAGTCCATCGACACCACTTTCAGCGTCCGGAAACGTACAGGGAAAAAGTTCTTCATTTTGGATGCAATGTTGCTTGCAATAAAAACTGTTTGGATACAATGTAGCAGCTGCAACATTGTATCCAAACATCCCTTGGTGCTTGCGACATTGTACTCAAACAGCCGTTTTCAGGGCTTGTCCCTAACGAAGATTTACTGAAGGGACAGGGAAGTGCAAGACAAAAAACAACGAAGCACGGGTAACTCTTTCCCTGTGAAACCAGTGCCAATCGACTCATCTCGACGAGATACGTCGAATGACACTAGTCCCGCCTCCCCTGGGACAACTCCCAAGAAAGGAATGTATGCCGTATCTTGTATATAATAAAAGTAATTTATTTCGCTTTGTATTTCTATTTTAATGTTATTGTTAGATCACTTGCTTATGAAGTATACCATATTTTCTTCTTGATTTTCATTACTATTTAAGATTACATTTCTTAATAATATTTGACTTATTTATTATACTGTTACTACCTTATTTTGTTAATTTAATTGGTTACATTTTTTATAATGCTATTTTCCGTAACTTATCATTGTTGCTTTAATGTAGACATTAAAAAGAAAGTTCCTTTGATGAACAATGCCGCTAAGTATAATTGTTCCAAAATTATTTTCAATTACTGTTTATAAGCTGTAGTGTAACTAATCAACAATTCAAGTAAAAACAATCACGTTATGCAAGCTTTTTGACTCGAACGGTAATTTCATGCTTAGCACATGCATTAGCAATTACTAGAACGTTGCTTTTATAAGAATCGAGAAATCTGAGTTCAAAGAAAATAGCTATTAACATTGTTATTTCTAGACAGTCGTTGCATTTGTAGTATAACGCGAGACCTCAAATTACAGAAGCGTGCGAGCACATGTTCATACTGTGTCGATTTCAAAACTTCCGTAAGAAAGAGGTCAAGGGCAGACCGTGCGGCTACGGAGAAATAGCGTGATGACATGCTGTCAATTACCAAAACAGGAACTTGTTTTGCAGCAAGTTTAAAAACACTGTTGAAATAAAAAACTCGTCATTCATTTACGCTTTGATTGGTTGAACTATACATACAGGTATTAGACAAAATAATGGAAACACTTGTCAAAAGTGGGACATATTTTCACTGTGCCTGGTAACACTGGGCACTGCGTAAATCAACCGTCTCTTGTTTGTTGTCGGTCGTGTAGACTGTGCACTAATAGTAGAGTGAGGTAGTATGGTTGTGGACGTTGTGCAGATGTGGAGAATGACTAGTATGTCTGACCTGACGGAATTTCAAAGAGGTTTAATTGTTGGTACCCGTCTAGTATCTGCGATGTTATGCGGTGTAATACAAGGCATCGCATACGCAATGCATGATAAAACAGGGTTGGCGAAAGACGAATTTGCAGAATAGGGACCGACAGGCCTTGGAGCGTATTGTGACCTCGCAGAAAAAAACAACCGCCGAGAAAATGGCTACAGAACTTAATCAGCACCTAAACACCCCAGTGTGGTCCAAAACAGTGAGGCGGGAACTGCATAAAATGGGTACCCATGGGCGTGCTGTTATTGCCAAGCCCCTAATAACAGACATGAATAATCCACAGGTAACGTGCATGAGTACAATGCCCACAAAAACTGGACGTTGGAAGACTGGCAACGTGTCGTTTGGTCGCACCAGTCACCTTTTACCCTCTTCCCACCACTGGACGCGTATTTGTCTGGCGATCACCCTCTGAAGCATTCGATATGGATTGTCTCCGCCAGACTTGGGGTCTGGGGCGCTATATCATAGTATTCGGCAGCCCCCCTTGTCACATTACACGGTCTGGATCAGTTTTGCTCACGCGTATCTAAACTGAACCTAGGGTAGGATGCGATCGCGATTGGAGTTGGGAGATGTAAGTGAAAAGTGTAAACACATTAGAGCCGGGACTCACAATTGCGGCTGGCATGCATAAAAGCTCGGACTTAAAATTGCGTAAAATAAAGCATAACAGCCGGGACTCAAAATTGCGGCAGCTAGCATAACAGCCTGGACTAATAATTTACGACTTGCTTGAGACGGCGTAAGAGATAGAGACTAATAACCGCGCACTCGCAAGAATATAAAATATGTTATAATAATAAGCGGCTCGTTAGAATATGCTAACAGATATGGACTGAAAATGCAATTAATGAGCAGACGACCGTATAAATAAATAGTAGATTTAGAATTTTAACGAAGGAGACAAAGAGCAGTCACCTGCCCTGACTCGGGGTTTTCGTGGTTTTCCCCGAGTCCTGCACAAAGGCAAATGCCGCGGCAGGTTTTTTGCACATACCACGACAATGATAAATGCGAAGAATGTTCAAAAGACATGTAAAGGAAGAAGCAATGTCGGTGTAGTGCCGTAAGGCGGAGCACCGGCTGACTGTAAATATTTTTTTAATAATATAGAAAAAAAAATATATACGACACAATGGATCGGCAAATATTTAGTAAAACTCAACAGAATTAGCTGAAAATAAAGAAATTTGCCAGCGCTAGAAGTGGATGTAAAGATGAAGACAAAGGTGACGCTTGCATGGTTACCAAATCAATAGTTTATCAGTGGTTAGTAGATACCGATATCAGCGCACTTATGACAGGTGAAAGTGATTTTTTTCATGTACACTTATCATTACAGGAGCGCACCCAATTGGGTTCGGTAACGGAGAAACGTTGGACGTGTGTGCAAAAAAACAATACAAATAAGCATTATAAAATTGATCACAATAGACGTTTTCTATATATCAAAAATAAACTCATTTTCTGTGGGGACCGCATATGATCATGGTCTTATCTCCACCACGACGAAAAAGCTCTAAAACGTAACGGTCAACTGAAGATGCGTGTAATAAGGAGCGTAAATCTATATTATGTGCAAATAAAAGTAACTAAAGGTTTAGCAAGCATTGCGCGTGATAACAATACAATGCTATGGCAAAGGAGACTAGGTCACGTTTCGGTTAATAAAGTTACGCCTGTTGCTAGCACAGTCAATGGTAATTGGAGTCGCACGCATACAAATTAGTCGCAAGGAGATTTACTGAGAAAAAAGGCATCGACTATGAGAAAAAATTTTCACCGATGGTCAATACGACTTGGTCCAAACACATGAACATAGCGTTATATTAATTTGACAAAAAATTGTCTTTCTTCGCGGTGGATTTGAAGAAAATTTATCTATGGATCAATCCAAAGGATTCCGTAGTGACCCGCGCGTTTGCGAACTAAAGAAGTCGATATATGGTCTGAAGTAAACCTCAAGACAGTGGAATCAAAAGTTTCATTTATATCTGATGTCATGTGGATTTATGCAAGTAAATGTTGATCCATGTGTATATCGCTATACCTCTAATAATAAAGCCATACTGTTGTGTTTATATGTGGACTACGGATTGATGACGCGTGCGATAATCACTCCACAATTGGAAGAATTGAAACACTTCAAAGTTCGAAATAAACCGATTGATTGTTATTTAGCAATACAATTTTCACCACAGTAGATTTTATGTTCTGTATATTCGTGTACATACTGTAACCGAAGAGAGATTTTATTTTTATGGCAGTATTAGCACTGCAACTACAGAGGCCCCATTGCACTTACTAACGTATCTTCACTTAATCCTAATACTTAATTCAACCATAATTCACGAGGGATTCAGATCTACCTGGCCACGCCTCACAGTCAAGAATCTATTTCTCAAGCAGATGTTTACGGCCGAATTCATCTTTCAGATATACATGTTTTACATTTTTTACTGACAAATTTGCATGTATTTTCTCAGGTTTACTTTTATTTCTTAAATATTTCTGGTAAACTCTAACTTGTTTGGCTAATAATTTTGAAACATAGAAGCTTTTGCATTTAATCTTTTATAAACTTTAATCCTACAGGTTTCGTTTTAGGTTTTTTAGTAAATATTTTATTGGACAATTTTTTTAAATTACTAGTAATAATTTCTCAATATGTTCACTCATATTGTGGAAATAATTTTGTTGACTTACTTATTTGATAATAAATATATTAGTTTTACTATTGCGCATGTTCATAAACATATTTTCTTAATTTTTTTCTGCCAAGTTGTTGGAACATTTTTATAAAGCTTATACCACGTCCTTCTCCATGTACATATTGTCAGATTCAGAAATTATTTTGACAAACTAATTTTTTTGGCTAAAAATATTTGAAATACAATTGTTGTTTCCGTATATTACATACAAGGTATGTTCGGGAAGTAATAAGACCGATTTCAGAAAATTTATTTAATTAAAGAAATATTTTTATATGCTTAATATTCTTCAAAATACCATCTTTGAGCATTACTATACCGTTTCTAGCGGTTATGTCACACATTATAGTTCATCTGGAAATTTTAAACTGAAATCTCTTTCAGAGTACTCATTGCAATAAGCTGAATATTTTCATAATCCTAAAATGGTGTGGTTTGAGTCGCAGAAATAAAAAGAAGTCGACCGGGGACACGTTCGGGTATAGGGGGTTGGGGTAGCATTGCCATGATTTGTTTCGTCAGAAACTCTCACTAGCAGCGACATATGGCTTGGGAATTAAGATAAAACTTAGTTCCCGTAGGCTTTCTGTATCATAGCAAGCGTATTAATTTTGGATTTTTTGAGTTTAGTCCAAAATTTTATCGAGTGTCGCTAGATTTTGACCCGTGATACTACATTCAAGTTGTCTACTTTGTAACGGATATGCAATCTGTAAAGGTTCAAAGAAAAATGAGATGGACCGTTTACTTGACATTCCTCGCCAATTGTCAGGCTCGAATACTTTGCTCCTTATCCCTTCGGCTTGGATAAAAAAAATGTCTTAAGGAATATTATCGAAATGTCCGTCACCGATTTCAATGAAACTTACATATACTGTAGAAGGTAAAAAAAATGAGAGACACATACTTCTTTTTAGCTGCCCACAAGTACTTTAAAGGAGTAAAAATTACCTTTACAGTTTTATTGAAAAAAAAACAGAAGCGTGTTAGTTTCGCCCCCGAAGGATTAATTCCTGACTTCTTATAAGAGAAAATCTTTTTTTAGGAACTTTTATTCTAAAAATTACAAAATAGGTGAGACCTTCTTTAAAATGTTTTTTTTTTGTAAAAAGTACAGTAATCCAACGTTGATGGGTTTTAGACTTTCAAGCAGACAAATTAATAAACAGATAATTGTAGAAACTAAATCACCTCTTACCAGTGATTAACTTTTTAAAGAAAAAAATAGTTATTCATAGTTATACATTAGAGATGGTTAAAAAATTGCTGTTCTTTCATTAATTACCTGTTTAGAAAATTATAATTTTTAAACCAATCGTTAAAAAAAATAAAAGAAATTAGCTAAAATTAATTTTTATAAATTTACGAATTAAAAAAAAGAAATAAAATGAGAAATAAATTACAAAAATGTTAAAGAAATTTTAATACAAAATTTTTTTGTTGATAATTTTTTTATTGATAAAACAAAGAAGAGATTTTAAATTATTTATATTAACCATAAATCTATATTATACCAGTTAATATTATAAATATATTAAAATAAAATGACGAGTCGTGAGCCGTAGTAGTCTAGTGGATAGGTTTCCAGAAAAGTAACAAGTTTATCATAAAGGGAACTATAAAAAATGGAGGAAATTTGCATAGAAAAGAGATAGAATTTAATTAATGAACTGAGTGCTGAGGATACATTCAATTCTGATCTGATGCATTCTGGTCGGACACTAGTGGTCAAAGGAGCAAAGCAAGTGCAATGTTTTGTACCTACAATTTATCTCCTTAATTAGCCGCAGCTACACAGTGCAATCAACAATTTCAGCTGAAGGTAAATTACTATCACCTTTATATTTGTTTAAAAGGAATTAACCGGAGAGTTTGGACTAATGATCGTACAAACTCTATTCAAGCTTACAAATGTGTATATTTCAGCTTTAAAATCTCGAAAACCGACTTCAGGTAAAATCATGTTTTATTCACTCTTAAAAGATATCAAATTTTAATAATAAAAAATATATTTAAAATCAAATTTATGGATTACTTTAAAACATGGGCAAAAGAAATATATTTTACAAATGTTGGATTTACGAGTAAGTGGTTGATTGATTCGTGGAGTGGTCATTCCAGCTATTCAAGGAGCTGCACCACCTGATAAGATAGTACATCTAAAATTCAGTAACGACGGGAAATATCTAACTATGATGTTTATGATTGTCGGATATGGAAAAATTCTGCTAAACATTTTTCACATGCTCATGGATGAAGATCTAAGTTTACATGTGAGAAATAATATAATTAAATTGCAGTCCCTAATTTATAACCAATTCTCATATTCACGTTATCAAAACCTTTTTAAGTATTCACGGTACAAGAGTAGTTATCTTGTGGATAGACTGAAAGATTTTGAAAATCCTGTATATTTCAATTTCGGCGATCCATGCGCAACACATTGTAAAATGAATTGTTGTAATAATGTTGCTATAATTCGGTGTTATTGGTGCAAAAAATCGTTATGTTTAAAACACTTCTTTGAAGATTATCATTATTGCTCTGCTTAAAATCTATAAGGCTTTAAAATATATTGCAAAATGTTCTATAAGAATGATTTTTCTTTTTCCATTATTTATAGCATCAAGAAATTTTTACTGTTCATACACACATGTGATTATATAATTATAGGTAAGAATTTTATGGACGAAATTTAGTATTAATCACTTTTTTTTAATTTGAAATACTTCAAGATTAGTTTACTTATTGTTGTATGATTTTTTTTATTTGTAACAAATGATTTAGTAATTTTTAGAATGAGAATACAGGAAAAAAATAGAAGTTTATTCTTATAAAAATAAAAGGCAGAACTTTCAAATATAAAAGAACATTTGTGAATGTGCATATAGAAAAAATATTTATTTTATCATTGCTGAATTATAGATTTTTAAAGAACCATTAAAAAGTTATATGGTAGATATGGGTACAATCAGTAGATATAAATTAATTCTACTGCTAAAATAAACTATGTTTATGCTTACAAAAGTTATTTGTAATAAATAAATTTAAAAAAGCTACACTTACACCTATTTTGTAAAGTGAAACTACTACCGTCCTGTTCCTTTTTCAATAACAATTAATTTCGATTTTGTTTTGTTAACATATCTCAAATAGAACTTGAAATGATATTCTGAACAAATCTATTTTTAGGGAGGGGAGAACTTTAAAGGTAATTTATAACCCTTTAAAGTGCTTATGACATAAAAAAATACGTGTCTTATATTTTGCTTTTTACAACATATCTAAGTTTCAGTGTTCCTTGTCAGTACTTTCCGGGCATACCTTGTACTTTAACCTTTCAGATACACGTGTTTTATATTTTTTAAGGGCAATTTTGTTGGTCCATTTTTATTAGAATTATAATGTTCTCCTTTCTATATAAACTTACTATATAAACAGTTTTGTTAAACTTCTATTCGTTTGCAAAATTCAAAGTACAGTAGTTTTTTAATTAGTTCGACTATACGCCGGTCTAAAACGCTTTTATTTAGATTATTTGGCAATAAGTTTATAAAAATATTATAAAACTTCTGTATTTCTTTTATATTTATTGTTATGTTCAAAAAGACTAAATCCGCAGTTGCTAAATTAAAAAACCTGGACCATAATTCTTTTTCCATTTTACATGCTTAGTGCAACCGTTTAAAAAATTTAATTTTTAATTTTTTGCAATAAAGTTTATGGAGCAATTTTCTTAAACTTATATTGAATATCTACCATTCTTACATGTTTTTTTATGTTATGTATATAATTATATTAAATTTTCACTGATATGGTTTTGTACGGATTTTTACAACAGTTTTTGTAATTGTAATTAACTTCTTTATAATGTTTGATATTTTCTTTTATTATTACCGCCGAACCACCTCTTGCCACGTTGTTTGGATGAACCAAATGATATAGTTTATATCCTTTTATGTCTAACTAGCTTTCCATAGTGAAATGAGTTTCAGAAATAAGATAAACGTCTGTTTTCTGATCTCAAAGGAACAGCTCTAATTCATGGGTATGTTTGCATTCCAGGCTACGGTTTAAATACACGAAGCCATTTTTATTTTATATTTTTGGATGCTGCTTTATTGCTAGTTTCTAATTTTGTAACTATTAAAGACACATTTAATGGGCTCCTCTTATTTGTTGAGTTTTCCGAGGATTATTTGTTATGTTTCGTTAAATACTGTTAATTCTGTTTTCTCTTTCATGGATTGTTGTGGCTTTACTACTTGTGGAAAGCTTCTAGCTGTCGAGTTGCGCTGTAGTGCTGGACCAGCCGCTGGTAGCGTAGGGAGATACTGTATAGTTCTTTTTGACGCTGCTTGTTGTGCAATTGATGTTCTTTGGTAACTGGTTTTTCTTTCTTGCAGAGTTTTTTCTCTCCTTTTTTGAAGTTTCTTTCCAACTACACATCCACGGTAGTTTACCGGGTGTGCTTCTCCACAGTTTGCGCACTTGGCTTTATCAAGTCTGGCTATCTTGCAATCTTTAGTGACATGTCGACCTGCACACTTGACACAGCCAGCTTCCTTGTTGCAAAAGGATTGGGTATGCCCGAATACTTAGCACTTTTTGCATTGCGGAATAAGGGCTGTCTTCTTACGTACCGGTTTAATTTTTACAGCCCTGCAATTATACTAATCTCGAAGGTGCCTTTGCTGCTTTCAGATTTATCAAAAGCTAACATATGTAACGGTAACGGTTTCATGATAGTATCGTTGTCTTGCTTCTTTTTTTTAATATGTTAGCACCACTAACAATTTTAAATTCTCTTTTTTCACATTTTCTGTGATTGTGTTTATTGAATACGTTGGGTGTATTGCTCTGGCCATAATTTTTATGGGTCGGTTTTGTTTATCCTTATAAGTGTAGTATTCTATATTATTATTGCGTAAGGTTGAGATCAGGCTATGGTATTGCATTTGGTTTGACACATTGATCTTAAGCACATAATTATTTATGGCGGCTACTCTTTTAAATTAACCAGATATACTGGTGGTAGTAAAGGTATTTCCTTTCTTTCAATTTTTTATCTAATTGTTTAGAAGTTTATGGATATTGTTGTGGAGAAGTCTCAAGGGTAGCAGATGCTTTTCTTTTTCTTATTTTTTCCTGGACTATCCACTCTGTTTCTTTTGCAAGTTTCTTTTCATCGGTATAATATTTTACTTTATTTTCTATTACCTGCTTTGTACTAGGCTCTGCTACAGATTTCTCGAGACTTTGTATTCTTAGCATTAGCTGGTTGATATTACGTTGTAAGATTTTATTGGTTGTAAGGGCTTGTTTTCATAAGTTAATCCCGTTTTGAGTTTTTATTTAATTCTCTTGTAAAAGAGCCTGCTTTTGCTGAGATAATACAGCCGCCGTTGGTATTGGAAGTCGTTGGTTTAATATAAAATTATCCATTATGCTGTTGTGCACTTTATGCACTTACTTCAATATAAATAACTTGTTATCTTAACCCAGCGGAGTGTAATCGCATCCTCGAAAGTCTCCGGGGCGATCCGCCGGTTTTCGCGCGGCCTTAGAGAGGTCAGCTTGCGGGTCAGCGGCCGTTTTAAAGTTGCGATAGCCCAGGTATAGTTGGCTCACATACGTCTATTCTACTTCGATGCACAAGTCGAACTCCCAGTACAAAGTGATAAAGATATATATTATATGAGATAATTAGAGATTTTAGTAACACCGACGAGAATTAAAAAAAAGACTCTCATTAGGAGATCATTTCGTAATTGGAGGTGATCTCAATTCTAAACATACCTTTTAGGGGTCAAGCCTTATCACCACCAAGGGAAACAGCTGTATGAGGCAATCAAGCAAGCCAAATGCGTATGGAAATCTACTGGCAAACTAACGTATTGGCCAACAGATAGCAATAAGATTCCCGATCTAATTGACTTCTTCGTTCTGGAGGGAATTTTCCCAAATTACATCAGTATTAAAGACAATTATGACCTGTCATAATCATCATCAGACCACTCTCCAATTATCTTGACAATAAGCGAAATAATTATACCCAAATTGCTACCACTGTCATCGATAAATAAATGGACAGACTGGAATGGTTTCAAATAGAAGTAGAAGAATGTATTAAACTAAATGTCCCACTAGGAACAATTGAGCAGATGTAAAAGCAAAGCGGTTTGTAGTCGATCTGTAGCAAACCGTATGGAACAATACCACTACACTAAAAAATAAAACACTGGGTGTGAACTATCCTAGAGAAATCGGAGAGCTTGTCTCAGTGAAACGAAGAGCACGAAAAAGATGGCACCAAAACAAAGACAAAAGACTACTAAATCAACAACTTAAAAAAGAAATTCATATTATTAAAAATAAAACGCCCACTGAATTCCTAAACGGACAACAGACGATAAAGACAACGAATATTCTCTGTGGAAAGCCACTAAGAGGCTAAAAAGGCCAAAAAACTAAAATTCACCCATTCGTAAGGATAATGGCGGATGGGCAAGAAAAATGAAGATAAAGCAGAAATATTTGCTGAACACCTGTTAAACATCTTCCAACCATATCCAGCTGACGACAATTAGACCCTACCGGAGATAAATAACAGGGAAGACAGAGTCGTTGTGCTGGTAACTCCAACAGAAATCTACAACGAGATACAAAAGAATATCAGTGCCAAAAAGGCACCAGATTATGACCTAATAAGTGAACAACACTGTTCAATGCAGCACTACGATTACAATACGCACCGATACAACGGAAAGTTGCGGAAGTTATTATGATATCGAAACAGGGTAAACCACTCAATGAAAAAATATCGCATCGACCGATTTCACTGCTACCAGTCATATCTAAACTGTTCGAGAAACTGCTCCTGAAACGCATCAAACCAATTATTGAAGAAAAGCAGTTAATACTAACCCATTAGTTTTGATTTCGGAATAAACATTCTACCATTGACCAAGTACACTGAATCACCGATGTTATTAAGAAGAACCTTAGAAGAAAAAGGAATATCCTCCACTTTATTTCTAGACGTGGCCCAAGCTTTTGATTAAGTGTGGCACGTGGGCCTCGAGTATAAAATACCTAAAAACCTGCCTAGACAGATGAGCTGTATTCTAAAAAATGGCGGATTAAGTGAAATGAGGTGAAGTCTACTCATATAAACTTCAGTAACAAGAGAGTTGACTAGTTACCTATAATGATTAATGAGCAAGCAATCCCTAACGCGAATACAACGAAATATCTGGGCATGACACTCGACGCCAAGCAACTTCGTATTAAATTCAAAAAAATGTTGTGACTAGTAGGAAAACATTTTGAATTATCACTGAATAATAAACTATTATTGTTTAAACAAATTCTAAAACCAGTCTGGATTTACGGTGTGCAACTTTGGGGATGCGCAAACAAATGTAATGTAAAAATTATACAAACCTTTCAAAACAAAGTATTGCGCAGCGCCATCGACGCTCCATGGTACATCACAAATGAAGACATACACAAAGACCTAAAAGTACTTACGGTCAGTGAGAAAATTAAACGGTTTGCGAGAAAACATGAAAAGAGACTACATGAACATGAGAATGTCAAAGTGTTACAGCTATTTGACAACATTGGACTTCCTCGGAGGTTGAAAAGGTAAAAACCTTTTGAACTAGTGTAAGTCTAATTAAGTGAAATTAAGGCCAATTAAAACTTGTGAAAGAAGTGTTTTAAACATATGTGAAGTGCGCCAATGGGAGTACGTCCATCAAAACGTTAAGACTTGCCTAAATTTAAGCCTTAGACTTAGATTTAAAGTAAGATTAATTAAAACTAGTCACAATGTATATGCTAAGTGCGTGTTAAAAAAACTGATTTAGCTAAAAAATCTAAATGTGGTAGTTTTTGAATTCTATGTTTATATGGCTTTCCGAGTTATTTGAATAATTAAACATATAAATATTTTAACAAAGATCTTGAAAAGCTAAGAAATATATAAAAAAATATTTTTATAATTAGAAAAATTGTTAACTTTACCATTAATTATTTTTAGTTTTACTATACCTATTAGCCACGTTATTTCTAAATTTAATTTTTTTATTATAAATGAAAAGGGCCCGAAAAGATTAAAATCGAAAATTTCTTAATAACAAAAATATGTAAATAGTGAATCGCTTAATGAGTTTTATTTCAAAAATAGAATTTTCGTTAATACTGAACATTGATTAACAAAAATAAAATTCTTAAAACACTAAATTTAGAATTTTTCCACTTAAGCCCTCGTACACCCAGTAAAATTGGCAAAGTTTGGCTGGGATGTATAATTATCATGTGTTTTGGTTTTTACAGTTTTTTCCATAAGAAACACTTTACTATTTTGAAAGACCGCGAAAGGAACTTGAAAATGTTTTAACCTAAATATTTTAAGAAGTTCTATAAGGGGGAAATTAATTGGAGATAATGTTAAATTATATTTTTTTTTAGTTTGCTTTGTTTAACCTAATGTTAGCTAAATATTTATAAAATACTATTTTAGATTTTGATTGTTAATAAAAACAGAAAAATTAATAAAGTTGAGAATAATTAATTAATTCAAGCGTTTTATGTAAGTACTTAAAACAATATATTTAACTAAATCACAATGTTTAATTTTATTTCAGGTTTGTAATACGTTGCAGTTAAGTGGGTGTGATATTTGCTTGTTTAAAGTACTTCATACTCGATTTCACTGTAAATCAAACAGAGGGTGGCGCTTAAGTAATAATGTTGCTTCCTACCATTTTATGTGTTACAAAAATAAACTTTCTATTTATGAAAAACAATGATGTCTTTGAAATATCTGGACGGAAAAAGCAGAAGTGGTTTCAGATACGGCGTGAGCGATCTCCAAAAAGGTCAAGTGCATTCTCAAGGCCGGAATTTAACGCATCTACACATTTTCCTTTAATAGGAGGCTAGCTCACAATGCGTTTAGATTTTTACTCGAACTCTCGTTTCTGAAGTTAGCACTAATACACTTGTTAAGTTTTTTATTTGTTTCTTACCATAAAATATCTATAGATGCAAGGTTTTGAACAGATACAAAAAGTAGAACAGAAATGAAAAGTTTTATGGTTAAGTGAAAGATTCCGCAAATTGACTAATTTGTCAAACGAGTTTGAAAAAAGGCGCTAATTTTATATGCATTTGTGTCGGGTCAAATATTATTAAATAGCAAAAGCACACTTATTAATTATATGATCACTATTACTACACTCAGAAAAAATTATGTCGCAATTACAATAGCAATATAATTGTTATTTTATTATTTGAACTGTGAAAAATGTTTAAAAAAATTAAAGTACTGATAAAGCAATTTACTTTACCTTGCCAGAAGTAGCGAGCTCCGTAGCCACTCTGGAAGCTAGAAGGATATTTATGGCAAAGGTAATTAGCATTATATATCTGATTCTCGACCAGTCGGTTGTAGTGGAAATAGCCATTTGAAAACAGCACAAAACTGCACTGCACAGGATTATGTGAATTATTTATGCGACTGTTACTTTTGCGGTTGGCTGTTGAATGCCAAACTGCACTCTGGAAGATGAGCGCGACGACTACGCTTTACAATCACCGCACTGTTGTTATTATGCCATTCCTTTGCTGGTCTTGCTGCAATTCGTGTAACTATATATGACGTATTTTGTTTAATTATACAGAACAAAACTGCTGCTGATATTTTTACCAGAGTTTCTGTTAAGAAAAGATATATAAAAATAAAATTATAATTCTCTCACGCATCCCAAACACAATTTTTTATAATTGAATTTAAATGTATAAAAACTATATTGATTCTTACAAAAAATTCTTATTTTAAGTCGCTTTAGTTAAGTTTAAATGGTTACAACCGGTTTCCGTCGGTGTAGTTTCTAAACCTGATGCATTGATTTCACGCAATGGGAATCTTTTTAAACTTTGATGCCCTTTACCTGTTAAGTACATTTAATGTCTTTTTACTATAAAAAGTTGTAAATAATTAAATCTGACTATTAAAATAATTGGCATAAATTGCCAACTTTCACTAGGAGCATCACGAAGTTGCTTGTTGTCAAAACGTCGAAGCGATGCTGTCGATAAGTGCGCCTATAGATCGATGGTTATATAATCTGTTATGCAGTAAGTAACACCAATTTAATAAAAGGATTGTGTTCTAAGTTGTTCGATGACATATACATACATTAGTGGTCGAGGAAGTAAAATACTTTCTAGCCTGGTTCTTCGTACAATTGTTTAATTTAGTCCTCTTCCGGTAATTTTGCTTCCATCTAACCTTATTCTTCATCGTTGCGTTGTTATTAATATTATTGACTGTTAATGACAATTTATTATTAATTTAAAGAAAACAAAACTAGTAATAATGCAATTTATAATGCCAGGTTGTTTGTACTAAATGATACTAGAGCGAATTATTTATCGCATTTGTTATCGAAAAACTGAGCATTACAGTATATTCAGTAAATTTTTAGTTCGGATTTTTAGATTATTGCTAAAATTATTGACTGAAAAATTGGATTAGAATTAATTGTTCTTAAAGCAGTAAACTGACAAAACGGCGATATTAGACTAGGTCGCGAGTTATTTGCTGTGTTAATTTATTTCAAGCAAAATATATAACCTGCACATCTAAGACAAGTGTAAAAATTTTAATTATTGTCTAATCATTATTATTTACTAAAAAAAACTAAATTATTTCTATCTTTTATTTTTAGGAACTGCAGTATTAGCTTCAAAAGTAAATAAATTTTTTTTAGTACAATATTTGACGATGTATGAACTTTATAGTAAGGCACATGTTTAAATTAACTTTTAAGGTCCTGAAGAGAACAATAAGGAACTTCGGATCCAATAAAGTTCAGATTTTATAAAACATCGTCCAGTTAGCTTGTTAGTAAATAATACATTGAAAAGATTGTATTTCGATTTGCCTAGATTTTTCTATTAATTTTTTAATGTGGTTACAAATTATTTGTTATTACAAGAGCGTTATTGATTGTTATCTCTCTAAATTTGTATTCGTATTTAATTAAAATGTTTTATACGGCGCCATAAATTTCTCCCGGTAGTAATTCTATGAACGGAAATTAATTTTAAAATTGTTTAACGGCTTAAATATCGATTACCTTCGTAGTACAAATGAAAAGCAAACACAAACGGAGCAGACATGTTGCCTGAGTCGTCCAGACAGGTTGAGTTATCGCAGCGAGCATTAACCCAACTGCGCTCGTCATAGCAATAGAATATTCAAAATTTACATTTCCAAATAAGTGAGCCTAATTTAATAAAAAAATAAATTTTATAACAAACGGTTACTCAGTCCTTCGAGGTAATAACAATGCTACCAAATAACCAACAGAAACGCAATTCTGACCATTTGTCTCCACCAATAACCAATGACGCAGTATAGTTTTTAAACTGTTACATATTTGGGCACTCTTGTCATATTGTTTTTGTACTTTTCGTTATTTTAAAAGTACCAACTGTAGTTGTAATTTACCATTAATATTATATGTCATATAATTTAGAAGTGTTGGATTTTTATACTTTATACAACTATTATGCTGATCAATCTTCTTATTAATCACATTGTTATAGTTTATCGAATTTTTGATTTAGATTGTTGTTTATGCTATTATCACTGTATCATTATATAAGTATTCATAGTATTTATTTTTAAAATTGGAAAGGAGTTCTTTTTTAATGCTTTATACATTTATCCTACTGATTAAGCTTAACGGTCTCTTTGTTTCACTGTTATATTTTTGGCTGATATTCCTTTGTTATTAATGCATATTAATTATTGTGTATTATAAAACTGTAAGTGTTAGTACTACATTGTTTTTATTTTATTTATTGAAACTAAAGGCAATCTAATTCACTTTTAATTTTCTCAAAATTTAAGACGCAATGATAATAACTGCCAATTTAAAAATGTTAAGTTGTTTTAATGTGAAAATAAAATAATTATAATTGTAAATACAATAAATATAATTATCCGTGAATGGCCGTTCGGCATAATAGCCATTCGGCATAACGACTTTCGTCATTACTTTCGGCGTCGTGTCGTGCTACGAAAAGATTACCGAAGATAAAAAATTTACGTCATACAGTAGCAAATATTGAAAAGTCTATCGTAAGCTTATTAAATTCTGTATGGATAAACAAATAGAATTTCACAGTTTTAAAAACCTCAACGAAAAACTCTTATCTATAGTAATAAAAAACGTGCTAATATTGGTTTCAGATAATTAAATTAACATAAAACTGGTAGCCAAAGTTTATCGGTAATCAGCGTAACGCGATTACAAAAGAGGAAGATAAACCTACCCTCCCTCTCATATTGTATTAGTTGAGAAGGAGCACGTCCTGCGAGTTACAGAAGATGTCCACATAACCAGGAACTTTTAAAACAACGCTACTCTCTAAGAAATTAACACGATAAATCAAAATATGACTCATGATTTTTAAATACACTTAATAACAGCATGTTCTATAGTCAAGCAGTACATTCAAAACTACAGAAAGTTGACCAATAATCTAAACTAAATGTCCAACGACTATCTTTTTTCCTCATAGACACCATTTTAAACTCCATTAAACAATTAATTATTTTCCATTTATCCTAGATTAAATTATTTGTTACAGCGCATATCCTCCCAAATTAATTTAACGAATAACATGTCTAGAACACTTCGAAGTATCGCCATTCTGAATTGAAATTCCAATAGAATCAAGACAAAAAGATCTATTTTTATATAATTTTTAGCTAGATGTAATGTTAGTATGCCATGTCTAACTGAGACTCGTAAGGATAGACATGCCTAAACAGCATGGGGTAGCGTAGTAGTTAAGGTTAAAAAATTAATTAAACTCATGTAACACACCTATTAAAATTCATTTAAAAATCCAGAAACAGGAATAGCCACTATCAACACAGACCACAACCAAATAGGAATTGTTACTACGTATAAACAATAATAAAACCTTAGAAGAAACGAGATAATTTAATAATATGATATCACTTTGATAATATTAATAATAGGCGATTTAAATAGTATGAACACCTTTTGGGGATGCCGAGCCAATAATCCCACTAGTATTGAAATAAACAATATAATAACCAATCAACAAAACATTCTTGCACCTACTAAATACACTCACTATACTTACAGAACAGATCATCAACCAGATGTGTTAAATGTAGTAATTGCCATTTTTTACTTTACAATCCAACAAAATATAATTCCAAAACTTGACTCGGATTGCCTTCCAGTACTTGTAACTATTACAACCATTTCTGTGTGTAATATTGCATTTCTAAAACTGATAAACAGGAACATAGGGATATATTTCAAAAGAAGGTTAAATGAACAACTAGAAAAGTCTAGCCAAATTAATAATAAAAGTATATGTAGAAACCGCCATGTTAACCATTACAAATTAAATTCAATTTTCTACCACACCCTTCCGCCAGCACAAGAGAAACAACCCTAATATTCTTCTAACCTACATTTTAAATTTAATTAAACAAAAGGGTATAATTAGAAGAGAATAGCAATGAACCAGAACGCAACTACTAAAAAAATCAATTAAATAAACTAACACATCAAATTAGAAGAAAAATAGGTGAACACACCTATAATTATAAATATTGTAAACACAGAAACTATTGAACCAAACAGTATGGAACTGTAAAAAACGAACAAACGGATAACTTGATAAGCTGAAATTATCCCAATATTAAACAAAAAAATATTTTATATAGCACCGACGAAGATAAAAGCAATCTTTTCGACAATGACCTTACAAACATCTTTATGCCAACGATACTAGATCAAGTCAGACAATTCTTACAAATAGTCAACAATTACATTGAAACCCATTTACCCATAGTAGAACAAATTGACCAACCAACGAAGCAAATGAACTTCACAATTACATCAAAGCATTATCTTTAGGATATGATATAATCATCAACGTTGTACTTAAGAATTCAATATCTGCACGATATTAGGCTAATTTACAAATAAATGGAAATTCGCATATATTCTCATGTTCCATAAGCTTAAAAAAGATAAATAGATCACTCTAGTATTATAAGTTTACAACCAACACTATCCAAACTGCTCAAATTATAATACCTTATCGTTTACTTTCACCGCTGGAACACAAACTTACTATACCATCAATTCAATTTTAATATAAAAAAGAACTTTCAACAACACATCAACTTTAGAGAATTATAGAACTAATAGAAGGATATTAAAATAAACAATATTCAGTAGTCTTTATAGATTTAATAAATTTGATAGAAAGTCTTAAGTATAAGGTGTGACGCACCGAATTACTCCCTAACTGCAATAATTTTTTGTACTTTGGAAAACGGATTAACAGCTCCATATCTAATATAAAAACTATTTAATTTTTTAATTTATGACATACAACCAAACTAAGCAGTATGATACTTTTTGCTAATGATACTGTTATGCTCCACAACACGAAGTTATCTAAATGACAATCTCTCATCTTCAATCGGTAACTGAAATAATAAACAAATAGCTCAGATATTAGTGTATATCGTTTAACTCAAATAAATATGTAATTAGAATCATCACACTTAAACGAATGAAAGATAATCAAAATATTAATATAAATGGAACCGACATTATTTGGAACCCACCAACTGAAGGCGTAAAATATCTTGGAATTTATATAGACACTCGAGTTAGATGGACAATTAATATTAATGATAAACTCAACCAAGCTTACACCAGGTTGCGGCTATTATATCCATTAATAAAAAGGAATACACCACTTTGCCATAAATGCGCAATTATACTGTATATGGCACTTCGAGAATAGAAGATCAATTTGACTTTAGAAGAAACACAGGTACGAAAGAAGCCATACTGGCCCTAAGAGTATTAATAGAAAAAATGCTAAGCAAAGATAAAGAAGTATACATAGCCTTCATCGATGCGGAAAAGGCCTTTGACAGGATGAACTGGCTTAAATTGTTCAATATAGTACAGGAAATTGGCATTAGCATTAACGACAGGAAGATAATCTACAATGTATACAAAAATAAAACCACGATAATACAGTACAATGGTGAAAAAGAAGAAGCAAGAATTAGACGAGGAGTTATACAAGGTTACGGCCTATTACCTCTATTGTTCAATATATATATATATATATATATATATATATATATATATATATATATATATATATATATATATATATCACAATTACACAATATGGAAAATGCACGAAAAAAATAAATAATACGATAAACATAGCTAAAAGAGCTTTCTACGAGGAGAAACAACTACTTACATCTAATGGCCTAACAATAGATACTAGAAAACAATTTACAAAAATGTACATATGTAGCCTGCGAATCATGGAATATAGGAAAAGCAGACCAAAAGAAACTAAAATCATTTGAGATGTGGTGCTACAGAAGAATATTGAAGATCTTATGGACGCAAAGAAAAACAGACAAAGAAGTACTAAGAACAATTCAAGAAAAAAGAAAAATTTAGAGTTACAAAAAGAAACGACGAATGAAAACGATAGTCCACATAATGAGAAGAGGACTGCAAAAAATTATAATAGATATCCGGGAAACACCTAAAAGGAAGACCATGTCTACAATATATTAAGCAATTAATAATAGACTCGGACAGTGGCAGTTACGTAGAAATAAAAAACAAGGCTTTAGAACGACAAACATGGAAAGTTGCGACAAACCAGTTGTTAAACTTACGACCTTGTAGGGGGAGGAGGCACTTCTTTGGCCAATTAAACTCTGTTACTACTTGTATAACTTTTTGTCTATGCAGTAGCTTGTTGTTTTGATTGGGATTTTTTATTTTATGTATCCATTTTATCTCTTTCTCTAATTGTAGACATATTTGACTGATTCCGACATTTAAAGTTAATTTTTCTTTTTTGTTCTCTTTGTATGTCCTTTCTGATTTCACTTTTCTTAAGTTGTTAAGATCTGCAAATTCTATTTTGCTTTTTCTGTCAATTACTTTTTAGCGGACCCCTGCTACGTAGCTTGCCTGTAAGGCAGTTTCCAAGCTGAAGACCAGCTTCTACTTTTGTCATGTCTGTCGTCTGTCACGCTTTATAATTTTTGATTTGTGATAAATAAAGACAACGTTTTCAGTATTCAACTAAGGACCGCAAGTCAAATCCAGACGTCAAATATCAGCCTGATCGGAAAATCTTGATACCGGTTTGACCGGAAGTAGTCGCAAATTTTTCGGTTCCGGCGGCTAAATTTTTGCCGCTATTCACTTTCATTTGAATATAATTCATTGTCATTCGTCTCAATAAGATTTCGTTAAACCCTATAATTTAGTTTCATGCATAGGGTCCGTTCTGCTTTACCTGTAAAGCAAATTTTCGCTTGTTTATTTTATTTTTTCTCTTTGTTTAGTAAGCTTCATTCTTTTTCATTGATTTTTATTGGAATTTGTTTTGTGTTTTTTTGGGGGGAGTTTAGGATTTATATGGTGTTTCTGTATTTTTATAGTTGTTCAAGCAAGAAGATCACCCGAGCTAAATTTTAATTTATGAGGATATAATCAATCTAGTTTTTATGTTGTCCATTTGGTGATAACAACGACCATAGCTATCTTGATCTTTTTTTTTTTTGAAGAAAGTGTTCGTTATCGTTTAATTATTACTGGTTACGGTTTCTCTTAATTTGAATCATTTTTGATTTCTCTTTTCATTTTCGTAGAGACCATATACTAGTACTTTTCCTTTTGTCGTTATTTTATCGTTAAAATCACAATGATTATATATATATATATATATATATATATATATATATATATATATATATATATATATAGTTCTTATTTGCATATTCATTTATATTTTTGATTAATAATTTGTAAAATCCCTTTTCTAGAGCTATTTTATTCGTTTATGGATTTCAATTATAGTTATGTCTAGTTTTATTTTTGGTGTGAATGATGATGCTATTCTATCTGATATGTCATAGAATTCTTTGTTTGCGCACAAACCTAGTTCTACTTGCCCTTTGTTTTGGACTGTCCAATAGAATATTATCCCATTTTTTCTTGTTAGCAGAGCTTCGTCATTTTTTCTTAACTAGACTAAACCTACTATATGCCATCTAATTTTTATTAATGTGGCTTCAAGTTCTTGGATGTTCTTTTCTTTTAATAATGTTTTTACATTTAGTATATATATATATATATATATATATATATATATATATAATTTTTTAATTTATTCATCTACTTCCTGGGGAATTTTGGTCTATATCGCCCCTTTCGATCAAAATTTTGATGGATGTTTCTTTTATTTTTATTTTTTTATTATTTATGTTTCTAGTTTTAGTATGTATCGCCATATTAGTGGTGTCTTCTGCTACCTGTGATTGCTACATTATAGGTTTATCTGTTCTGTTTTGTTTTTCAGCTTTAGCATCTGAATCTCTGACGGAATGATATTGCTGGGAGTGTTGCTTTTGGTAGATGTGGTATTAAGAATGTTTGTACTGTTGCTGTTTTATTTTTCTTAATTTTGTCTTGAACAGTGTTTTTTGTTTTTATTTTTCCTACTTCTTATCTTTCTTGTCTTTTCTTAATTGTTGCAGTTTTTTCCCTAAACTTGGTCTTTCTTTACGATTTATTATTGGATGTTTTTCTTTTTTTTTAAATAGATCATTATTAGAATTAGGTTTTTCTTTGCTAGAGAATATTCTTCATCTATTGATAGTTTTGATGTTTTTTAGTAACTTTTTGGTATCAATTTTTAATGTAAGTTTTTTTGAATTTATTTGGGAAATGCACATATATTCATTATTTTTATACCAATATACTTTCTTTTTAATTTTCAAACCCATTTCCGGTAGTTTTAATTCATATATGTGCATGAAATATGACATGATCATTTTAGGTACATTTTATTATTTCTGGTTTGTTTTTTTAGTCGATTGATTTTACATTTGCAATCAAAAAATAAAATATTAATTTTGAATTAGTATGAAATTCAATTTTACTTATTTTTTTGTCTACCACAATTTGTTAGATATTTAATGGATAAAGCGAAGTTTAAAAATTGGATAATAATTAGCACTGTAGTAATAATTTCAAAAAAACTATGAAAAAAGACATTTAAATAAACCGAGTTTTTTACAATTGCGTAAGCAAGTTTGTTAATTTTTAATTTTGCGATAAATATTTTTTAACTCAAGTATTAGAGCAATGTCAATAATAAAATAAAAATTTTATTATACAATTAGTAATCGATGTCTGTGAATAATAAGCAGTGATTAGATACTATTGCATTCGAGTAATTGGATTATAATATGCTATGTTAGTTACACAGGCTGTAGAAGAAACTGATTTGAAGTGAATACTACATGTGTTTTCGATTCCCATTTTTAATTCTCTTTGTTACTAATCTTGCGTCGACGACAAAATTTATTCTTTTATAGTATCAATAGAATTCAATTTATTATTTAAAAATGAGTAACCGCAAGAGAACTTAAAATATTTTATTTAAATACAAAATTATTTATTAAAAAAATTAAATTAAAATTACTTATATGAGTCCGGCCAAACAGTCAGTGAGTGCGAGTGTGTGGGATTAACTATGAAATTTTATTTCACTTAAATTTTAATGCAATATCAAGATACACCTTCTATCCTACTATTGACTGACATTTATACACCTATTTGCATAGCGATAAATATTATAGATGAAGTCAGCTGTGCTAAACGTACTGTAGCGCCATAATACCTTCCAAGAATCCAGTCGCGCTAGGGGTGCAGGTACGGAGCTCAAACAATAGGAAGTGGCCAGATGTTACTGGAAAACCCCACGAACATTTTGAAAACCGATATGAGCTGCTTAAAAATCACGCGGCGTGGTAACCGGAGAAATTTTATGTTATCTGTTTTATACGTTGTATATATATAAATAGTGTTGCAATTTTGACCACCTGTAATTAAAATAAATGCGTAGTTTAAGTACATTTAGTACAAACGTGCACAAACAAAATACTATTTGTAAGGATAAGAATAGGCAATTAATGCAAACAAAGAGTGAAAGCTTGAACAGTTATATATTTTAAAGATATAGCGAAAACGTATTATAAAACACACATTCAAATTTCAAGAATACAAGTGGAAAGAATAAATTTGTAGATATGGGGGAATATTGAAATAGTGAGATAAGCTGAAATGTTAAAAATAGGATATGAGAAAACTTATGCAAAAAAATAACGTTATTATGAGAAAAATATATCAAATGCTTGTAAAAGGCGTCTTAATTGCACACTAGATAAAAAGAAAAACTATAAAAAATGTAAAAAATTATAGGGACATAGTACTTTTAGATGTTTCTACATTTAAAAAAAAAATAGAATGCATGAAACGGCAGAATTGCTGACTGAAAACTATTAGTGCGGTTTTAAGAAAAATAGATCGGTGATGAATAAGATTTTTTTGTTAAAACAGACAACATAACATCATAGACCAGAACATACTTCTATATATAGGGTATTCAAAAACACTCATTTGTAAGATGTCTAGTACAATAAAAAATAAGTTAAAAAGTGTTTATATGCATAGAGAGATAACAGAAATTCTATTGAAATGGCACAATAATATATATTGTTGACTTTTACAATAAAGGATATTACAAATCTAGAGAAATATTTGAAGAAACTGAAGAAAAAAGCTCCACACGAGGAGTTAGGATAGCACTGGATGGAGATTTGGCATTAAACATGTGGTAATTCACCGTGAGTCTGCTGGTGTAGACGAAGAAAAAGCTAAGAGATTCCGTCACAAACTTTAAAAATACATTAAAAGGAAGGATATTGTTTACAATAAATTAGTAATTTTCATAAAACTGGTTTATTATGTAAGTACATGCCAAACTGTAGATACATCACGAAAGTTGAGAAAATTATTCCTGTGCATGAACCCATGCAAGACCCACTGATGCTACTTTTGGAAACTAACGTTAGTGGTAATGTCAAACTTGAGCTGCTTTTTGTTTTAAAAACCCTAGAGTATTCAAAAAATTCCATAATTAAAGACATACTGCCAGTGATGTGGAGTTCAAATGAAAGGCTTTGGGTCACGCAGGTTTCTTTCAAAGAAAGACTGTTTAACGTTTGTGCCTTTAGGCCAATGGATTACTATTGAAAGCATTGTTGTTATTGAATAATTCACAAAAACATCCAAAAAATCTTAAAGATAATTTGCTATAAGACTTTCCCTAGCTGAAAGTTCAGGTTCTTACTCCAAAGGCCATTACGTTGATTCAGCCAATAGATCAAGAAGTTATTGCGGCTTTCAAAAAATTGAACGTTTGCGTGGTGTTTAGTCAGGGTTTTGAAGCGTGTCAGTTCTCCTCAACGATGGCATTATTAATGTTTTGGAAAGAAAAAATTTGATATTCGTGAAGCTATCCGGTTTATTCAAAATTGAATTGTGCTTGGCAAAAGCCATGTCTATTCAGGGAAATAAAATTGGACATGAATGAAGATGACACTAAGGAGCTAATAATGGAATATGAAAATAACACTAATATGCAAGGTTGTCTTCAGTGTTCGTCCGTATAGTCTTTTCCAATATCGGTCAACAGTCGGCCATTATATGTACAATCCTCTTCTTTGGTATCTCTTTTCCATCACTGTTATATTCTGATAAAAGTGCTCGCCACGTTCTTCCGTAAAATTATCAAGATTGTCAGGAAAATAATTTAAATGACCAAGAAGAAAGTGAACTTTGACGCTCATGTTGCAACCAAGTAGTTTATAGGATTTCAACATCTCCTTGATGGTGTAATTTTCAGCTTTCGTGTTTCTAAAAAAAGTTCTGTACAATATTTCTGAATGCTGTCCATGCTTGCAATTCGCACTCACTCATGGCACATTTTGTGAGAATCCCACGTTTTATTCTGATCTGCTAGATTAATCCCGAAGTATTGAAAATAAACATTTTTACGAACGCCGTATTATTTTGCCTCTGTTTCCTATCGTTTAACAGCCACATATATAGCAAAATATGGCTGGATGATTGACACAACTACGCGGAGCCATTGACACGTTCCAAACGCTGGTATATATCAATGTCATTAAAAAATTACGTTTTTGTGATTTGTGGAAAAATCTGATGTGTTACAGAATTTTGAATGCTTCTGCGGGATCTGCGGGAAAAATCCATTCAGACACCTTTCTTCATTTGGAAACAACAGAAAAAAGATAAAAAATTGTAGATTAGTGTAATCAGAAAATTCTTGAATTAAGAACACCAAGGAACTCAAAGAGATGTGTTTTTGAAACAAAAAGACGAAAGAGACCAATGCAGAAATCTGTTATTAAATATATTTTGAAGAAGAGAGATGATATGAGAACAACTGCCTTAGAATGGTTTAGGAATCTCTACAACGTCTATGCTACTAATTACTTCCAAAAAATCCTGAAGAAAGAAAAAAGCAATAGACAATGGGCAAATCGACAAATGGAAAAAACAAGACTGATAAAAATTAGAGGTAGTTTATGTATGTATTAATGTTATTACACATAAATAAACGTAGGAAGAAATTATATGGCGATTTCGATTTCCAACGCGAATTATTCAAATTCCCGTAAAAATCTATGGCAAATCAATGATCGGTTAACCAATTTGGGGTAGTAAACATCGTCTTTGAATAGATTATATTTGTTAATCGATCATCCAATGTTTATACATTATACAGTAGAACCGCCACTTATTACTATCGCATTTTTATTATTTGTTTTATGGAAAGTATTTAATATTCTAATAAGTTGTGGTATTAAATATAATAAGTAAATATTGTGGAATAAATAACTTTCTAAATTAGACCAGATAAAAAATTAATTTGAAATTAATTACAACTAATTAAGTTTATTAGTAACGTGTTTTTAATAGGATAAAAGTGTTGTATATTGTTATTAATAAACCTATATGGTATATTTTCTTGTATAAATTGAATCAGATTCGATGGGATTTGGGAGTTACGCCTATTTCCGTAGAAATTAGAAACAAAACGAGTTACAGATTCACGAGACCGTTTTTGAAAAGAAATTAATTGACACAAACCCCATTCCCATATCTCTAACCGTCTTGAAGATACGAGCTAAAAGTCATTTTTGTGCTATAACTTCATTAGTTATAATTTTTTTTTAAACCTAAGAACACTTTTGATGGACATTCCTACCGGAATTGCGATACTGTTAAAATTATTTTTTCTCTTAAGAGTTTTGAGATATGAGATAAATTGCATTTTTTTAAATGGAAACCATATTTGGCGATGTCACCAAAAAATTGATTATTTTTGAATCTTTTCGAAAATTTATAGTTTATTATATATATTTTGAATATTGTGACATTTATAACCAATTTATTAACATTCTTAAATATTTTACGAATCTCCCCTGTGCCATAATCGGTTTTGTATGACAACGTATAAAAACAAGATGCCGTCGGAATCCCCGTAAGAAATCGCATAAAAATGTTCTTGCAGTTTTAAAAAATATTCATAAACAACGGAGTTATGGCAGTTTATAGAAGTCGACCAAAAATAACTTTTGGCTTGTAATGTTACAAATTTAATTTGTACATTATAGAATTTGTGCAGGTTAGGCGATAAGAGGCATTGTAATTATTTTAGCGTTGCCTAAAAGTGTGCAGTTGATTCTTTACGTGATCATGTGACAATTTCCGGTCAGGCTGAAAGTACGTTTACTTCTCTTTTATTTCTTTATTTATTAAAAATGCCGTATAACAGCCAAATTGCTTTATTATAAATTGACTGTTAGAATTTAACAGTTTTCTTCTCGTTGCATCAAAACAAATATGAGTAATTATTCACACGCGTAAATTTATAAGTACGTTTAAATGTATTTGGAAAAGTAGCGGGTAGGTGTATTTGAACAAAAGACAAGGACCTTCTCAGATGAAGATTCGGCAGGAATGTCGTAATTGCTGTCTCACATTATTATTTCGTTAATGCATACTAACTTGCCTAACGACTGTGACAAACTTACACCTGATGCAGTACAGTTATCCAAATCGTACCACGTTTAACAGTCGCCCCAAAACCAATACCATTAACAGCTGACCAACAAATAGCCTTAGCTCTTAACTTTACAGTGCCATGACAAAGGATTTGTTAGTATCTTTATTTGTGCAAAAGAAAATTCTTAGGCGAATGAGTAATTACTTAATTGCTCCAAATTTTAGAGTAATTGTGTGTTGCTTGGAAATGTTATTACTGTTCCTCACAATTACGTGTGAAGAGAAGTCCAAACAAATTACTTATCCAAACTGGAAGCTGCACTACCCCAGGGGAAGCTCAATGGGTGTAAGCATTTTAGATTCTTGTTATTTTTATGAGAAATTAATTAAAAAATTATTTTTAATCATTACATTATTTTATGTTAAAATTGTTACTTACAAAAATTTAGAGCATTGGATTACTTATTCAATTGCTGCAATAATTTTACAAAAATTAACTTGAAGAATATTAAGCTGCTAATGATAATTTTTTGATAAAAACTAAATAAATGCTAATGCATACTAAGTTTCTTGGTGATTAGTAAAAATGTATGAATTGGAGTTTACGGCAAAAATAAAAATTTGACTTTTTTATATCTCTTATACTGGTTAAATATTAGTAATTTTGATTTGAAATTTAGACAATGTTTCACAATGTATTGTATATAAAGGTGTATCATATATAAAATAAATTTAAACGTTATATGGCGGATTATAAATAAGTAGAAAGTTCAATTACAAAGTTTAAAAAATAAGGGCATTTTTAACAAAATTTTGTGTAAAAATTTTATTGAAATAATAAATAATAATTTCAAAAAGTTTATTTCAAACATAACTGTCAATTTTTATAAAAATTACCTAAATAATAAGTTACTACTACATTTTCTTAATAAGATATGTGATATTAACATCTGTGAATGAATAACTTAAATTTATTAACTAGTGACAAAGAAATTTTGACAATACTTATAAAATATTGTTGTTTAAGAGATCTTATTACTTAATTATTTAATTTTTATTTGTTATGAACTTAGGGAACATTTTGTAGTTGACGTTCTGTAAATTGTATGGTTTATGATAATAAATGAGATCAGTTATAAGGTAATTAGTAAAACTTCCAGAAGAACTACAAAAAGGCTTATATCAGGGAGTAAAAATTATCTTCAAGTATGTTTTGTGTCATTGCGTTTTTGTATATTTAACCAATAGAGGGGACTTGCAACAAACATGATGTTTACTGGTGGACAAGGAGCTTTTTGCTTCGCTTTTTAAATGAGTTTTGGTTGTGAGGGTGTAGGAAAGATTAAAAAAGTGTCAGCTGAAGGAGTTAACTTGCGCAAGGAACATTTGTTTCGGCAAATGATATTTACTGAAAATAATCTGATTTGGGACAATTCCTTTTGATAATCTTGTTACTATTATACTAAATATTATTACACCAGTTAGAATAAATTAGTGTCTGCAGGTGATTTGGTTTACAATAAAAAATATGTTTACTAGACTTGATGGACTCAAAAAGTATTTGCACAAATATAATCGTTTGTGGTTTGTTAGTTTTATGTTCCACTCCATAATTTCCATAGCTTGAGTACCACAGTTTATAAAGAATAAGGCATTTAATGCCGCTTGAACTTTTGAAAAACTTTACAGTTTTTATTTCACAATTGTTGGTTGTTATGCTTTACTGTTAATATATTATTTATAACCTGCAGTTGTGTCTGTATAATGTACGATGTGCGCATTTAAGTTCTCATTCTTAAAAGTTATGTTTATTAGTATTTCTGTATTATTTCGTTTTAAGAAAACATTTTAAATGTATAGCATACTATGGTATTCGTTTTTATTTAAAAAAAAATGTTAGTCATATGTAGGAATGTAAAAACGTTATAATATTCTTAAGGGTACCTACAGTCAGTTAAGTAAGAGCGTGTTCGGGTTAATGTAGAGAAAAAATTATTTAAAAACATTTTCAAATACATGGGTACGTCGCTCTCCATCAGAACAAAAATGCTATTGTATTAATAATGTGTTCAGTCACCACAGGCCTCGATAATTGCCTAGCATCTTCGAGGCATGCTTTCGACTAAATTGATGGCGTATTCATCCTGCAAGGACATCCAAATGCGACAAATTTTTCGTATTAACTACTACAAAGTAAACACTTTTCTTCTACAAAACTTGTGCTTAATGTATTCCCATACATTCTCAATCGGATTTGCATCGAGCGACTGCAACAGCAAATCCAGTGTAACTATGCCAGACTGCTCTTTCCACTTCATGAAAAGCTTGCTGCGGTATTTAAGGTCGTTGTCCTCCTGCAGAATCTAATCCTTGTTTTTCTTGATAAACCAACGTTCGGCAGTCGGTAACAAATATTTCTTCTAATCTCGAGCGTTTTTAATCTTAGATTCGACCAAATGTAATTTTGTATTTTCTCTAAATAAGATATTTTAAATTTTTTTACACATACTACCTCTTTTTATTGGCTTAATAAACAAAACCAAGTTTTATAAATTGTAACTAATATTTGTTTTTCCTCTTATTTTATTTTTCTACACAAATTGTAGTCTTCACTTACGTTTTTCAAGTTTTGATGTAAACCAAGTATTTTATTTATATGATAATGTACACTGTAAACATATTGAACAGATTTGATACTTTGTATTTGCATCCTTAATTTTTTTTAAATTTGTATTAGTGTCATCAACGACGTTATTTTATCATCTGTAGTTGTTGCTTTGCTTTGTCAGTGTTCTGATTTATTGTGGTTTGCCTACTAACTTTTTACAGCTATTTGATCATTTAAATAAGTTATTTATCCCTTTACCATAAGTTAGAAATTTAATTTATTTTTTTAGATTTTTGCTAGTGATTGTATTTGTTCTATTTTCTTTCTTCAATTTTTGCAGGTGTATTTGATCTGGATATATATACTAATACCAATGATTCAATTCAATTCTAGATGTTTATGAGGTTTTATATAAATTTATGTTTTGGGTGACATTTTTTTCTTGTGTTTGACTTATTTTATTTTTTAGCGTTACCGAGAGTTGTTCATTTGATTCATGTACTTTAATTGTTTGCATTTCACTTGAACACTGTATTTTACTGCAGTTTTTCTTTAGTAATGTACAATATTTTACTTTTGTTAATGTTGATCTTTATTTCTTTTTTAAGTTGTTTTTTAAAGTTAAGCTTATTATTTGTGTTGGATTATAACATTTCAGTTTTATTTGTTCAATTAGATATTTATTTTTAATTAAATTATTTCTGTGTATGTAGAATTCTGTCGAATGACTATTAAATATTTTTAGTCCCTTCATTTTTTGAGTAATGTTTTTTATTGTTTGTATTAATTCGTTTTTATAAGAATAAAGATCAAAAAATTTAAAACTTGTCGTAAGTCTCTAATAATTAGTTAAATATAGCTATAATTGAAGGACTATAAAAGTTAGGAGGATATTTTTGCTTTTGTTTGTCATTTTTTTTTTGTTATTGAAATAAATTTTGGATAGTTTTGTGCTTGATTTTAAAAAAGCTGCTGGTTATCATATATTTTGTGTCTTCTTCATTTCTTTAAAATTTTGCAGTATATTTTATTTGTAATTAATAAACGTATTGTTCTACAACTGCAGCAGTTTACAGTCTTTCTGTTTGCAAAGAGATACAAATTTTTTTTTATATTATTAATTTTTAAACTTGTGTTTTAAATCTTGTTTTTATGTCGGCAGCAGCTTCTAACTTTATTTTTTGATTTGTTATACTTAATATAATAATTTTAAACTGCTATTTGTTTTTTAAATGTAAATTTGATTATGATTTTTACTTCTTTATTTCTGTATTTTTGATTATTTTGTTTTATTTCTAACGAATTATCTCATCTTTCATTTATATTTAAAGAAATTTTTCTTCTAAGCGTATATCGTAAGAGTAATTTAAAGTTCATTGCATTTTTTAAATAATATTTTCTTGATTTTTTAATTAATGTGTCAGCTATCAGGCTTTATTTTATCTTGTTAATTATTTTGACAAGTATTTAATTCTATAATTGCACTGCTACTTAAATATAGCAATTATGTATTCAAATTATTTAATTTTTGTGTTTCAGGTTTATGGAAATTTTAATAAAATTGAAATATTTAACTTTACTATTCTGCCTTTTATAGTTTTCTTTATGTTTTTGAATTCAACTAGTGTAGGAATATTCAAAGGCTTTTTAATTCGTTTAAAATAATTTATCTTTTTAGTTATTTGTAGCAGCAGCTATTCCTCTATATTTGCCTCGAAACAGTGCTTATTTAGCTTTCAACTGGGAAGCAAACTACCTATTGCCGGAAAACGAAACGGATTTTTTATATCCCCCAGTTATCAGAGAACGGGTTAATAGAAAGCTGGCTTATGATGCAGTAGAAGCAAAGCTTGAAACGTATGTAAAACAAAGTAACGCAAATACAAATATAATCAAACATACATTACAGGCAAGGTTATCCTGGACGAACTTGTCTTTTGCGGATGATCTGCGAAGTCTCAGTAAACAGTCTATCAGAGAGTAACGGCGTTCTTGGGGATATTTTTCATATATTTTTGACGTAATAATTAAATTGGTTTAGAAATTCACGTATTGCTTATCTATTTGCTTGTAGACCGTCGACATCGAAGAATCAGGGATTATCAAATGACTACCAAGAGGCTGAAGAACATGGAAAAAATATAAAAAATTGTCAAGAATATTCAACTAAATGTTCAGTAAATTTTTTAGATTGGATTAGTCGCTTAGAAAATATCTTGTAAGTTACCAAAAGTAAGACACATTTGTAAGTGCTTTCATGTCTAATAAAGGTATTTATTAATAATATTAGCAAACTATATATATTTTAATCAGATAAAGTTTATAATTTTCATTAAAGGTTTCAAAATTGTATGTAACCGATGTTCTCAAGTAAACACTCTAAGTTTGATTCTTACGACAAGTCATTAAATGTTTAACAGATATGCTTAACATAATATTAAAGTTATGTACAGTAAGTAAACTACAAAAATAAAACAAAAAAGCTGTTTAATTTCTATTGACATGTTTTAAACCTACATTGTACTACCTAGCCAACTTACAAGTCCTAAAAAGCTAATGGTGCATTTTCTAACATATTTTCTGCAGTGTTTCTTTAATTTACCATAGTTTTCTGCATCTCTATAATCAGAAGGTAAATCTTCATTCTTGGAAGATGAGGGACTAAAATTTAACAATTTTTTATTTATGTTGGTATAACATTTTCTGTACTTACGATAGCACTATGTGAATGATATCTCCTAATACTCCATTGTTTTCTAGTGTGTAACCAGCAGCTTCGCATATTGTTCTTAACAAACATGATTTTCCTGGATATCCGTGTCTATAAAATAAATATATAAGCAACGATTTATAAGTTAAATATTTGTGTACAAACGAATTTATTTTAAATTCCAAAGCATCGTAAGCGCGTTTTCTATTGATGCCGAATGACCTGTCAGACACAATCGGAGGATATTCATAAGTAGATTCGTTAGAAGGCAGATTATAATTAGCTTCAAAATTATATGACAAGAAAACGTTTGTGTTTGGTAATTCTAATGGAATCGAAATAGCTAAAAACAACTAATAATGGAAATGTCAACTGTAAAAGAAGGTATAAATTGAAGTTGCTGTACTTACCCCCATGAAGGGGCCGCTTGGATATCCATAAGGAAAACGAATAACATTTGGAAATGATACATAGGCATCTTGAGTTTCAGACACTTTAAGTTTTAACACAGCTGTTAAAATAATCGCACAATATCTAAAAACATATGAATAGTTACTAAGAATGATTAATCACTGCATGCCTGAAGCTCTACATCTTCAGTTCCATTTGTCTTGGCCACGCAGAGGTGTGTACTGAAAATGAGTTACATGAAAGTGCAAAGTTTATACAATGACAGATGTTAATTTGTTCACAGTTATGTTACAAAAAGAAATGTGGTGAGACTAATTGTCAATATTTAACAATTAATTTAACGGTTCGGACGCTACTGTAAAAGCTTCTGTGTGTTTTATGAACCAAATAATTAAAAAATATTTGTTTACCATGTTCATTATCTTATTTTTATTTAGTGTTATAGTTAAAAAATACTATATGTATTAGAAATTAAAAATTTTAAATATAGTTATTAAACTTATATATAGGCAACTTATTATGCTTTATTAAAAATGTTAAAAAAAAGCAATTCTAATTTGTTAAATACAAATGAATATAAAAAATAGATATTTAATATTAACATTAATTTAAAAACTAGCAATATTGTAATAATTAATCAGAAACCTTAAATACAGCAATAAGGAAATCAATGTTATTGTTCAGGTAGAATATAATGAAAAAAGCATACGATTTAATTTTGAAAAGTATTAAGAAAATATTATAAAAAATAAAATTTATTACGTAAAATTCTGAAACCTTATTACAAATTAATTGAAAAAATAAAGTTACTTAATGTAATTGTTTTATCTCTTTCCTCAATTTTATTATTTAATTTTACAGAATTCAGTATCTTTTGTTAATCACTATGTTTCGGGTTAAAAAAATTATAGTAATTTGCGGTACTCATTTACAAAAATTTTAATAACGCTAACGTTATATTTATATAATAAAAAATAAAACAACATTTAAAATTGATTATAAAATGTTTTGGGTCCTAATTTCTTCCATTCCCCTTTAAATTCGAATTTCTTGTTATATATGCTTTGAGATTTTTAAAATCACTTTCTAAAAATATACCTTGATGCACTTGAAAAATTTTAGAGAAACATTTGTATATTTACCGTTAATCACTTGTTATAAATCCAATACTACTCTTTGAAGTATGCGGTTGCATTTATAGCTCATTGAAAATTTAAAAATTATATATATATATATATATATATATATATATATATATATATATGGTGCGGCCGGAATAAGTGTACTGTATAGGTAATTTTGAATTTTGAATAGAAAACTTGAAACAACTCTAAAATTAAAACATTAACCTGTGGAAACGGCGCTTCCCGCAGATATCGGTTTCCTTCTGTTGATCCTGGGGCTTTCAGAAGAAAGGGATATAAGGATATGGATAAAAATTAGGACCTGTTACCCCAATCTTCACAGCAAACGAAACGGTAGCGTCTTTTCTGGGGTGAAAAGGTTCCCTCGTGGAACCAGATGAAAGAAAATGGACCGAGTAAAGCCGCCGGTGAACTCTTGGTTAAAAAGAAAAATGTTTCCGACTCAGCCAACACAGCCAAAGAAGGCCACATGCAAAAACGCGAACATGGCAAATGCGTAATGCCACGAACAAAAATGCAAAAATGCAAGTTTTAATTAATAAAGCAAAGGCTTAATGTTGCACGAACTAAACGAAACCAACGTGCCAAAGCAATTGCTAAAAGCAAATTGCACGAACGCTGCTCGCGGCCCAGACCGTGCCCTTAATCCAACGCGTGCTTAGCGTCAGTTGGGCCGATAAAACAAATTTCACATATATATGAGAGGGAATCAAATTATAGCCGGCCTTAATGCTCTTCAAAATAGGCCCCTTGGGCATCCACACACTTCTGGTAGCGAGCCTTCTAGGTCGCGAAGGCCTTCTGGAAGTCGTCTTACGGGATGCTGTTCAGCGCCCTCGTGGAAACGATGCCCCTTGAGCTGCCTCTTGATCCGAGGGGGGGAATAGGAAGAAGTCCGGCGGTGCCACATCAGGATTGTAGGCGGGAGGGAGGGGGGGGGGTTGAGGCAACGTGGAAACGTCGAATTTAGTCAGGAGATCCCTCATAATCCACGCGCCGTGGCACGTCGCGTTGTCATGGTGGAGCTTCCACTTCCCCACCAGGTCTGGTCGCACGTGTGTGATCCGATTTCGCAGCCGTGTGAGCACTTCCACGGAAAATCTTGCATTTACAGTCCGTCCAGGAAGTACAAACTCCTTATGGACAATGTCACGACGGTCAAAAAATGCAATCAACATCGATTTAACTTTCGATTTCGACATTCTGGCCTTCTTTTTACGGGGTGATTGTGCGGTGTGCCACTCTTCGCTCTAACATTTTGTTTCCGGGTCGTATTTGTAGCAAAACTTGATGGCGTACCGCTGCTCCAAATTTCGCTCCATCGCAACTGACGACGAGGCGTCTCAACAGGAGGTCACTAAAACAGTGGTCCACAACTAACGTACGCAGGCGACTGCCGCAGGTCGAAACCTGTTCCCAAGGCTCCCCTCCATAACATCCGACCTTGCAGACCCCCCTCCATCGCTCCGCGCGGGCGGAAAAAAAACAGTCCTACTACTTCTGGACACAACCCTGTATATCGTATATTGTTACTAGTCGTTATCGACTAACTTACAATTTTAATTTGTTTCTTAACACTAGCTATTTATCTGATATTCCCATTGGTGTCTCTTAGTTCTTAAGATGAAACACAAACTTGGTGTGTACGCAAAAAATTATTTTGCTCTAACATTTTAACACTATATCATTATAAACTACAAAGTTAGAAGGTTTGACTCTTTTAAGTCTTGTTTTCAGATCAGCATTATCCAGTAGTTGTAGTATTGACGTGGGCATGAAGTCTTCTCTTGTGCTTTTCTGCAAACTTTTTGACTTCTTCTCGGACAGCTGGAATCTTAAAAATCTCTATGAAGATGGTATACGACAGTATCATAGAGCATCAACAATACCTCAGAGCACTTTATTTTGAGAGACTAATATATATATGCATCAATTAACTTTATGACTTTTAGATTTTTATCTCCTAGATCCTTTAAGATATTTTGATAAAATTTAAACTGCAACTATGGAATGTTGGTACGCATCTATATAACTTTTTATTTTATTAAAGTAGCAAGGACATTTTGGCATATCAACTTAATTTGCTGAGCAAAATTGGAAAGAGGTAAAAATATTATGATCAATTCAAAATAAACTACATTGAAAATTTGATCAGAAAGAATGAAATAATATAAGTTTAGTAATAAAATGCCTACTTTATTAAGTTAACGCGGCTTTTCTTTTACTTGTATTAGCTTCCTGAATAAGATTGATCAGATACTATACTGCTGTGTTGAGGCCTGCTGGTTGTTTCATTGGCAACTGTAGAGTTATGTTCTTTATTGCAGTTTTGTAATGTGTTTCAATTCTCTCTTTTGTTTGTTAAAGTATCTACCACTTTTTTCTTAACTATATGGCTCGTTAGTGTCATTATAATTAGCCAATTATTAGATGACGTATTATGATCTGACTGGACTATAATATAGTTGCTAGATATAATATGCATATTTTTGAGCCCTAGTACGTGTGCTTAGACAATAAATTTAAATCCTAATATCTGAAAAATATATGGTACTAGTTAGAAGTTATTTGGTATATTGGTGGATTGTATACTGCTGATAATACAATTGACCAACGCAGGAAATCTATATTCACATTGCAACTTGAGTCCATTCGTTTTAGAACTTGGGCAGGTCATGAAGAGAAATATGATTTGTAATCATAACAGATGACCCACCGCTAAGCTGTGTTATCACGATGGGTTGTAAAGTAGATAACATTTGGTATATAAAGTACGATTCGTTTCCTAAAATATATTTCTGAAATATGAATGATGTTGATTTTATTAATGTTTAAAAATGCGATTAATTCACTTTTATGGTTTAGTAACCTGTTTGCGTTGTAACCAGAAATTCGCAGTGTACTAGCCATAATGATCTTATTGTGTTAACGACAAATGACAGTCACTTTAAGATAATTTGATTTTGACTCACTAGTTGAGCAAACATACCTAGTTTTAAATTTAGCGAGAAGGGTAGTTATCTGATTTACTAGGTTTGCTTGTGTATTATTATCAGTCTCGATATGAATTTGTGGTGATACTATATTTGAGTATGTTTTAGCAAGGCGCCTTAGTGTTGTCGAAATTGTTGACTTGTACTGAGACTTTTGCTTCTGGTATTTATTAAATCTTTTAATGTAAAGTAGCCTTTGTAAAATGCCTTTATCTACTATACATTTTGCTAAGATATTCCCGATTTATCGAGTATTCTGGAGTTCTAATCTTACCATATTTTATGAAGTCTTGTACTTTTAAACGGCCTTACTATTGCGACCTTGTGCACTGTACAATGTCTCCTTTTTTATTTGGAGGCTCAACTTCTATTTTCGGTTAAAATAAAAAGCAAAGTTCATATATTTTTTTATTGTTTAAAAGTGTTTTTAATATATGAAAAACAGAATTAGGGGTTCTTTAGTTTTACGACGTCGATTACTTACAATATTTCTGATTTTGCGGATTTCCCTTCTAGTTTAAATTTTATGTTTTGAATTGGTATTATGTGATGTTAATTTTTTACGATAACCTTTTATGCCCATTCATCTTTAAGCTGGTAAGTGTGATAAATTATTTTCCTTTCTCGTGTGTGTTTTATCAGTTTTCTTTGTGTATCTGGAATTAAAAAATTTATTTTAATAGTGTTCGCCAACTTTTACTATTTTATTATCAAATATTACGTATAAAATGGTATACTGTGGACTATATTATGATTAAATATTGGAGTAGTTGAAGGCACAAAAGATGCATTTTGAAGCTACGTCAGAAAATAAGATTAACTCTTAAAATTGCATGAATTATTTGCTATTTGACATTTATTAAAGTTTTTTAAGCTTTTTATTGTTAATTGTGATCAGTTTGACAAGCTAATTGCCATACATGACGTTTTTAGCACATTAATAATGATTAGCAATCACAAATATAATTATTTGAGGTCGTAATAAGCGTCTCTGTCGCTAATGGCTATTGGTAGGAAGCTAAGTCGTTCATCATGGGTCCGCAAATGAACATTATTTATTATTGGCTGTCGAATCACTGTCCCAGGTGGAGTTGTACAAGTCTTGTAGAAGTTTTCGCTTTAGCCAAGTGTGAATTCTTTTTTGTCCCATGTTGTAGTCGCTAGCCCCAAGCACTTATTTAAATTAAGGATAAACTTTTTAGTCACTTTTTTAATGAAGTCCGATATTTGTTCAATGCCGAGTTCGTCACATATTTGTTTATTTCTTATAAAACGCAAGCAGTTTAGCGTTATTCTCAGCACTTTGTTTCAAAAAATTTGGCTTTATTTAATTGTGTTTTTGGAGCGTTACTCCACAACGGACAACAATAGATGAGTAAGAGTCTAAATATGGATTTGTATATTAGCAGAGGGCATTTTACTTTTAAAGGAGATTTTCTATTTAGGATTGGATATAGCGTTGCCAATAGAGCATATTAAGCTTTTTATTGATATGAAAACTCCATTTGAGTTGTATATCTAAGTAGACACCTAGGTATTTTATAGCTGAGGCTTTCGGATTTTATTCAATATTAGTATAATTTATTCGAAGTGGAGGTGGATTTATTATTCTTCGCAGAGTAAATATTTTACATTCGCACTTTGTCGGCTTTATTTGGATATGTCATCTGTAAAGCATATAATTTAATTTGTTTATCGCTTCTTGAAAATTAAATGCTGCATTATTTAGATTGGCATGTTGTGAAACTAACGCCGTGTCGTCTGCAAATACTGTTAATTTGTTTTTTCGTGGTATCGGAATATCGTGTATATATATTGAATAATGTTGGATTCTATATACTGTCCTGTGAGACTCCTACCTGGATATTTTATTAGCTGAGTACACTGAGTTTATTCTGATTAAAAAGGATCTTTCATGCAAAAAGGACGCTAATACTCGAATGAGATTTATCCGAAAAGCCTAAACATATGTCTTTCTGCTCAGACTTTATCGAAAGCTAGTTGCAGGTCTAAAAAGGCTACTACTGTGTATTGTTTAGAGTGGATTTTCTTTTATAGTTTCCGTTAACCGCAAGAGTTGCCCCGTTCCATGATTTTCTTTGAATCCAAACTGGAATGAATAATGTTAATAAGTTTTAGGAACTCTTGTAGCCGCGTGTTAATAATTTTTGACAGTAATTTGAATAATGTGCATAATAAGCTGATCGGGCTATAGCTGTTTAGACTTTTTTTATTTTTTCCTGGTTTGGAATAACAAGACGTGTGCATGTTTCTATTTTGTTGGGAAGTTTCCTAGTTTTAATCATGCATTGGAAATCGTTGCAAAAAAGATAGTGAATTACTGGTTAAATTTCTTAAAGCTGTATTTGGGATCAAATCCGGCCCTGGAGATTTCAGGTTTTTAATTTATCATTTTTTTTCGTTAGATGTTGGTTTCCATATTTTATATGTAGTTTTTGGGAAGTTTGTTACATAGTTTGTTATTTCGTCTATGTAATTATAGCAGTTCCTTGCACGGGTTTTAGGTTGACTTTAATTGGATGAGTTAGTACGATGATAGGATAGTTGTTCGTTGCTTAATATCTTTAGATTTTAATTATTGAATATATGCTTATGTAGTTTAATAATTGTTGTGATAATACCTGATGTTTCAGTTTGGTTTAGTGTTAAATTTGGGTTGCCTCTAACTATGGTTGCGTATATTATCTCAGTTCAAATTTTCTAGAGACGTATTGGCTTTAATGTTATTATTAATTATTATATAATAATAATAACATTTATGAATTGAGAGATATTCTCTCCATAGTTAACCCATTGGGGGTTTTCGTTCTTCTTTTTTGGGTAGTTATTGTATGTGGTTTTCTGTGTATTTAATGTAACGTGATTCGAGTTTGCCTGTTATGCCGGTTTCTTTGGCATCTCTTAGACGGAGTAATGCCCCTAGATTTTTTGCGTGGCTCTATTTCAATGATGCAGTGGCCTAGTTTAGTAAGATTAAATTTTTTTTACTTTATCAGTTTTAGTTAGGCCTGTTGAACAAATAGGTATCGAAAATGTATTATTGTTGTATAACCTTACGACTGATCTACTGGGTATCCTAATTTAACGAGTTCTTTTTTAATGTCTTCTTTTGTATAGAAAATGGTATATTATGTTTTATAGCCAAGAACTAATTTGTATCCGAGTTTTAAAACCTGCGATATCCTATATTATTCTCAGAATAACATTCACTTAGTATATGATAATCCTCGCTGCTCGTAAGATTGATTTGTAAAGTTGTACCTTTACAGATATTAATAAAATCATTAGTAATATTTGAACGCAAATCTTTTAATATTCCTTCATAATTCGTAGCTTCATGTACATATACTGGCGGTATTTTTGGTTTTTTATTTCCTGGTGTTATTATTTGGCTTACCTGGGGATTGTTTTTATTGGTAAGATATTTCGGTAAGTAACATGGATTTGTCTGGATAAGAAATTGTATATTAAATAAATACTTTTTGTTATTGGTTGCGGGTGGTGAAAGGGCACTGCTGTCACGTTTAACACTCAGTTTATTTTTGGCCAAATTGCGTAATGCCAAATTTAAAGTTTGGGTTGTATGATTTTCATAATTGAATTTATTTTTAGAACACTTGTTATTTAAAAATTTAAATTATAAAAATATTTGAAGGTTAAACGATATCTTACGCTATCGCTGTGGTCACATTAACATCTTTTCGATTAAAAATCAATTTGTTGAAGTATATAGTATATTTGATGTCCGTTACTTATCGAACTATACACATATCTGTAGGTAGCACTAAGGTTAGCTGATTTTATAGGGATCATAATAATCCTTAATTTGTTTATTGTTGATATAAGTATAAATTTTTATAAATACCGAAAAGTTCGTTAGGGTCAGGCCAGAATCGAAAACAAAAGATAAGATATCTTATGGTCAGCGTACACATCCACGCGCTTTAACTACCACAAAGCAACTCTGCATCAATAAATGTATATTTAATTTATTAATCATCATTTTTTAAATGTATTAATAGCAGTCCGATACATTTTATCTATATTTTTGCAAATGCGTTATTTCTATTTATACATTTATGTTCTACTTTGCGGCAGTGTGTGCGACAATTTCTATGAAATCAGTATAAGACAAAATTTTAATTATCAGGCAATTTTTTTATACTTTTCTAAAGATGATTTGAATAAATTACATTGACTTGTATAAAATAAACTTAGTATATGTCAACTCATCGAGTTCATTATCAATATGTAGAATTGTAATTATGAAGTATAGTGTAATAGTGTTGGACCACTGCACGGTAGCCATTATCTGTTTCCTTTCTTAAACGTTGATCATTTACTATAAAACTAACATGATATTTTTTGTTGAGGTTTTCACTTGACTCATTTGCATGAGCAACAGGCAACAAAAGAGCTATTGTGGACATAGTGGGGTTGAATTATTTTTTTTCCTGAATTTGTTTGAACCCAAATAATAAAATATTAATATGACGTGGATGTGGAGAGCAGTAACAAAAAAACTGTATAACGCCAACTATTACAGTAAAACATTTATAATGAAAATATTTCTATTCAAATATATTGGTACGGTTTTATAGATCTTTGTAGAAGAATTGTAATTAACTATTGCATATTTATTGAACAAGCTATGATATGAAGATAATAAAAATAAAATAAAGTAGCATTATATTTAAAGGAGATGTAAAGATAAATCTAAATATATGGTAAAGTAAATTTGTTTTATAATAATGTAACGGAAATATATAAACCAAAAAGAAGATATAAAATATAAGTAGAGTTGAGTGATCTCAATGTAAAGATTTGCAGAGACAAATAATTTCATTTAATACAAAATTATGGGTTAAAAAATAATGGTGCTATATATATATATTATATATATATATATATATATATATATATATATATATATATATATATATATATATATATATATATATATAAAATAATTGAATAATTTGCTTCACTGAATGAACAGCGTAGTATTTGAGAAAAGTAGCGACATTTCGGCATCGGCTTTCATTCTATTTTCAAGAGTTTAGCTCTTCACTCGGGGCCTCAATCAGCCTATTCCCGAAAAACAGCTACGAGTCTTTGAATAAGACATATGACGGGTAAGCGTTGGCTATTATTTTTTGTGGTCAAGCATTGTTTTTCTAATTTAATTGTCTCAGGAATAATTCGTCTAGTAGAAGGAAAATGGGAGTAATTGTTTTTGCTTAAGGGAAGTCAGTTTTGTGACGTGTTTGTATATGAACACTTTATTATCTTTTTAATAGAAATAATTAGCCAGTTATAAATTATGAGCATTTGTTGGGTCGAAATCTAAAATAAAAAAATTATAATGCTTTTAAGTCCTTGAATCTTTCTTTATGTCACTATCTCTTGTTTATATGTTTGTTTTTATTAAAAAAATTGAGCTCATCAGTTTATCATCAGAACTTTTGCCGCTTATTTTTTTTTCCATACCTCGTTTTTAATTTTTGCATTCAACGGTCCGTAGTAAGCCTCTCACCATAGAGTTCGGCTATTTTCACTTTACATCGATAAAGGCTATCAGTGTGAAATATCGCAAAAACATTGAGGGTTTATGATTTGACCGGGAGACAATATTAGTCAACACAATAAAGTGGCATCTTCTGGAGGATAACCTTCGCGGCCGTATTGTGCCCAAAAAACCGTTGTTACGGTATGACACTAAGGTTAATCGGCTGCAGTGTACGGAAAAGTATCGTTATTGGACAATTGGACAGCAGCAAAACGTATTATGGACCGACGAATTCAAATTTGAAATTTTCAGTCAGAAACGGAGAATTTTTGTACGCCGAACTAAAACTGAAAATATAATCCAGGACTGTATTGTTACAATTGTTAAGCACGAAGGTGGGTCTGTTTTAGTGTAGCGGTATTTCTCTTCGGCTGATGTGGGGAATTTAGTAAATAGTTGCCTTGGGATGACTTGGACAAAACAGTAAGAAGCGTCCTACGTCCAAAAATCATCTTTGAAGTCTTCTTCGAGGTGCTTAAAGAGATTTACCGATCGAGGAATAAAATAAAATTAATCGAAAGAATGTTTTTTACTGAAACAAATATTTAATATTCAAATGAATTTTTTTCCATATTGTTATCAGGTCGGTCCCGGGCGGTGCTAAATCGGGCGTCGGGACGCTACGACCGGCAACGCGTGGGGTACGGAAGGCTAAAAAAACGAAGCGTCGGCTTCAACTTACGAATTAGAATTATATTTACAAACTTACAGAACTTAACCTACCTTACGCTAACCTAACCTACTTAGCTAATGTACAAGAACTTAACCTACCACTTAATGTACGCGGTGAAACCGGCAACGAGCTAGGTGCAGCAGTACGAGCAGCGTGAGCCGGTGCCGGAACCAGGGAGTGAGCAGCAGGGGCGGTAGCGCAGCTATATATATATATATATATTATTACTATTAAAACTGAAATAATATATTAATCTAATTAAACTTATTTTTCTTGATTATTTTATTCCATGCCTTTCTACCTCTTATTAGGTTCCTTAATTCTCTCCAGTGTATGTTCCTGTTTTTTGCTGTTACCTATACCTATTCCTCTTTATATACTCTTTTTGTTATACTGTTGTCATCCATACGGAGAAGGTGCCCTATCCATTCAAGTTGCCTCTCTTCTATCAGTGTCTTTATAGGTTTCACTTTCAGTTGCTTCGTTATACTTTTATTTCTCACTATGTATAAGTTTGTGAAATATATTGTAATGTGCTGTTTGTGAAGAAGTTTTATCAAAAGAAAGTATGAAGCCAGTAAGATTGCAGAAGACCTAACTTTACCAGCAGATATTGAAATGGTGCAAATAATTTTTGGTGAAAAAGAGGCCGTAAAGTTAAAACCAATACTTATCGTGCTTGTCATAGTAGACAATATTCAAATACAATATGTTGAAAGTTTTTGCAGGCGTGGTAAGTTAGTGTCTACAATTTAAAACCACAGCTTTATGACTATTTTCCCAAAGAAATTCAAAACAGTTATGACAATTACAGATAGATATTGAATCCGTTTTTCGACAATTTCTTTCAACATGTTGAGATTCCAATAAACATAGAGAAATCAAATGATGGAATGTTAAAGTTAGACTTCTTTTTTCAAAACTCGGATCAGTAATGGATCAAGGATGTAAAAATACCCCAAGCTGATAATCGAAGCTATTAAATGTTTGGTTCCCTTTTCAACATCATATTTATGCGAGTTAAGTTTCTCATCTGTGACTGCCATAGAAACAAAAGTGATAAATTGCCTTAAACTTGAAAATTATATCGTTGTGTGTACATAAAATACAAACTCTTGTTTTTGAAAAACAGGCATTTGCGTCGTATTAGTACTTCTCCTATGTTTTTAAGGTTGTTACACTTTTTGTTTATGTTCCGCAAGTTAAAGTAGTAGTTTATTGTCTTCAATTTATTGCATATAAGATCAGTAGCTAAGATGTTATTTTTATTTACGTTGTGCAAGTCACTTTGGAAACCACGACTATTTTGAAAAACACTATGTGGTCTTTATAAGAATATTTTTGTTGTTCCTCTTTTTATTTGGTTTTACTTAAATGTCAACGAACTTAAGTTATTATTTCTAGAACTTCAGTTTTAATTTAAAAAATAAAAATTTAACTTTACAATTTTTCTTTAACTATATAATTACTGGAATAGATGTAGTATTTTTCGAGTTAGGTAGAACATGAAATACCTACAAAAGATTACAACCAATTTTTGCTTGAAATATTATTATTCTAATAAAAAAAAATGTTTTTAGTAAATATTGTTTATTTGTTACTTAAAAAGTACACATTATTAAATGATAAAGTCATTTAGTAAAGCTAATAAAATAAAAAAAATTGTGTTTGTAATTCCGAAAATGAAAGTTGTCAGTAAAAGCGTAACGTTTTTAATAAAGCACTTAACAATCAAGTAATATTATTGTAGTGATACTTCGTTGTTCCAATTATTTATTTTCCTTAATAATTGGATTAATAATATGTGAGTTCCATAATCCTTAATTAAATGACGAATCGTCGATTCGTTGGGTTCATTTTTAATATTGAAATGTCGTCGATGAGCTCGTTGTGTGGCAATGATTGAATGCTGATTTTCAACATAAAATTGGACAATTTTTGCGTGCTATAAAGTGGTGTATTTTTCTATAATAAATTATTGAAATCTTGGTTACAATTACTACAGGTAAAGCAATTATTAAAACATATAAACATTTGAACCTCTGATGTAACTTTTAGGTCACTCTGTATTTTTCTTTTTCATTTTCTTCACTAAATCTTTGATGATGTTCTGTTAGTAAACTGTTTCTTATTGCGTTTGTTTAATTAAAATTAAATGTAAACAAAAATACTAGTCGAAGTTAAGTATCAACAGATTTTCCTATTGTATTATTTAAAAGCAAGTGTTCTAAATCAAATATCACATTTCTTAAATTTTTTCCATAAATAAACGTAATTAAAAATAAACTTACAAAGTAATTTTACAATATAAATAACATTATTAATTAAAAACTTGAACAATTGAAATTCGAATCCTCTCTGTTCGCTTCGGAAAAGAGGTAATAATGTTGTTGTCTAAGGTGCGGAGTTGCCACATCGCTCCACAACAGAGATAGTCTGCAGATCATACTATCACGCGGGACGTTAGGTTCTCACTGTCACTAAGCTACTCTATTTATTTTGATCACAAAATATGCGATTCGTCTGTTATTTATACCGCATATAATTACTTACAAATTGTCATATAATTAAAATGAGCTAATGTAAAAAATTGAATATATTTTTAATCTTTAACAAAATCTAGTTATTTTATTTTTTAAAAATATTTATTTTTTTCCGTATACTAAAAAGTCAACACCTAGACCCTCTTGTCTAAATGGCTGCAATTTTTTTATTTCCTTTTTTGCGTTTACTATCTTATTATCATAGCTGGCTTAAATTCAAAAACGAATACAAGTGATAATCTTCAAATATGGAGTAAGAACGAGAAGTTGAAAGAAAAAATATTAATCTGGCAACTAATGAAATAATAGAAGCTTGTCACGTTGCTTTATGAATAAACTGCATACAACAAAATATATGTTTTTTGACAATTAAATAGTAAATTGGGCAAAACGTTATTCACGTGCAACAACATTAAAAATTAGCTAAAGAACCTGCTGTATCACTGAAGTCATAGTACAAACAGTCTCTATGTAGATGATAGTAAATATTAGATTTTATATTTTCATCCGCGAGGAGTAGTGCATGCAACGTGAATAGAAATAGCGTCGATCACTTGGCCGTTTAAGAGCGCAGCACACTATGAAGTGTGGAAACCTGAAGACTATGACCACAGTTATTCCGTAATATGGGGAGTTGATGCTGGGCTGGCATAAAGATTGGCCTGTATTATTTGGAGTGTCATTACTGGGCGTCGCGTGATAGTGACTCCAAAATGATAGTTGAGAAAACGTAAACTCAACTAAAAGTGTCTGTGTGGTGCGGAATGACAGCAACAAGATTTATCAGTCAATATCTTGTGCGTGACATCATGAATATAGACCGCTATATTCAGATGTTTAAAAATTATACGTGTCGGTTATGGTATCTGCCCGACATAATATTGATTAACTCATTTTTATGCCTGATATTGCACTACCTCTTATTGAGCATATGTGGTTAGATCAGCATTTTTTAAGACGTTGACTAAGAGGTTTTAGACTGTATAAATAGCCTCCAGATCTCGTTCCACATGATTTTTACTTGTGGGGCTACATAAAGAAGGAGGTGTAAAGGACAACTTCTTGCACACTGGAGGACTTCGAGGCACGGATTTAAGAGGTTCTTAGCAATATTTCGAACGATGTCCTTCAGGAGACTGGATTCCTTCTCCGGCCGTTTGAGGAAACTGGATAACGCCACCTGTAGTTACGTTGAAATTTAAAGATTTGCTTTTATTTTACAATAAAGTGTGGGTCAGAAATGATGTCAATACTTCCTGACAACATAATGCTAGGCCATTTGCATTCCGTGTGATGTACTAACTGGTGCAGTAGGATTATTGCAAAGTATCTTTATGGTTTTCTCATTTTTCTGTTTTCTTGTGGTAGCTGCGTTATTACGTTATTTTGATTTATAATGGTTTCTTGCATAACTTTTATTGTAAGCCTTTATTGATCCAATGCCTGTACTATATTGATCAGTTCTAGTTGTTTACTTTTATAACCCTAGCCCTAAATCTTGTACACTGTTTGTTGTTGCCAATTGCTGATTACAAGTCTGCCTGATTGGTGGAAAACCTGATGATAGTAGACTGAAGCTTTGTGTCACTTGTGGTTGCGTTTCTGGTTTTAATTTTATATTTCGATTACCCCTATTGAGTATCTCTATATACACTTGACATTCTTTGTAATTATCGGAGCGATCATCTTTGCATAAAGCATAATTAGTTGTCGAGGTGTTTTTTATGGTGCAATTTTTGGTATTATGGTTAGTTCCTTATTTTATATATCTAAAATGTTGTGCATAAGTTTCGTGTCTGTAGCATTGACATTTATCTTACATTGTGTGAGTGTACTTTTCTTATGAGGTGGCTTCACTTATATTTTAACATTTAAAGAGTACCTTATCTTGAATATTTCTTTATAATTACTGATTTTATAAATTATACTGTTCCTCCATGTGTGACAGTTAGCTATTGAGACTACCTACAGTTCATCAACGTCGGTTGTATAATGCGGGTTTCTAATTACTACCTTCTTCTTTTAGACTAAAGGTATGTCTAGCAACGTCATTATAATGAAGACCTTTTTAAATTTTTTGTAGTTTTTTATTATTAGAATGTATTAACTTATTTTTTTTAATAATTTATTGTAAATTTACAATCTACTCAATATACAGAGTAATAAGAAAATAGGATAGTAAATTAGCAAGTGACTTGAGTTGGGCTCCATCCATTGATGAGTCACCAGGATTTATTCAATTAGATCTTCAGGCCATTGACGCTTTAGTCTTCTGTTAACTATCCGTTGGTCGTAGGCTCGGCTATTAATTGAATGTTATGGTTTAGAATGCGATTATGGATACATCTGGCTGTGGTTCTAATTATTTCGTTGACATAAGAAATACCTAGTCATTGTGGAGTGTCTGGTTGCTAATAAACCACTCTGCATTCGCTAGTGTTTGTAACGGGTTCGACTGGAATGTTTGTAAGATTTTCGTGTTTGAGGGTTTTGTTACAACTCCATAGCTCAATCCCGTATGTTCATAGGGGTTTTAGGATGGTTTTATATAGTAGGAGTGTATTGTTTAAGGATAACTGAGATTTTTGTCCGGCTAGCCAGTACATCTAATTTACTTTTAAGTTGAGTTGCTGTCGTTTAGCTTTAATGTGAGCTTTCCAGATTAACTTCTGATCTAATTGAAGCCCAAGATATTTAATTTTATTTTTGATTGGTGTGGGTGTATTATAAATGGTAACTTGAGGACAGCCAATTTTCCTTGTAGAAAAGTTATTTGTGTAGATTTATCTCTGTTGACTTTTATTCTCTACTGGTTTAGTCATGTTTGTAAAAGATTTAGATGTACTTGGAGTTTTTCAGATGTTCGGATGGGACATGGATCTGATGACATTATGGCTGTGTCATCGGCGAAGGTGGCAATTAGTGTGTTATTTGTGGTTGGGACGTCTGATCGAAATAGAAGATATAAGAGGGGTTCAAGGACGCTGCCTTGTGGGACTTGGAATCTAATAGTGTAGTATGTTGATAAAGAATCCTCTAATTTAATTTGAAAGAAGAGGTCTTTCATTCAGGTAAGATTTTAGTAATAAGTAAATTGGATAAAGTAACTTCTTTTTTACGTTGTGCAGTAGCCCGGAGTGCCACACTTTATAGAATGCCTGTTAGATATGAAAAAACACACAAGCACACACTTATTTTCCCTCTAGACTGATTGTGATGTGGTTTAAAATTCAGTGACATTGTTGTATAATAGAATGACTGGATTGAAAACCAAACTAATGTAGTAGGATTAGCTCGTTAATTGATGTTGTTTCCTCAATTCTGAGTAGCAAAAGTCGTTCAAATATTTTAGAAAGTAATGGCAGAATAATGGCTTGAGAATAAAAAATGGAATAGCAAATATTACATTTATAAACATATATGCACCTACAGATGTGGCAACTGAGGAAGAAAAGGAGAAATTCTATGAAAAATTAGAAGAAGTTTGTGAAAGCATAGGAAATCATGAAACCATAATAGTAGCCGGAGACTGCAATGCCAAAATAGGAAAGGAGGAATATATAAGTAATGTAGCCGGAAAACATACAATCCACGAAATATCTTCAGAAAATGGAAAAAGACTAAGTAATTTGGCAACACAAATGAATATGGTTATAGCGAGTACAATGTTTCAATATAAGAAGGAACATAAAATAACGTGGATGATACCAGGGAGGACCGAAGGGAATCAAATAAATCATATAATGATTAAAAAGGAAGGAAATGATAAAGGATGTAAGGTCGTACAGAGGAACAAGCCTAGACACGGACCACCAATTACTAATAGCAGAAATGAAATTAAGGACAATAGAGAATAAGAAAGGAAGAAGGATAGAAAGAAAATGGAATACAGAAGAACTAAGAAGAAATGAAAGAAAACAAGAATAGGAAGAAGAAGTAAAAAGGCAGCTAAAGAGAAAAAAGCAAGACAGTAATATAGAGGTTGAATGGAAGAATATAAAAAATAGTATAACAAAAGCGGCTGAGGAAAAAATAGGAAGATATCAGAGGAAGCAAGGAAAAGAGTGGTCTGATAATCTTTGTGAGATAGCAATAAAGAAAAAGAGAGAAACAAGTTTAAAATGGCTACAAACGAGTAATGAAAATGACTACAGAGAATATAAACAAAGGAGGAAAGAAGCATCAAAAGTAATAAAAGAGAAAAACAAAAGTGGTTAGATGAAATGATGGATGAAATAGAAAATGACAACAGAAGTAATACAAAGCTATCTCATAAAATAAAGAAGCAAAAAAGGAAAAGGAATAACTTAGCAAACATAGATATGAAAGAATGGGAAAAATACATGAGGGAAACGACAAGAATAGAAGTACACATAGAAAGTGACAGAGAAGGAAGTAACGAGGAAATAAAAGTACTATCGGAGGAGTAAATACATGAGATAATTCAAGAGACGAAACAAAGAAAAGCAGCAGGGCCAGATAACATATGCAGTGAATTGATAAAAAGCGGAGGAAGTGTACTGGAAAAGAGAATTTTTGAACTAATGAGGCAAATATGGAAAGAAGAAACAATGCCGCAAGAATGGAGGGTAGGAATAATAGTGCGGATACCAAAAAAGGGAAATTTAATGAGATACGAGAACTACAGAAGAATAACTTTGCTAAATACAACATACAAGATACTCACAGCACTGATTCTAAAAAGAGTAAAAGTAGAAACAGAGAAAAAAATTGGACAATACCAGAATGGATTTAGACAAAGGAAATCGACAATAGACGCAATATATGTGATGAAACAAATAGTAGAGAAATGTTAAGAGCAAGATACAGAAATAGAAATTGTATTTATAGATTTTAGGCAGGCTTTTGATGCACTCAATGGAAATATGACGAAGGTTGATGCGAGAAATTTAGGAATACCGGAAAAACTAATAAGACTGATTGGAATGATACTGGAAAGCGCAAAAGCTGCGGTGATGACGTATGAAGGGATATCGCAAGAAACAGACATAAGTACAGCAGTTCGGCAGGGGGATGGATTGTCGGCCACACTATTTAAAATAGCGATAGAAGGAATTATGAACAAATGCGATGTAACAGGAACAATAATTGAGAAGTCTGTACAAATAGTAGCCTATACAGAAGACATTGCGGTGTTAGCAAGAGATAGGAAAGGTTTAGAAGAAACAATACAGATCATTCCAGGAGAAGCTCAAAAAAGAGGGTTAGAGATAAATCAAGGAAAACTAAATATATGAAAGTAACAAGAAAAGAGACAAGAGGAAACGCAAGAGATATAGAAATTGGAAATTACAGAATTGAACAAGTAGATAATTTCAAATACCTTGGAACGCTAATAAACAGGAGAAATGACAGAAGGGAAGAGATAGATCAAAAGATACAAGCCGGATATAAGGCATATTACAATTACAAAATGATAATGAATAACAAAACAATAAGTTAGCAAACGAAGTTAAGACTATACAAAGTGGCAATTCGACCGGCAGTAACATACGCTGCAGAGAATGTATGTTTGACAAAGAGAGATGAAGAAAAACTAAAAATTTTCGAAAGAAAGATAATAAGGAAGATATACGGGGGATACAAAATAAATGAAGATCAATACAGAAGATTAACAAATAACGAAGTAGAAACAATATTAGAACAGAAGAATATTGTAAGAGCAATGAAAGCAAAACGAATTAGATGGTACGGGCACATAAACCGAATGAGTGAGGAATCGATAGTTAAATAGATAACAAAATGGAAACCATCAACAAGATCAAGAGGAAGGCCAAAACTGAGATGGGAAGATCAAGTAATTGGGGATATCAGTAGCATGAGAGTTACAAGGTGGATAGACAAAATGAAGAACAGGAAAGAATGGAGAGAAGTAGTGGAAGAAACGAAGAAAAACCCCAACGTGTGAAGAATAAAGTGTAGTGGAGTGACGACCCATTGTGCTTTCAAAAAAGAACCAGTCTATATAGCCGAAAAAGGGCTCCTTCAACTCCAAGGAGTGTATAGCCTTATATATATATATATATATATATATATATATATATATATATATATATATATATGGCAGAAGGTTAAATGGTCTGTATGGTCTGGTTTCTTGCAGTGGCTTTCCAGGCTTTGGCACCATAATAATTTGTGCATATTTCCACTGAACTGCGAAATGTGACATAGTGAGCATACGATTGAATATAGAAGTAATGAGTACTATTGCTTTTCTTGGTAGTTGTTTAAGTACTTTACCGACTATGATCCGGTGAACCTCGGCAGGAGTAAATGGTCTTGGGGTAGCGATAGTTGGCCAGGTGAATTGAGAAATTCATTTACTTCTTCGTCAATATTTAGTTTATTTGGTGGGAGTGGTGTAATGACTTGAGCAAGGTATTTACCAAAGTTATTTAATTTTTCAGCATTAGTGCGGGCCCAATTTGTATCGGGTTTTATTAAAGGTGGAACTGCTAATGCAGATCTTTTGAATTTTTTTTCAGCCTTCCAGATGGTTCGGCCTTCTGATGATAGGTTGCTAATGTAGTAACTGAATGTTTCCTTCCGATTTTGTTATATTGCATTGTGGAGTCTGTGTGTTAGTCTGTTGAGGATGGTCTTGTTTAATGGGTTTCTTGACCTTTGACATTTGTTCCGGGCTTTACGTTTTTCTGCAGTTAATTGGTTTATACGGAGTGGTATATTAAAGACCTGGTGTCAAATTTTGTTTTGTTGGAGTGGCCTTTTTGAACAAGCTTGGTTACATATTCTAAAGTTTCATCTATTTCATTTGGATTATGCATTTTGTGGTTATTCTTAATATTGTATTGGAAGTATTCTCAGTTACTTTACCTAGTACATAGTTTGGCTAGAGTATTTTTTGTTATTATGCTAGTGCTCAAAGTGATTATAATTGGACTATGATCTGAGTTTATATCTGCACAACTTTCCATTTTACTATATACGCTAGAAATTTTGTTTGTAACTGCGAAGTTTAGCAGATCCATAAGTTTGTTTAAGTCTGTTGGCCAGTAAGTTGACCCGCAGGTAGATACATGCCGCAGATCGTTTTGCTGGATTATTTGAAGTAAGTTACGTTCTGCCGTAGTAATCCTCATATAGCCCCAGTCAGTATACATTATGGCATTTCGGTCTCCTACGATAAGAAAACGTGGACCTAATGGAAGTAAAGCTCCTGATATTCTAAGGTGTTATGCTATGTCTAGGTGGACTATAAACAGCTCTGATGGTTATTGGTGAAGATAGTAATTTTATCTTTATTAGAGCACTTTGAATTTTATTAGTTACGTATGGCGGTAGTTCGTAGTGATTTATCGCTGATCTGACTAGGATCGCTGAACCGGCATGAGCAGTTCCGTCAAACTGATGTGCTGTAATATGTGATTTTTATTACAGTGTTAATAATTGAATTTCTGAAATTAACAATATATCGATTTTGTTTATATTCAGGAATAAAGTATCTTGTTGATGACTGATGTGAGCATGGAGAGAATCATGCTATTCTAATTAATGAGTTGAGAAAACATATTTTTAAATTCGTTTAAGAAAGTAATAAGTGTATCTGCTATTTTGTTATTGTTGGTCCTGCCGTTTGGCACTTATGCATAGGTTGGAAAATTTTGATGAGGTAAATGTGGAAGTACAGCCAGCGTGGTCCCGTGGTTGAGAGACGGGCTGCGATGCTGACGGACCCGGGTTCAATTCTCGGTGCTCTCTGATGCCTGGCGGGTGGCCTACTCAGTCACTAAAAATAATTGAGTACCTGCGTTCATTCGAACAAGGGGTAATAATGGCGGTCGTCTTAGGCGCGGTGCTTGCCACATCGCCCCGCATCAGAGATAGTGAGCGACGACCGGGCAGAGAGAGCGAACGTATGAGGGCCTTAACCTCTCAGTTTGCAGGCCGTGCTACCACGCGGGGCGTAGAGCCTTACCATTATATTATAAATGTGGAAGTTGTTGGTTTGCTGTTGCGTTCGCAAATGTATTAGTTAGATTTGTTCTGTATGGAACTTTTAAAGTTTTTTGGTTAAGCATTTTTTTACTATAAAATCTCTATAAAGAGTACATCCGTTATAGTTGAATGGATGATTGCTTTCCTGTTCTTTGTACATGATTTGCTGTTATATGGTCCTCCACATTTTACACAACTGAATGGATTTCTGCAATAAAACTTAGAGTGACCGTAGTGTTAGCAGCGCGTGCACTGAATTATATTATTTTTGATTCGCCGTTTTTCAATTCTTATTTTAGAAGCAAGGGATCCTTACTTACTCTATTTTTTATGTTAATAATATTTCTTACTAGGTGTCTTAGTTCGTTTAGTTTATCTTTAATATTTTGGGTAGAAATTGAATGATGTAGGTCTCGAATTACAACTTTGTACGCTCTTTCTTATTTAATTGGGTATGTGTGATGCATTATACATTCTCTACAAATATTCAATTAGTTTTCCGTAGGCATCGATGGAAGATGTATTTATTTTGACCGTATTGTTAGCTATTGATTTGAGTAATTTCTTTCATCTTCGATAACTTTGGCAAGGTTATCAGTCATGGCTTGACAGTTATTGACTCCATAAATATATACAGATGGAGGTCTAGGTTCTTTTGGTAGAGTATTATTGTTGGTATAGTTTTTACTTGAGTCGTTGGTGTGTTCTAACTTAGAAAGAGGTTGGAATCTGTTAGTTTCCTTTTTTTAACAAGAGTTTGCCAGAGATTTTGTTGACCTTTTCACCATAATCTGCGGTCATTGCTTCATCATCAAAGTAAGATATATTTTGTTCTGATTTATTGTTGTATTTTGTTTGTACAGCCTGCTGAGATAGAGTCTGATAATTATTATTAAAGTTTGGCGTGATTGGGTTTGAAATTTGGGGAAGTTGTTGTTGATGCGTTGGGAGCATGGGAAATTGATTTTGATACATTTGCGTCAGTTGAAAATGTGGCATTTGGGTAATTATAGTTATTCGGAAAGTTATTAGATGTCCTCGGTAGCATTTCGGCTGGGTTCATTTTATTGCATAGATAAATGAGTTTGTTTATACAGTATATACTTGTTTACTACGATATGAATTAATCGGGTTTAGAATATAATAGTGTTTGGAAAACTGTCGCGCACACGCGCTTCTCTCCGGGCTAACTCTCAGAGATAGGAGAGCTGCAGTCGACACAGACATAATAAGAATAATAGACTTGAAATCAAACTAATAAATAAATTGGCCTGGCAAGGCTGTGGCTCCGCCGTTGCGATAATCCAGGTATCCAGGACAGCTCAGCACACACGTTCACTCGGCTTGAAGGCGTAGCTGAATTCCAATCTTATTTTATTGTCATATATGGTTTGGTAATAATAATCATTTTTAGTGACTATACTTTTGATTAAGAGAGGAAAGTTAAGTAAGCGCACGTTTTTTCAAGAATTTATTACAAAAAATCGGTAATAGATATCAAAATGAAATAAAACACATATTAAAATATACGTTTTAAATTATCTTTACAATCTTTTTGAGACAAAAATATTACCAGCGCTACAGCTGCTGGAAGTTTCGGTATTGCGCCATGCAGCTTACAGGTCTCAAATCTAATACAAAAAATAAAAAGTCACAATTTTATCGTTAAAATATGCAAAAACGCTTTGCATGACAAAGAAAAAAATATAAATATTGTTTTTTACCTATTATTTATAAAAAATATGAGGCTTTTATTAAAAACGGCCCTGCATTTTTAATTTTTCTCTTCGTCATGTAAATTGTTTTTACAAATTTTAATGATAAAATTTTAACTTTTTGATTTTAGATGAGATTTGAGACCTGTAGGCTGCACGGCGCAAAACCAAGGTCTCAACTTCTAGCAGCTGTAGCGCCGCTATTTTGAAATATTTTGTCTCAAAAAGATTGTAAAGATACTTAAAACGTATATTTTAAGAAGTGTTTTATTTCATTTTGATATCTATTACTAATTTTTGTAAAAAATTCTTGAAAAAACGTGCGTTTATAAGTACAGTAAAAGTTAAGACTTTCCCCTATTAAATTGTATTAGTGAGATTACATTGATTACATGATAGATGATAAATGACGGCGGCTCCCATTCTTTACTCACATCCATTGCGTTGTTACTTTTTGTTAGTGGTTGTTAGAGGTTTGGAATCTACTCTGCTACAGGTTAAGTAGTTTTCACTTATCTTTCTGTATCTCATATTTTTTCATGCATCGAACTTTCTGAATTTCTTTTAATTTGGTAGCGTCTTCTTTAGTATTTTTGAGAGTTATCTCTTATATTTTCTGTGTCCATGGTAAGCAGTTTATTAGTTATAGAAAATTGAAAATTGTGGTTGTCTGGTAATAATGAACCGCCAATCCTTGTATGTATTGTCGGTCAGAGCGTTGTTGGAAAGTCATATGTTGGTGTGTTGTTGATTTCAGGAATGGGTTGCATTTCTGTATACGCCTGATACGGCTCTAGGCTCAGTTGTGTAGTAGTGCCATTCAGTTTGTTTGTATAGAACATTGGTTATGTTTGTGTTAAATGTGTATAATGCCATTGCACTGGATTAACACTAAGTTGAGCACTTTGTGTTTTACAGAAAATATAATATTTATTACACCTTAATCGCACAATTCACTCTTAGAATGTCTTAACGCTTTGGAATTTAAAGTGAAATTTAAGATGAAAAATAAATAACAAATATGACCGATTTTAGTGAAATTGTGGGAGCTCCCGTAGGTATAACTAGCGCAGAACCTTCGCTCCGCCTGGATGCATAAATCGAAAATCTCTAGGAGGTGAAGACCTGCAAGGCAGTTTCTTCGACGGGATCTGGCGTTCATAAAGGTGCAACCGAAGCACAACACCTGGGCAACAGCAGCGCGTAATTGGCTTGAGCTAATCGTTAGGTGCACAGACGTTCAAGACGAACTCTAAATCACAAGTTGTAAATTAACAGACATAATAAGATGACAAGAAAAAAATCTAGAGAATGTTTAATGGTAGGCTTTTTATTTCTTTTTCCTGTCTTGCTGTTTGTAGTATACAGTATCTTTTAGTTACCCGACGAAGTTGTAAACATGTTTTTTTTTTGTATGTCATGATCTTCAGATATTTTTAACAAACTTATTTTTTTTTGTAAGTGTATTATATTACTATTATTACTCTTACTGTTATTATTTACTGTTTTTTAAATACCTTTAACAAATTAAAAATTTTTGATCATTTCTTATCATGCATAAAAATTCCATAACTAAATATTTAAAAATGTAATCATATTTTTTTTAACTTTTTAATACGTGCGGCAATAAAAAATACTATTATGCTTAAAGGGTAGATTTGTTATAAGTTTCTGAATTTAATGACCCCCAGTTCTAGATCTGTCTGGTTGGTTTAAAAGTTATAGCAGTTTTCCTTCTTGAGATACGTTTTAGTCTAACGCAGCTATAACCGGTAACATTTTTAGCTGTATATTTTTTCTAATCACGAATAAGTAGCATACTTTAAACAACACAATTAAAAATTATATTTATTTATGAAACAGCATGCTAGCTTGGTGTTGCAAATGACATGCTATCAACTTAACCATCATTTGATATTTTAAGGTGAGTAGTGAGTAGCGAAAAAGAAAGGGATATGTAAGCAGATGAAGAGCAGCATTCGTTGTCAAACAACACATTAGTGTTTGTTTATGTGTCTTGTTTTGGTAATTTAATTATTTATATGGTTTATAAAAGTTAAATTAAATTGGAAAAATAGTTGATGTATTTGTAGTCAAGGATGCGAGAAAGTTTCTGCCAGACCAAACCATATATATAAAAATAAAAAATGCACAGGAGGAAAATTAACCAATGAACGTTCTATAGCGCCTGTATGTTAATATATTACAAATACAGAGAAAAAAAATTCTTGTGATTGGAAAATTAAAGAGTTCCAGATGCTTCGATTAAAACTATTTCAGTAAACTATTAGAAAAACAAAAATTATTGATAACCTTAGAAACATTAAGTCGAGTTACTAAAATAAGTTTTTAAAGAAAAACAGATTCTGTTGTTTATAAATAATTAGCTGGCGCATCCAGTGTTATCCAACTTAAAAAATACAATTTATAATTATAGAAAGTATTTAACAAAATCATATTGGGCATAGATCATCAAGAAGGCCGTTTTCCTATCTTCTATTTTGTAGATTTTTAAGAAAATATGTAGAAAAACATTGATATACCTTTGTCAAAACTTTAAAACGTTATGAAATTCTGTTAAAAAAATTTCCGTTGGATTGATAATAATTTACTAACTTTTGCCACCTACTTTAACTTTGAGGTCGTGAAGCAAGTTTAAAATAAGAAGAAGAAAATGTTTAAAATTGAAAACGAAGAAGTAAAATTAACAAGTACTTAATGCAATTAGTTTATGTACTAATGAAAATTATAGATTTATTTACCAATTAAACATTTGTAAATATTATATTAACATTTATATTTATGAACATTTTTTCATTAGAAAAATATTTATGAACCGAACACACTCGTAGCGACAATGACACTAATATTGAATTTGTTGTAGGTTGTGTTACTTTGTGCAATCAGTTATGCAACACACATACCATTTATAAATTTTATTTACTATTTTAAGATTAGTTAGTATTACTTTATTCAATTTCTAAATTGCACAGTTAATATAACAAATATTTTAGTATTTTCTTTAAAGAATTCTTGTATATACATATATATTTGAGATTTCTACAGTGGTGCAGTGGTAATATACTTTGAGAAGAATTTGTGTAAACAGTTAATTCACGGAAAACACATAAGGCTTGGCTATGTTTATTGGTTTATATTAGTAAAAGATATAAAGATTTTGATATTTGTCCTGGCGTGCTATTAGATTATTCCAATGCATTAAGAAGAAAGTGGCTTAATAAACAATTTAATTTTGTTTTTGACAACTATTTTACCTCTGTTGCACCTATAGAAAAGTTTACCGAAAAAATGTTCTTTGTAGCGGGTACAATGAGGGTAAGTCGTTTATCGAAAAGCTGTATATGACCAGACAAATTGCCGATAACAACATCATAATAATAATATATACAACATCAATACAGGTGGAGTTGATCCACGTGATCATTGTTTTTCATTCTATTAGTATCCATGGAAAGAAGCAATTTTTTTGTTGATTGATCATGTCATAGATAAGGCAGTTTACAATTTTTTGAAACTATTGATCAATTATTATTTATACGTATTGCTACAACTCTATTATAACAGAACAAAAAAAATGACATATATTTTCAGGGACATCCTTCCGACAAAGAAATGTAAACCATCTTGTAACAACACAAAAAAATAGACATGATTTAGTTCGAGTTGTGTTTCAGGGCTTAAAATGCAGTGTAGATCAGCAATACGCGATAAAGTCCACTAGAAGAATGCTTTATCATAATAATAAGTTTTTAGACGGCACAAAATGCCCAGGGAAGTAACAAGTGTATCACACTCGGAAAAATGGTTTTGAACACTGACCGACGTCTGAGTAATGATAGCAAATAATGTGCGACTTCCAGAAATTATTGGAAATGCAACTGTCACGATGAAATTGCAGATGTGGAAAGCTTGCGCTAAATTAGTTCCCAAGGTTTTGATTGACGAACAGAAGAAAAACTGCGTATCTATTTTTCGTGAGTTTTTAGACCCCGTGAGAAGTGAATGAAATTAAAATCGTGAAAAGTTACAAGAAAACTTTGTTAGTTATTTTTTTAAACAATTTCCTATGGCAAGCTAGATGATAATTTGCAATAAACAATTGAAACAATGAAATTGTTCCCACTATAAGTATCGCATGAAGGAAATTTTATGGTTTTTGATTGATTGTTAATTCCAAACATCTACTAGGAATCAGTATTAAACAAGACTTTTAATGTGCGGTGGTTGCTCATCAAACAATGAAACCAAAAATGTCTTTTATATATATTATATGATTTTAATTAACATATTCTATCATAGTCATATCATAGTAATATGCAAATTTTTGCTAAATATCTGTACACCATTTTCAGCTAGTAGTGGTAAGATTGGTATTCTGCTTCTGTGTTATTGCATTTAAGGGTGTTTCTTATCTATTAACTTACGTAGATTCTATTTTATGTTTCACCTACAATACTTATTTTTGGCGAGACAAAGATAGAGGTAAATTATAAATTAAATAAACGATAAAATAAATTGACACGTGGTATGAATACTTTAAAATACAGAGTGATTCAGATTGAACTTTAGGATTTGGATTCCGGGCCGTTTACGTTCTGTGAATGTTAAAAAACAAATGGCAAAATTCGTCAAAGACACCAGGAACTCTGTATATTTGTGAAGTGGGTTAAAAAGAAACGGCAAATTATGTTAATTTATGGAAAAAAACTTATATTGAGCGGTACAACTAATTTTTCTTTTACTGGATCTCTGAATTGCCAAAATTGTCACATGTGGGGTGTTATTTACAAAAAACAACGTATCAACAAAAATGTACTATTTGTTGTGCATTGTGGGTTAGAAAAATCATTGGCTCGTACTTTTTTTAAAGAGGAAGCTGGAAACGCCGTTACTGTCAATGGTGTATGCCATCGAGAAATGCTAATCAACTTTTTTTTTAAATAAAACCGACGACTTGAACTTAAATAACATGTGGTTTCAACAAGATGGAGCTATATGTCTCACCCCACGTGAAACATTCACTTTACTTGAAAAAATATTTCCTGATCGTGTCAGCCCATAGAGGGGTGACATCGATTGGCCATTGCGGTCTTGCGATCTAACCCTATTGGACTTTTTCTTTGGGGTTATTAAAATGGTTTATGTCAACAAACCTGCTACAATTCCAAGTCTAAAAGAGAACATCATATATGTAATTGCTGAAATAAAGCGGCATTTATGGGAAAACAATATAAAAAACTTCATTAAAAGAATGGTTGAATATAAGCAGATTCGTGGAGGACGTTTCACCAACATCGTATTTTATATGAAACTGCTAAGCCTGTACTTTATACTGATAACAGTAATATTTAGATTGTTCCTATTTTGTATTTTGTTCAGAAAACAATATCGTGCAGTCCAATTTAGACCATCTTATAGTTAAATATCCTTTTGAGTGAAATATGAATTTCTAGCACAGCCAAAACTCGGAAAACAGATTTTCTATAACCGCTATTTTCTTAAATGCTTTAGAGCAGGTCCGCACAGACCGTAATTATCTTGTGCCGAAATATTTGAGCATTGTTTTTTTACTTGGTAAGATTATAAGAAATATTTTCCTTCCTCTACATTTATCAAGATTTTTTGAGTGTCGATTCTTATCTTCGACCGATTTAAGAAACACAAAAATTGTCAGATTTAAATTCGTCCTAGCAACACGCACTTCTGCCTACTCGCGTTGCTGATGTATACCGCTATTTTGCTTGTCTACCACGGGCGTTGCGTATATTAAAATATATATTCGTACATCGATTGGGTTTTTATTTACAAGTCATTACCCTAATACCTATAAATTGAGGACGCGGTGGCTCAGATGGTTCAACCAGTTGGCTCTGTCCTCTAGCCGGCGCGCGCGAGTTCGAGTATCGCTCAACCCATGGGTGTGTGAATGTCTTAGCATGTAAATGCGTGTTAGTGGGCACAATAAGCCCTTGAGGTTGCAGTGCCTGTAAGTGTGCCAAAAAAATACCTATAAATTTAAAGATGAGTAGTTAAAAACAAAAATATGAACGAAATTTGAAATTTAGTGCGGCTGTTAAACAATTTAAGGGGGTATTATAGTCTAGATACCCATTTTCAAGGTGATTTTTGGGAATTAATTGTACAAAAATGGTTAAACCTACTGATCTCAAGTTTTGTGTTCATATTTAAAGTGACACCTAAAATTTTTTATCGATTTTTATAGCAAACTGTGAGATATATATAAACACACAGGTCACGTCGCGAAATTTCGTTTCTATCGGGCGTGGTAATTGCCACCGTCCTCATCTGAAATAAACGATTCTTTTTTTATTTTATTCTGCATGTGGTTATCGTTCGGACCTCTAACAACATGTACACTATTCGTGTAAAAAATTAGAAATCGATCGGCCCAGTAGTTTGTGAGAAAAATACACGCTAGACTTGAAAAATGTCGTTTCGAGAAAAACGCGTTTAAAGTTTTCTTCTATTGACTCTGCATTTCTTCGTATTGCCAAACCGTAGTATGTACTTAATTCATTTATAATAGCATTTGTCAATTTCCCTGTTCCTTTTCCATCGATGCCTTTGTTGTTTTTTTAGCATTGCGTAGTCTCGTACCCATATGCATTCTTTTTTTTCAACGACATAATTTTCACCATATACCATAGCCCCCGAAACAGATTTAAATCTAAACCTTTATATCTCGGTCAATTTGACGAATGTCATTGTAATATTTTACGGACACATTCTCGAGACCCCAAACTCTAAGAAAAAGTTAAATAAAAAAAAAAATCGATTTTTTGGACCGGCTAGATTATAATACCCCCCTCAATGCTTTACGAATAGTTAATAAGTTGTAAATTAATTAAAAACTTAGTATTACTTTGCTAAACGGTTTCAGATGTGTATGAAGTCGCGTGCGAGCAGTGAAACGGTGCGGACACTACGTGTACGCTCTGCGATAACCGCAGAGTCACGGCCAAGCGAACGCATCTTCGAGTGCATCCAGGAGTGCGCCCGCACGGAAGGCGAACTGCGGCGCCGATCAGGGCTTCAGCGGCGCTAGCGGGCCGGGCCTCTCCGGCCAGCAACCAGGGCCTACACCCAGCGAGGGCATCTGTAGGACGTTATACCGCTCTTCCGCGCCGAGTGAACAAGCGAGCTATGAATTATATCGTCGACCTGCGGGTTAGGTCGGTGATAACTCAAACAAAACTTTATCTAACTTATTACATTCTAAGCGAATTTAAAACAAAGTGCTTAAGTGGTCAGCTCCAGTGAGAACATGTATGTGCATCCTTATTCATACAATACGCCAATGGCGTATCTTACTAACGACACAAATTTACAATCTCAAAATAATCAACAGCAGGCAACAATCCCATTACAACAAATAAACTACAATAACACACCACAAAATATAATACCCCCATTCCCTCCAGTACGTCAACAGTACTACAACCTGTCACAAACTGCAACAGTAAATTCAATGCAGCATGAGTACCGCAATCAAAATTACTGAGAATGTCATCAACTAGTGAAGACGGACAAAACGAAATGGATCAGTCCACTGACATATCGTGGCAGAAAGTAAAGAGCACTAAACGAAGAAAAATAACAGGAAGGAGAAACAACGAGGAAGTAGATAACACTATAGCAGTAAGCAACCCATACACTCCTCTAATAGCAAATGACAATAAAAATGTACTGGAAAATCCGGCAAGTACCAGCACAAAAGTCTCCAAACCTCCTCCAATATTTGTTTATGGAGCGGTAAATTATTCAAGCATGATAACACAAATAAGAGACTGTCTAGAAGACAAACAATATAGTATCTAAGCCTAGCTAACAATATTGTTCAAATAAAATGCAATACTACAGATGGATACAGAAAATTAGTAAAATACTTGAAAGAGAACAACATAGTACAACGTACATACCAATTAAAATAAGAACGAGCTTACAGAGTCGTCATTAAACATATACACCACACGGTAGACATAAATGACATTATAGAAGAACTAACACAACAAGGACACAAATATAGAAACATAAATGCGAAACACAGAATAACCAAGGAACCATTAAATATGTTCTTTGTGGACTTAGAAACAGCAAGTAATAATAAAGACCTGTACAAAATTGAAAGACTTCAAAATAATGTAAAAATAGAACCTCAAAATAAAAAGACCAAGGACACCCCAGCTATATGCGCATTATGTGGAAGAGACCATCCCGCTAATTATAAAAGATGTGACCACTACCAACAGCTAATCCATAGAAATAACCTTATAAATAAAACTAGAGCTCTAAAAGCACCATCACCTAACGTAAACACTATTCCCAGCCCACACCAAAAAAATAACTTACACACTACATTGCCACAACTACAACCATTCAATGTTCGTCAGCAATCCAGAAGTTACGCTAATGTTGTAGCTAACAATCCAAACATATTAAACAATAACAGTGAAATAACAAAAGATTTAAATAATACTTTATCACAATTTCTAAACGAATTTAAGGCCATGTTCAATCAAATTATACAGCATAATAGCATAGCAATAAACATACTCACAACGTTAATAAGGAAAATTCATTAATGGGTAAATTCCTAAGAATCGCTTTGTGGAACGCCAATGGGTTAGTGCAACATAAAGAAGAAATTAAACTTTTCCCAGCAAATAATTAAATTGATGTACTTTTAATAAGTGAAACACTTCACAGAAAGAACATATTTCAAAATACCTCGTTACGAAACATATTATACCAATCACCCCGATGGTACTGCACACGGAGGCACTGCTGTCCTCGTTAAGCAGTCTATCTAATATCATGAAGAATTAAAATATTAAGAAAACTTATTGCAGGAAACCACAGTAAAAGTAACAACTCTGGCATATGTACTGACACTATCAGCAGTTTATTGCCCACCTCGGCCAATATAAAAAAGGTAGATTTTAAACAATTCTTTCAAATATTAGGAGCAAAATTTATAGCCGAAGTAGACTGCAATAGTAAGCATACTCGATGGGGCTCACGTTTAATAACAACTAAAGGTAGAGAACTTCATAAAACAATAAAAGAGAACAGATACTTAATAATTTTAACAGGAACACTGACCTACAGGCTTACCGAGCCAAACAAGGTGCCTGACCTTTTGGACTGGTTTCTTGCAAACGGAACCAACCCGACATATATGAAAGTAGTACCTAGCTTTGACTTATCATCTGACCATTCTTCTATCATAATAACAGTCGGCACAACTGTTATACCCCAAAACCACACACCAAGGTTACACAATAGTAGAATAAACTGAGATACTTATCTTAACACAGTAAGTGAAAACAAGACTTAAAAATTCGACTAAAAGAGGCTGAAGAAATATAAATAGTTACGAAAGAACTAATAACAAAACCAAACAAGTCGTACAGCAAGCAACACTAAAAAATTCTCGGCAGAAATTAAATAACGACGTATCAGTAGCACTTAAAAGAGTTGCTTACAGAAGAAAAACGTACTAGAGCAAATTGGCAACGAAGTCATACACCTACAGATAAAAATGCTTATAAACACTTGAGTAATAAATTGAAAACAGAATTTAAGAAAGTAAAAAATAAACAATTTGACGAATCTACATCGACACTAACTAGAACTGATAATTCTATATGGAAACAACCAAAAACTCCAAAAAGCCTAAACTAAATGTAAAACCAATAAGGAAAAATGATGCTGAACCCCGGGCGAAGAGCGATAAAGAAAGTTAACCTATTCGCAGAGCATTCAAGAAAGGACATTGTTTTGTTAAATTACGAATATTGACCAAAATGTCTTAAAGTTGCATAAATCATAATAATTGGTAATTCAGGAAAAGAACAAAGAGATATAGTTTCCTATCGTTTTGTAAGCTATCTCTTGGTAATTTCTGAACTGTTAGAAAAACTATTACTTCATAGAATTAATAAAGATCTTCAACCCCAAAACTGGATTCAGTTCATTAGTTTGTATTTCGACAAGCTCATTCTGTGGTGCAGCAATTTCATAGAATTGAACAAGTTATAAACAAAGCATTAGAAAATAAACAATACTATACATTGACATTAGTTAAGTATTTGACAAAGTATGGCATGTTGGATTAATCTAGGAAATAAAAAATATATATTCCCTACAGCCTATTATAATTTACTAAAATCATACCTAAGTGAGAGAACGTTCCAAACCAAAGTAAATAAAGATACTTCAGACTACTTTCCAATTAATTTCGAAGTGCCGCAAGGTAGTATCCTATAGCCGTTATTCTCTGTTTCTTATACGCCAGACTTGCCAATGTCACAAAATACAACAACCAGAACATTTGCAGACGATACTGGTATTTTATCCAGTGATGAAAACCCCTAAATAGCACCAGATTATATTCAGATTCACTTGTTAAACCTTCAACAATGGTTAAACAAATGGAAAATTAAAGTGAATAAGAACAAATCGTTACACGTAACATTTATCCTCCGTAAAGAATTATGTCCAGCAATTGTAATAAATAATGTGCAGATACCACAAATAGAAATGACAAAATACTTAGGAATTCACCTTATAAAAAACCATATTAAAAGAAGAAACAAATAGACATAAAACTAAGAGAACTAAATTGCCTAATAGGAACAAAATCTAGCCTATCAATAGAAAATAAAATTCTAATTTACAAGACAGTCATCCGACCTATCTGGACATATGGGGTAGAGGTATGAGACTATGCTTCCAAAACAAATGTAGCAATAATTCAAAGGAGCCAGTCACAAATACTCCGGCAGATCGTAGATGATCGATGGTATGTAACGAACAATCTTCATAAAGATCTACATGTACCAACGGTCCAGGAAATAATCCAGGAGAAAGCTACTACCCATCACATTTACTGGAACAGTTACTGGAACCAAGGATCAATAAAAGACTTAAAAAATTGTGGCCAATAAACCTAGTGTGAATGTAAGTGAGTTCTCAAGTTTTTTTGACAAAGACTTAGACTCAGGTTGCATAGGTTGCATCGATGGATGCTAATCTTATCGTATTATTTACTTGCTAGTACACCTAGCAGTAGTTAGCTCTTTAGTTTATAGAACGTAAACATTGTTCTGATTGTTAAATAAATAGCGAGAAAAAATATATTTCATATACAATTTTTATAACAGATAGGCATTCTTTAATCTCATAGAGCAGCCTCTAGTAATCGCCTTACGATCCACCCAAGTCAAATTTTTGAATCCGAATAGTCGTCCCATACTATACTACTTAAATGATATGATTTGCAAACTAAAAAATAAATTTAAAGTAAAACGGTAAAACCGTTAATTTGACGATTTTTGGAAAAAAATTGACAACTCAGGCAGAAATTGAGGTTCGTCCCTTAAACTACGAGAACGTTGCACTAAACACACATAAAAAATTCAGGTCCATCGATATAGTCAAACAACAGATAAATTTATACTTCTTCGTATATTTTTGACCGATACTGTATCTGGTTGAATGTTTTTAAAGCCTGTGATTAATATCCTAAAAACCTCAAGAAAAAGAAAGGCGACAAAAATTTATTGCAAAACTACTGTGCTGAATGAATTTAGAAAATAAATTAAAACTTGATTTTATCCTCAATAGGAGGAATATCATCAGAAATATCCCCGGAAAAGATTTTTTTATATTTATGAACATTTCATTATTATCAAACAATTCATTTGAAAGAAAACATACAAAATGAGTTTTATGGTTGAGAGACTATATGGATTGATCAGAAGACCTACACTCACAGACAGCTAACGAATTACAAAACTTGTACAGTAGTATTTCATTGTTTGTCTGAGATACGGCCGTTAAATGGTAGGGGTAACAAGGGAGGACGTGTTAATCATGTTTGTACGCTTTAGTTAAAAGAGTATGTTTTCCAGAATATTTGCGATAACCCTAGTACGAGCTCCAGGCGAACGACACGATAACGTAATATATGTCAAGTGACTGTGTTGAGTATTTCATATGAGAATCACTATTATCCCTGTCACTTGCAACGTGTGCTGGGGCTATCATGACCGAATTTTTTTCCACGAAAAATTTCTGCTGGTGTTTTTTTTATTAACAAGTTATTGCTATTATGGAATTTTTGATGTCAATTTTTTTACAAATGAAGTAATCTCTGGTAAGAATGGCATTATCTACATATACATTTGTGTCGCATATTACATATTAACACATATCATCTGTGAAATAGATAGTTTCCATGAAATGATAGAAATTTATGGATTCGTATTATTGGGGCTCCAATAACTCATTCTATCTGAAAGATACTCTGCTTTATTGTTGAAAGACGTTCAATTGACATTATAAAAAATCATGTGGCTGATGCATAATAGAGTTCTAACTCACTTAAGTGACTGACATTTGCCAATCTTTATAACAGCTTTCTTCATTAATGGATTGGATGGAATGATCCTGATATATGTCCTGCAGAGTTGTCAGAGTTAAATCTCCTTAACTTTTATGTATCTGCAGCTTAAAAAGTTCCGTGTATATTAAATCAATTTCTGATGTGTAAACATTTGAATACACATGTTATTACATTTTGCCAGTTTCATCATCAATACTTTTTGGTACATATATATTATAAAACCATTCTTTATTTTGAGGATACATGATCATCATCATATTGAGTACATACATGGGACATTTATGGCCTAGAATAAACTTAGGACTGTACTGCATACCACAAAGCCTTTTGTAATTGTCTTTCTGCTTTATTTTTGCGGTAATGAGTATCATTCATTTATATAATTGCGCCATTAAAATTGCATTTTAATCCAAGGTTTTCTTCTTGGTTGTGCAAATTTTTCCACAAAACAACAGGTAGAACCTACAACATTTGTGAGATGAAAACAAAGACAACTGTTATAGAATATTTTTGTCTGACCATAAATATAAAGCAATTTAAATTTACTACTATGATTTATTAATTTCAGTAGTATTCCCGCTTTAAAAGAAAGACAATTAAGTAATAAATTAGGATTTAGGAATTAGGAAAAAATAGGATTCCAATGATGATGGGGCTTTAGGAAATACATTTTTCAAAACCTAATAATTTAATATATTATACATACCATCTCAATGTGTAAGTAGTAAAGCAACCTTCTAATTTTTATGATTCAGCAATAAGCCTGGTTATTTGCTTTGTGATCTTATTTTTGAATAGGTTGAAATATTTGTAACAATTTGTTTATGGCCACTAAACTTTTGAAGCATTTTAAAAATAAAACTTTTGCATTTAGGAGTGATTAAAAACAACAAATCACAGTTGCTTCTTAATTTGTTCAAATTAAAGCAGAGTAGAACAAAATATTTCAAACCCATGTAGGATTGTTCAACTGTTTCCTATTTACCAAGAAAAAGAGAGACTGTTTTCATTTCGAGTTCACACAATGATAACACTTGGCGAAAATACTAGTAAATCAAAAGCATCACTTTTTACAATACCACTAAATATTAAAAATCATCATTTCTTTATAGAAATCGAAATCAGGTTCTAACTATTTTAATGTACAAGAAACAGCTAAGAGATGCATGCACACATTTTCTAAGCCAGACTTTTGTAATCCCTTTTGTTTGATGAAAATATTTTTTAATTCAGAAATAAAAGTTTAGTGCTATACATTGTTAATCTCTGTTAGTCATTATTAAATAAAATAAGGCGTCGAAGAAATCTCAAAAAAGTCACTGTCATGAGACACAGCGTTGTTTACCACGGAATGTTTGTACTAAAAGTAAATTTCGTCTTTTACACCTCCCTTTCGTATTTCTCTCTCTCTCTCTCTCTCTCTCCCTCCCCCCTCTCTCTCTTCCTCCCTCACTCCACCCCCCCTCTCGGTCTCTCTCATTCTCTCTCTCCTCTTTATTTCTCCCTTACTCTTTCTGTTTCTCTCTGAATTTTCTCCTTACATGGGTTAGCCGTTCTCAACCTACACAGTTACTGGTCTTCCACATCTTTTTATGAGCCTTTCTCCATCAACTTGTTTTGTCACATTTTCCATTTAACTCCGTTTCCCTTTGGGTGGCCAATTCATAACTATTTTCAGCCATTTATCATCATTTTGTAACAGACATTCTCTACTTCCATCTCTTTCCAGATTTCTTCTATTCTGTTCGATCTTTTCGTGCATAACGTAAAATTCGTCTCATACAGCTAAATTCCACTGTTTTTTTTTATTATTTTGTTTATCATGGGCCACATTTCTTCTCCGTACGTTGCAATACTTGCTACGAATAAGCTAAAAATGCACCTTTATTCCAGATTAATTCATGTAATGTTCTATTGTTCCTTTTTCTTTCACCGCATTACCTTCAAATATAAAGCAGCGTATTAACTTTGGATTTAGCAATGTTGGTATTACGGATAAAGATTTTTCATAACATGTTTTTTATAGAAACTTTTAAATAAATATCAAATTATAATTTATTTCAAATACTATAAAACTTTAGACTGCGTACGACAAAAACTCAAATTTTGCACTTATTTACTTGTACATTAGGAACAATAAACGATAATAATTAACTACTTTAGCAAGTTAGTATTAATAACATAAGCCAATAATAATAATAATATATATATATATATATATATATATATATATATATATATATATATATATATATATATATTTATATATTTTATTTTAAACATGTTAAAATATTTCCCATATAGTTAGGTACTAACAACATAGAGACATACCTTCGTATTTTACAATATACGAGGACGTAAGCTTTCATGTAATCAATTTTTGATAAACATATATTATTATTAATTATTAGTGTTTATGTCTATTATAAACTGTACCAAACAGATAACCATTAAACAAGATTAACCAACAACAATAGCTTATGGTTTAATCAGAGGACAAATTTTCTTCGAATTCTTCCATTTGGGCAGTTTCCCTCCATTTGGAGTGGTCCAGTATGGACAGATCCGACTCGTTAGCTATGTGTATTAAGTACTTCTTCAACAGGAATAACTCTAAATAACGCTAAAAGTTATCGATTTAAAATGCACAACACTTACCTTAATCCGCTCTTTCAACGCTTGAACATAAGTCATTGCAGTTCCATCGAGATAGAAGAGAAAATTGCAATTCGTTTTATTTCGAATGCGCAGGCGTTCTACTCTGTTCAATTTGGTGCATTTTGGCGCTTGAACAAAGCGCCAGATCGTAATAGGGGTATACACCGGTCAAAAATTCTTGCAAATGCGGGCGACGAACGAAACCTTGAATACTAGAGTATCTGCATAGAGTGCTATCGATGTCAAGTACCAGCAGCTTTTTGTGACGCCGTGACCTAGCCATGAATTTAAAGCCACTAATGTAATGTCGCAAACTCCTCTGCCACGGTGCTTTTTGACTAAGTCGTCATCATCGTCCTTATCTTTCTCTGTTTCTTTTCCTTGTTGGATTTGAATCCGGCGAGTCCGAGAGGTTCCGACTTGTTCCTCTATCATAAACTTTGTCACTCGGTTTTGGAACCGTTTACACTTTAAAATTTCCGTTATTCCCCAGGAATTTTCAGGTTTGTTACCTAAAACTGAAGCAAAACGTAAAATTTAGTCGAATAAACTAAGGTTAGATTACCGTCAAATTGAACATTCGCAATTCGTTGACGCTCCGGCTCCAACCCGATTAAAGGAAAGACTTTATTCTTTAGGTCCCGTACTTTGGAATACTTAGTTATTTTGTACTCTTTCGTTAAAAACTACGATTACGTTAGGAAAAGGGTCTGTTACTAAAAGATATTTGTTTAATTTTATGCAATTGTTTCTTATTTTTGGCCCTAAAATTTGAAGTAACCATATGCACATTCGACAAATTTTATCGCTATGCAATTTTGAGATCAAATCGCTTAGAGATAAAGCAAAAATGTTATTTAAATTACTTGCCTAAAAATATGAAAACATTAAAAGATAATTTATAATGCGTACTTTTTTAATTCGCAATTTATCTTGTTAGAACCAGTTCGTTGAGTTACCGAGGGCGGGATGAGCATCACTCTAAAAATGCTTGGAGTAGGCAAAACCGATTTTTTCATGTATATGGAAAATTGAAAGTAATGTAATTTTGCAAATATCCGTTTTGTCGGCTTAAAATCTTCTATTGGTATTGTTTAAAAAAATAATAAATTTTTATCGCTGTTGTCATTGACTCATAAAAGATGTTATTCTACAATGTCAGGAGAAAACCGTCCAACGCCGTCTCTACAATATTCAATAATCAACAGTTTTATATAAATAAATGAGTCTTTAAAACGGCTACATTATGTATAAGTTTATAGAAATATATGCCCTTTTCCATATTGATTTATTCCAGGTATAAGAATAAACACAATTTATTTACAAGCAAAGATAATGTACTCTTACTATTCATTGTGTAAAGCTTTGGCCAAAGTATGGCTTTTGTCCTATAATAGCACAAGTATAATTTTATCAGAAGCAAAATATTTTCATAATTAAAAAAAATTAATAGTCCGTTCGTAATTAAGCTGACAATCTATAGAAAGACCTTTATACAAATCTGAAAGAGGCACTTGAATTAATAACTTTAAGAATTATCTACTTATGTTGATCTATTTTGCATTATACGAATAAATTACACTGAACCTCTATTAAAAATTCTCCAGTACTAAGCTACTTCGAATTAGTAAAATTAAATTTCCCACAAACACCGTAGAAACGTTAAAATGATGCAAGTTTGTAATTATTTCATATTTAATATTAAATAAGGACTTTAATCTGATATTTATTTATTTTACACACTAACTTTCAAAAAACCAAATAAAAAATAATTAAATATATTTAAAGTATTTTAGATTAACTTTTAAGGGCTGCATGGAAATAACATATGTGCTAATAAAGTAAGCCAACATTTTATAACTTCGAATCTATCATACATAAATATCTTTCGTTCACAGTGCAACACATTGAAAATAAAGCACACCACCAGCGATACGAATTGATTCCATCACTATAAAAATGTAATGACTTCAAGTAATTAAAATTTATTTATGTTGTAGAAATCATTTGGTTTGAATATTAGGGTTTTAATCTAATATTTTGACTCCATTAGAGGCCACAACCTTCTCGGGGCGGGAAATAAGCTCGCTGTAGGCCAACAAATCTTCCTCATTACCCATATGTGTCATTACCTCCATGATGGAGGTTTTTAAGCGATCTTTGGTGTTATAATGCCTTTCATTGACCTTCGCATCGCCCACGTTCCACACATAGTAGTCAACGGTAGGATTGTAGTTGCGGCCAAAGAAAGGCCAAAAGTCGGTGAACCAGTGATAATAACAATTGTTGTATAGCCATGCTTGGATTATCCTTGCCTTGTAGGCTGAAGCAAAGTCTTGCTCAAAGACGTACTTTCGCTCAGCCACCACTTTTATTTGTGGATTCACAACCATCTTTAGCACATTGATATGGCTATTAATGTCAATTGGCAACAAGTTAAACAATGTAAACGCATAACTCATAATCATATCAAACGACAAGAAAACTACAACACGTTAAACAATGGTAACATGTATAATTCGTTAGCTATGGATAACACCAATAACGCTACACCACAAACAAGTAGTAACTTCGAGCAGAAAATAGTAGAAAAAGAACAGTACAACATCAATGAGCTAGCGAATAATACTGCTCTCGACAGTGATAAATAACTCGTGCAAATTTACTTAAAGTACTTATTTATTTAATTTACAGGTTATCAAAATTATTTATCAATACTTATGTAAACAATGCATACAATTTATTTATCTTTATATCTATTTATCTGTAATAATATTTATGTTGCGCCTGTGCTTGAACTTGTATCGTTTTCGCCACTTCAATCAAGAGAAACTCGAAGATGTTGCAAAACGTATATAAATATAAATATAAATATAAATATAAATATAAATATAAATATAAATATAAATATAAATATAAATATAAATATAAATATAAATATAAATATAAATATAAATATAAATATAAATATAAATATAAATATAAATATAAATATAAATATAAATATAAATATAAATATAAATATAAATATAAATATAAATATAAATATAAATATAAATATAAATATATATATATATTTATATATCAAAGAAATAAAAGAAAACAAAGGAAAACTAATATTTTTACTTGTCAGACTAACCGTAAAGTGGGCCATAAAGTTCTTCTTTCGATGTGATGTAGCGTTTACCGTGAGCTGATGGATTTTCTTTGGATAAGTTAGCAACCATTTATGCTTTAGTTCCTTGGTCTATATCATCGTCAAATAGAGACAAGACAGACACAACAACTGTCAAATACCATAAATGTTATCAGAACTTCTGTAAAGCTGCTTTTGAGATGCTTTTTTCGATTGTTTCGTAAGCCTCCATGGTCTTCAAAAAGCACAAATCCTGCTAAGCTGCTTTTACCGCTAAAGTGCATTGTAGCCAAGGCTTGACGTAGGATGTCACGATGAACAAGCAGGAGTCTAACAGAGCTGCCTTATTCTTGTTTGAAATTCTGAATTGAGAGTTAAATAATGATATTTTTAATGAATAAATTGCTCTCGCCATCCATTGAGCTTGGTGCATGGCGCCTGGAGGCCTAATCTTAAATTTCTTCTCTGTATCTCCGTCAAGAAATATTATTGAAAAAATTATTAATTCTCTAACATTTTTTTTATTTATTTCAGTTCGGTAAAATTCTAGCAGTTTGGCAATTTTTGAAACTTTCCGGCATAATAGCTTTTCTATATAGCTCTGTATTCTCTCGGGATCGACATTTTCCCACTTTTCTCTAAACTTTTTGAACAATTAAATGTCCGGGCTTATAGTCACTTGATTGATTTTTGCCTTAAAGACGCTTTTTACTACCAATTCGTAGACGTGATGGCGGCAAGCAAAAATAAGCATTTCTCTATCCAGTTTCTGTTCGAGAAGCAAACAGGCATTATTAATACGATCTGTATTTGAAGCAGTAGCATCACAACAGAGAATCCGCACTTTATCTTCAAGATTCCAAACTGCTTGTGCATGTTGGCTTCCTGAAGAGTTGTCCAATTTTGACACAGCGATAAATTTTTTTTTATTATCATACGAAATAACTATCGGTAGACATTCTTTTTTAGATTTGCGTGCATCTATAGCTGAGAACATTTTGCCATCTCAGTGGACAGTTAAAGTATCCAGTTATCTTTTTATCAGAAGACGGCCTTGATTTCTGATCTATCGCATGGAATTAGATGTAAGAAGCAAGATGCAAACAATATTATTTTTCCATAAACTCGACATAGAAATGTTTTAAGTAATATAACTTTATAGCTATTTGCTATATATATATATATATACATATAACCTGCTAGAATTTACTAATAATTCTTGATTTTCTCCACAAATATGTTTCAATCCATTGCTCAACGAAATAGAGATCACACAACATTACTACATATTTTATACAATAAGTCAGTGGCGCATCTTAATAATGACACAAATTCACAATTTCAAAATAATCAACAGCAGGCAACAATTCCATTACAACAAATAAACTACAATGACACACCACAAAATATAATACTGCAATAAATATAACTTTGCCCCTTCCATCCAATAGGCCCAATACAGCAACGGTACTATAACCTGTCATAAACCGGAAGTATAAATTCAACGCAGCACGAATACAGCAATCATGAACGTCGTCAACTAGTGAAGACGAATAAAGCGGAATGGATCACTCTATTGCTACATCGTGACAGTAAGTAAAGAGCACTAAACGTAGAAAGGAGAGACAACGAAAAAGTAGATAACTCTATAGCAGTAAGCAACAAATACACACCTCTAATAACTAATGACAATGACAAGGTACAGAAAAATCAGGCAAATACCGGGACAGAAAGCTTCAAACCCCCGTTAATATTTGTTTACGGTGTGGTAAATTACCCAAGCATGATTACACAAATAAGTGACTGTCTGGAGGACGAATAATATAGCACCAAAAGTCTGGCTAAGGTTAATGTTCAAATAAAATGTAATACTACAGATAGTTACAGAAAACTAGTATGATACTTTAAGAAGAATAACTTAGTACATCGTATATACCAATTAAAAGAAAAACTAGTCTACAGAGTCGTCATTAAACACATATATTACACGGTAGGCACAAATGACATTACAGAAAAACTAACACAACAAGAACGTAAAGTTAGAAACACCATCACTTAATGTACACACAATTCCTAGCCCACATAAAATCAATAACTTACACATTACATTGAAGCCAAAACTACTTAACGTTTATCAGCAATCCAGAAGTTACACTAACGTTATAGTGAACAATCGCAACATTAAGCAATAACAGTGGAACAACATGATAAAGAATTAAAATAGCAAGACGATTTTTTACAGACAACCACAGTAAAAGTAATAACTTTGCCTTATGAACTGATACTATCGGCAGTTTATTGCCCATCTCGGCACAAAATAAAAAAGGTAGATTTTAAATAATTCCTTCAAACATTAGGAGAATTTATAGCCGGGGGGGAGACTACAATAGTACGCATACTAGATGGGGCTTACGTCTAACAACAACTAAAGGTAGAGAATTTCTTAAAACAATAGAGGACAATAGATACTCAATCATCTCAACAGGAATACCAACCTATTGGCCTACCGATCCAAACAAGGTACCTGACCTATTGGACTTCTTTGTTGCAAACGGAACCAACCCGGCATATACTGAAGTAGTACGTAGCTTTGACTTATCATCTGACCATTCTTCTATCTTAATAACAGTGGGCACAACTGTTATACCCCAAAACCACACACCAAGGTTACACAATAGTAGAATAAACAGGGATACTTATCTTATAAAAAATAGACTTAAAAATTCGACTCAAAGTGCTTGAAGAAATAGAAATAGTTACGAAAGAACTAATAACAAAACTACAACAAGCCGTACAGCAAGAGACACCAAAAGTTCCTCAAAAGAAATTATATAACGATGTACCACTAGAAATTAAAAGAATTATTGTATTAAAAAGACGTGTTAGAGCAAATTGGCAACGAAGTTATACACCCGCCGATAAAAATGCTTGTCACCATTTGAGGAATAAGTTGAAGGCAAAACTTAGGGAAGTAAGAAATGAACAATTTGAAGAATACGTAACCAAACTAACTAGAACTGATAATTCTATATGGAAACCAATCAAAAACTCTGGGAGGCCTAAACTAAATGTACCACCAATAAGAAAAAATAATGCTAAACCTGGAGCGAAGAGTGATAAAGAAAAGACTAACCTATTCGCAGAGCAACTGGTTACAGTTTTTCAACCACTAGATAATGAACCAAATCAAGAAATTGAAGAAAATCTATCCATTCCTCTAGAGCCACATCGAAAAATTAAACTATTTATCACAAAAGAAATAACTGCTGAAATAAAAAAGCTTAATCCCAAGAAGGCTCCTGGTATTGATCAAATAACAGCTAAAATGCTGAGAAAACTTCCCAGAAAAGGCATTGTATTATTAACTTGAATATAGGCCAAAATCTCTCAAAGTTTCCCATAATGATTGGTAAGCCAGGAAAAGATCCAACAGATGTAGCTTCCTATTGGCCTATAAGGTTGCTACCAGTTATTTCTAAACTTTTAGAAAAACTATTACTTCGCAGAATAAATGAGGACCTCGAACCTCAAAATTGGGTTCCGGAACATCAGTTTGGTTTTCGTCGCACTCATTCCACGGTGCAGCAAGTCCAACGAATCGCACAAGTTATAAACAATGCATTTGAAGATAAACAATACTGCACAACCGTCTTTCTTGACGTTAGTCAAGCATTTGAGAAAGTATGGCACATTGGATTAATATATAAAATGAAACAAACATTTTCTCCAGCCTACTTAATTTACTAAAATCATACCTGAGCGAGAGAACATTCCAAACCAAAGTAAATGAAGAAACATCAGATTACTTTTCTAGAAATTCCAGAGTGCCGAAGGGTAGTGTACTAGGGCCTTTACTCTACATCCTGTATACATCAGACCTGCCAATGACACAAAATACAACAACAGGAACATTCATAGAAGATACTGGCATTCTATCCAGTCATGAAAACCCTCAAATAGCATCAGATTATATCCAGATTCACCTGCTAGAACTCCAACAGTGGCTAAACAAAATTAAAGTGAATGAGAACAAATCGGTACACGTAACATTTACCCTCCGTAAGCAATTATGTCCAGCAGTTGTCATAAATAATGTGCAAATACCACAAACAGAAACTGCAAAATACTTAGGCTTACATATAGATAATAAGCTGACATGAAAGGAGCATATTAAAAAAAAAAGAAGCAGATAAACATCAAAGTAAGCGAACTAAATTGGCTAATTGGAAGAAAATCTAGACTATCAACAGAAAATAAAATTCTAATTTACAAGACAGTCATTCAACCTATTTGGACATATGGGGTAGAAGTATGAGAATGTGTTTCCAAAACAAATTTGCTACATTAATTCAAAGGAGCCAATCAAAAATACTCCTGCAGATTGTAGATGTACCGTGGTATTTAACGAATCATAACGCTTCATACACATCTACATATACCGACGGTCCAGGAAGTAATCCAGGAGAGAGCTATAAACATCACGAAACATTAGAAACTCACACAAATCCTTTACTGGAACAGTTACTGCAACCAAGGATCAATAAGAGACTTAAAAAATTGTGGCCAATAGACTTAGTGTGAGTGTAGTGAGTCCTCAATTCTCTTTTGACAAATACAATTTATAAAATTTACACTTAAGTTGCATAGGTTGCACCGATGGATGCTAATCTTATCATGTTATTTAGCTGCTAGTACATATAGCGGCCGTTGACCCTTTAGCTTATAGAACGCATGTATTGTTCTGATTGCTAAATAAATAGATACAAAAAAAGGAAAAAGATGTGTATGAAAAATGGTAATATGTTCTAAATTAGGTATACCTTATTTTTTAAACGCTTTACAAATTAAATTGTTATACATTGTATATGTATGTGTATTTAAATTTAAGACAAATGAATTTTTAAAATTAATTAATACAAAATTATTTTTGTTATTCCAAATTTACTTAGGTATTTACAAAATAATTATTTACGGAGAAGTCAAATCAAAATAATTAGTAATATAATCTTATTTTGAAAGTTAAGAAATATGTCACGAAATAAAATCCGATTTGTCAAAAACAATTTCTGCCTCGATTTGCACGTTAAACGCATTTTAAGTTAACAAATGAGGTAATTTCGTTAATTGCCGTATCTGTCAGTCGTACTTTCTGTCGGCTGCTTTGAAGCGAGTGCTTTGTTTTGCAGTTTGTTGGTTAACTTTACACCTACAAAGTTATTCTACTGCTTATTAGCCCATTATTTTGACATATTTATTGACATATAAAACAATATTTATGGTTATTTCCTTTGCTGTACTTTTCAATTATAGGGTTCTAAAGCTAAACATGGTGAAAGGGATCTGGAAACGAAATAAAGCAACTATTAGAAACGTGTAATTACAAAAGGCTATAGAGTATTCACACGAATTAACGACCGGAAATCCCCCCGCAGTCTCTATTGTTCCATTGTTGGCTGCACAAAACATATTGATCTCTAATAAAGCTTTCTATCTGCAGGTTCGTATTTTGTGGCGTGCTCGATTTTCTCCCTTTTCTTTTAATATTAAACAAAAATTTTGTTTAAGTAAGTTAATTTACTTTGTATTACAACAAATTATTAGAAAAAGAATAACCTAAACAAGTGAAGATGTTTTTCTTATTAAATAGCAGTCGGATTTGATAAGCAGATGATATTAAAGAAATATTTTTTAAGTCTTACAATGTATTGAACCGGTAAGGACATATTTCAATGAAAGTCAAGATTGCGTGAATGGTAACAGCATTTTTCGTAATAATAATACGACCCAACCTTCTGAGTATAAAATAAAAAATTGCAATTTTAGCATAATTTATTATATCACAAATATCAAATGAAATCAAAAACATTTAAAGTTTATTTAAAGTATGTTTATTTCTGTCGGAAATTTAGTTGTATCATTTTTTAAGTATGAGGACTGGAGGAAGTACCGATGTTATTCTACTGCTTATTAGCCCATTATTTTGACATATTTATTGACATATAAAACAATATTTATGGTTATTTCCTTTGTTGTACTTTTCAATTATAGGGTTCTAAAGCTAAACATGGTGAAAGGGATCTGGAAACGAAATAAAGCAACTATTAGGCATAAAAGTGTCCTCAGCTGTGCAGATTCACCACGTGCAACTTATAAAGTGTAAGAATAGCCCGATAAAGAGTACATTATCAATAAGTTGGAAAATTTGGAAGAAGTCTTATTGTTGGCCTATATAAAAGGAATGTTTCTTTACAAGAAATAGGCCAAAGGATTAGTCGCAATAGTAATTCTGTGGCGCGAATATGGAACCAGTGCGTCGAAGAAGGTACTCTTTCGCGAAGACGGGGCTCTAGAGCAGCACCTATAACAATCAACCGCGAGGATTTTTATCTTCAGAGGCTTGCAATTACAGGCTATTACGCGACTTCAAGTACCCTATCAGAATAATTTAGACCATTGCAAGATATTGATGGTTTACTTTCTTTGTTCGATGTCGATTACTTGCAATGGGACTAACAACACGACGATACATCTTGTGATATCACTGACTTCTTTGTACCAACAACGAAGGGTACAATCCGATGCGATGGTCGGATATTAATGAGACTTAGATGGAGCAAGAAGGCAGCATTTATGTAAGGAACATAATGCGAACTATGGGTATCATGGTATAGGGAGCTATTAGTTGTGATAGCGGGTCACCTTTAGACAGAGTTATAGGCAGATTTATCAGTCAGGCCTACATCGCTGTAGTTTTACAGTCCATAGTAGTTCTTTTATTTTAGAGCTGACCTCAAAAAATTTGTCATCAAGGTGACGCTCTACCACATGTAGCACGTAATACATTAAGCTTTCTTTAATAAAACAGAGTGAAGACTTTCATCTAGTAGGCCCTTTCACCTAATCACTTACCGATTGAAAATATTCGTAATATTATTCTGCGTAGGGTACAGCGGTGTACACGACCTCCAAGAAATCTGGCTGAATTATGCGAGCGTGTCAATAATTATTGAAATGCAGTTTATCAAGACAAATTAGTGCCGTTTTGTGCGTTCCTGTTTCATGCATTGATTAAAATGGACATGCATGAATTCCGCACTTTCTTAATCCCTTAATACAGAAACTTTATTTTACCTGCGTTGTATACATGAATTCCGCACTGTACCCTTGCAAGCAGATAATGACATCTCAATTATTTAATGTATTCTTGGTAGTAATCTACAGTTTACATCTACAACAACATTCAATTCTAATTTTGTAAATTTACTTCTCAGAAAACTTTAGAAAGCAAAAGTGTAGATTTCACTTCCACCCCTATAAATTACCAAACTTATGGCTTTTCCTCAGTTAGCTTGCAAATTGGTTGAGGCAGTTATCACAATAAATCCTACTTTTAAAATAAGTGAAAAGAGAAGAGAGATTCTAATTCTAGACGAAGCTAAATTGGCTTTTGCAAAAAAATTAAAATGTGAAGAGTTGTTTTGGCGTTGCGTTAAAATCACGTCTCGGACTAAAGTGTGGACAGTAGGCCCTAAACAATTATATCCAAAAGTTGTTTGGCACATAATCATTCCAAATATGTTAAAAACTTTAAATAGACAATTAGGTAAGACTTTTGAACTACTACAGTTATATTTTACATTATAATTTTTTGATCTATTTTGAAATTGTCTTTGTTTGTGTAGTCAGCGTTTGTGCGAAAGGACAAGTTGCAGAAAACCTAGCTGGAAAACCTTCCAAAATTATCCATACAACTTTGAAAGAAAATGTTGGAAAAATCGACATAACTATTCGGGATATTCATTATGTACGAAATAACATTTATTGCGGACGGAAAAAATTGCAACCCAACATTCCAAAAAGTGTAGAAGAGACTGTTATGCTCTTGATAACTTTTCCTTGTCTAACTGTCAAAGGAGAAAATTTTGGTTGTCTATTAAAGAAGAAAGTTATATTATTGTGTTATCGTGTGACACAAATGTAATGGCTTTGTGTAGTTCCAAAAAATCTATTTAGATGAAACATTTGATTATTGCTCGAATTATTTCACATAACTGTTTTCTTTTTATATACTTGTGAATGGTCACTATATAAAGCTTGTGTTTTGCGTTTTACCGGACAAGAAATTTGAAACATATAAAATAGCTTTGAATTTAGTGAAGACAAAATGCCAAAATTCAAACTTAAATTTGAATCTAAAATTATTTGTGGTGGACTTGGAGAATGGCATCCACAATGCAATTTTAGCTGTTTGGCCTTATGCCGAAATCATTGGTTGTCGTTTTCATTTAGCGCAAAGTGGTTTCGGAAAGTACAACAATTGGGTTTGGTCTCCAAATATAAACAGGGAAACGATGAAGTAGGAAAATGGCTACATTATGTGTTGATTGCCATTTTTAGATCAAATGGAAGTTACAGGTTGCTTTCTATTTGATTTCATGAGCATAAAACCAGAAGATGATAGATTACTGAGATTTTCTGACCATTTAATAGAAACGTACATAGACGACGACTCGCTATTTCCACCAAAGATTTGGGCAAACGACAAACTGTTGAGTCGTTTGATGCGAAATTTAACAGTAATTTTTACAAGACCCACCCTTCGCTGTATTTTTTATAAATATATTAACTGATATTCAGACTGAAATTTATATAAAATTACAAAGTATTGAGAAAAAGAACAAAATTAAAGATCCCGAAACACAACGTTGTCAATTATTTATTGAACATAAAATACATCAATATTCAGACATTGGAAGATTACAATATGTCAAATGTTTGGGGTACTTTTATAAACAAAAATATTTTTTTGGTCCTATTAAGTAGCAAGTGCATAATTCATGAAAAGTGATCAGGGACCAGGTAGAGAGTGCGGAATTCATGGTCGCCCATTAACATATTCCCGTTTCGTGCGTCGTCTAAAACCTCTACCTGCTTAGAGTGCCGGTTCGTACACTGACCTGCGGGAGACCACTAATACGGTCCTGCACACTCACTAGAAATTAGATTGTTTAGTTCCGCGTTTTCTTACTATAGGCATTGCAAATTTTTAAACTGCAGATGCTTATTTATTATTACATTATAATTAAACTTAAAGTAACAGAAAATAATTTTATAAACAATAATAATTTATTGACTTATTATTTGCATCAAGATTAAAAAACACTTAACTATAACAAAAAACATAAACATTACAATTTGACAATTATGTAAGATGGTTCAAACGCTGACCTATAGATTTTCTTCCCTCTTTATAATTCGCTACAGTTTGTCGAATATGTTGGTCTAAGTCTTGGTACTTCTTAGCTCTTTTGTGTGGTACCATATAAAGTTTTACTTGTTTTACTATCGCATAATGTTCCGTAGTTCAAAAATGTTGGTTTTGTATTTTCCAATTGCATGTTATAGTCAATTATGCCACCTTTAAAGGGAATTTGTGGTTCGGTGCCTTTTGCTGCTGCATATCTACATGTCTTCAACTACATCATTTTTCAGCCACTGTTCCACGAAATAGTTATTAAAATCTTGCAATAACATGAGATGAGAAGAGGCAGCTTTCATCTTTTGCTTTCGAAGGCATATGCGATAATAAAGCACACTTTGGCACATTTTTGGGAATCTCTTTGTCGTCCCGCCATAAACAGGCTTAACCAAATTGCTGAATTTTCCTGCTATAAACATTGGTTGAAGTGGAAATTGCATGTTTTCAGTGTCGCATTTCTGAAAATGTTCAAATAGTTTGTATAGCTGCAGTTTCAAAATTTTGAACATACTCAAGGACCACAATGAAATTTTATGTTGAATTAAACTGAATAATTTGCTATATGTCGTTTGTTGACGATATGATAATAATGCATACACAACTGGGATTATATTAGTGCTTCCTATGTCTGCATGGATAATATGCAGTTGATCAAATAGGCGGCAACAACTGTTGAAGGTTACATCACTAAAGAAATCTTTACTTTTCTTCAAAACTTTATAGGCACTTTTGTTGGAAAATGCAAGAATTCGGTCCTCCACGCCATCGTCGATGAACAAGAAATTCTCTGACAATTGTTGAGGCAAAACAATTTTTTGTTTGTTTTGTAAAGGATGTATCACCAAGAGCTGTCTTGACGATATCTAGTCCGATATCCTTCGCGTTCGAAATTTCTTCGTTAAAAAGTTTTTGACAACTTTGTATGCATTTTTTCACTTTTATATTTGTCACATCAGGGATGCACAAATGTTCACTCTTGTAAACCATCAAATTGCTGGAGTCCGTAGTCATACCGCCACTGCACTCATCACACATGTTCACCGCGTAGTCCAATTTTTATTCACGGTTTTATAATTATATCGGTTACCAGTATATAATATTACTGATCATCCTCTCTTAGACTCTACGAATTCCACTACACTCGACATTGTCACAATTTGAGTTAGAATGCTCCCCGAAACTCTTCAGTTTACAAATGATTGCGGTCGATTAGGGGCAAATAGAACTACGCCTCGAATCTCCAGGTATATTTTGGAAAGAGTAATTAGGAACAAATTAAAATTTCTTTTTCTGAAATAGGCATGAAGAGAGTTTCATAATATTTGTATAAAAGTTTTAAAACTTTAAAACGTTTAACACTTTAAAGTTACGAAAAATTGGTTTTATTTGAGGTAAGAAACGCCGTTAATAACCTTTATTAAGCGTAATTTCGTTATTTATTGCTATTACTCGGATAAAATTGCCAAAGCGCAATTTGAGTCTTGGATTAAGGATCCACTGCGTCTCAGGCGCAATTCGGGTATTGGTCAATTGCGCCACGCGGTTGCTTTCTATCCCATTGTGAAGGATTTAGGCCCAAAATTGCCATGGGTCATCAGCGCCGGATCGGAGATTAATGCTTGGGCCTGGTTTAAGCTTATTATGAAAATGATTACCAGGATTTCCTTAAATTATGAACTTTCTTATAATGTCAATTTAGTAATCGCTTCATTCAAACAACTACATTTCTATTTAAATTTTACTATAAAAGGTCGGGGCATTCATTAGTTGTCACCTAATCCCTATCAGGTAGATTTTATGGCACATCAGTTGTCTCCCGGCGACCCCTCAATTGTTCCCCACCGCTACCTGTAATTATCTGAAAATTCTGTTAATGGTAATTACTTACGACACTTAGGGATTATTAACTTATAACAGAATTTATTTTTCTACAACAGCACCCCCCCCTCCCATATAATATGCAATGTTTTTCATAATTTTTATTAGTTTTCTTTACAGCTTTGAAAGAAAATCAGTTCGGTACAATTTGTTGTTAGCGAAAGGATCAAAGAAATCATCATTGTAGATGGTTGTAAATTCTATTTTCAAACATTTTTAAGTAAACACTCTGTGAAAAGGTGGATATGTATGATGAACCGAAAAACTAAGTGCAAAGCATTTCTCAAAACCAAAGGTAAGTTTATGACATTTATTATTGTAAACTATTTAAATGCGGCATAAAATGTAGCATATATAAATCGAATCACGTGTTTTTTTCAAAGATCAGATAATTTAATAACCGAAAAGTATTTGAACCATAACCATGAAAACATTGACGAAGACATTAAATCGTCAACAATTTAGCAATAAATTAAAACGAAAGGCAGTGGACGATTTACACGAAAAGCCATCTAAAATTATCTACAAAGAATTTAGGGATAGTAGATAGTAATTTATGTAGTAACGTGGCTTTAATTAAACAAAATATTTATCGGGCTAGGCGGCATATCCTCCCAAAACTTCCCTAAACCTTGCAAGATGTAATACAGTTTTGGCCGAAGTGTCACTCAAAACGAATAGAGCAGAAAATTTTCTTCTTATAAATGATGAAGAATGTACGTAATATTGTTATGTTTTCTTGCAAAACTAATATAAAGTTTATGACAACTTGTAGCCATTTTTATGTGGATGGCACATTCAATTATTGCATTATATACCGTTAATGTTTTTCTTATTGCCTGATAAAACTCAGCGAAGCTACACGAAAGCTTTTATGTACATGAAGGAAAAATGTGAAAAAGTCAATGAAAAGTTTTATGTGAATTCTATCACTGCAGATCCATTGTGGTGTTACTGCAATTTTTCGAAAGGCACAGTTAAACGGCTGTAGATTTTATCTTGGCCAGACATGGTACATAATAATGGTAAGGCTCTACGCCCCGCGTGGGAGCACGGCCTGCAAACTGAGAGGTTAAGGCTCTCATAGGTTCGCTCTCTCTGCCCGGTCGTCGCGCACCATCTCTGATGCGGGGCGATGTGGCAAGCACCGCCATTATTACCCCTTATTCCAAAGAGCGCAGGTACTCAATTATTTTTAGTGACTGAGTAGGCCACCCGCCAGGCATCAGAGAGCACCGGGAATTGAACCCGGGTCCGTCAGCATCGCAGCCCGTCCCTCAACCACGGGACCACGCTGGCACAAGACATGGTACATACTATACAATTAATTTGTAAAAAAAAAAGAACTAAATAATTCTTTTTTGGGTATCGGAAGATTCAAAGCCTTGGTCTAAGTACATTTTACAACAGCCCAAAAAAGAGTGAAATAAAGTCTTATTTGACTATCTATCTGACGTTGGAGAGTGTTTTGCCATCGATTTCGCGACGATTCAACCAAATCATGAGGCCGTGGCAAAATTTGTGGAATATTTGGTGGAAATGTACGTGAAAGAAAACGCGACATTTCCACCGATTTGTGGGCAGAACATTTGTCGTCCTTACTAAGAACTACGAATGCTTGTGAGTCCTTCCACTCAAAATTTAATCCTAGTTTTTATTTTTGTCATTCTAATATTTTTCAGTTTGCAGATATTCTTTTAAATTTTCAGACAGATATATACATAGAGCAAAAAGTGTTTTAAATAACCAAAGATTGTATGAATTGAAATTAATAAGAAAAAACAATTTGTTGACGACGCGATAATTAAACTTCAGAAAAATAAATGTTAACTATACTAAATTTGATTTTGTTAAAAAATGTCTTGCTATTTTCAATTGTGTAAATAATTTCTTTGTTATAATAAATTTGTTTTGGAGTTGAAGTTGAATTGCCACATGGAAAGTTCAAAACTAAAGAAATAAAACAGGTCATAATGAAAGAAATAAACAGCAAAAAGGCTCTCGGATTTGACCTTATCTCTGAAAAAATATTGCAAGAACTGTCTGTAAAATGTTACAAATTTTTAATAACCTACATATTTAATGCAATTCTGAGATTAAACTACTTTCCCAGTATTTGGAAAGTTGCTAAAATTATAATTCTTCCTACAGGCCTATAAACCTATTACTAATGCCATCCAAAGGTCTTGAGAAGTTATACGTTAAAAAACTTAATATTATAATAGCGGAAAGGAAAATAATTCTGAAACATCAATTTGGCTTCCGCAATAAACATGGAACGATAGAGTTTTGTTTTCATGTATGACAAATTTACTTATTGGTGTTTTCGTGGAATAATTCATGTTAATGGTACATTTAATCACTGTCCAAATTTTTTTACGCAAGTGTTTACCATCTACGCAGTAAAAACGGACATTATATTCCATTGGAATTTATTTGCTACCAAATTTGCAAACCGACTTTGAAACTTTTAAATTGTTGAAGGATTACTATATGACTAATATATTGTGTTTAAACCTAATAGAAAGTGTTTGCGATTTGAACAAGCAATACATATTGGTGCTAGAAAAATTTGGCCAGAGATTAATATTATAGGATGTAGGTTTCACTTACCCCAATCATGGTTTAGAAAAATTCAGAATTTAGGATTGGTATCGGAATATAAAGATAATAATTCTAAAATTTCGCAAAATCAGCGTGTCAATGAATATTCTGACTATTTAATAGATAATTATATATCAATGAAGCTCTATTTTTACCAAAATTATGGGCAAGCTGTTGCAGCAGTACTGAACGCACCACAAATGCGTGCGAACCATTTCACAGCGAATTGAATTTGAATTTTTATGTTTCGTATCCTAATATTTTTAATTTATAGATGTATTAAAATATATGCAATTGAATTCTTACATTAAAATTAATAATGTTAATTTGTCGGTATTCTGTAAAAAACATAAATATAAGAAACGACAAAAATATGTTAGTAATTTAATTAGTTTATATAAAAGTAAGGCTATTAATAAATCTAATTTTGTAAAAAGTGTTTCTTGCCAGTTTGCCAAGTTACAAAATATTATCAATCATATGCAACTTGTTTTTAAAATATAAATAAATATTTTATTTTATTCCATGAATTCTCGTTTGTGGTAGTTTTACATAATCAATCGGTCGTGCGAATGAGTATTTAAAATTGCAGAAATAACCACCCCGCGCTATTAGCCCACAACCCTTTGGAGCTTCCCGCGCTAGCGTCCCCTAAGATTAAACCCCACATTGTGCAAAATTGACCAGGCCGCTCAAATGATTCCTACCCCGCAATTCAGTTGCACCGCAGAAGACCTATCTGCTTATATTATGAGAATAAGTATATTTTATTTTGCATATTCCCGGTAAAAGTAATAGGATTAAGACCCTATTCTAAGAAGGTTGAGGGTGTAATAACAGTTTAAGGACAACGCACAAACTGACATTATTTAATCAGGGTGCAAAATCTCAAAAATGCACGGCACGGCACTAAAACAGGTAGGAACCTCAAAACGCATGAAACGGGAAGATACCATCAAGACACCATTCGTTCATTGTTTGACTAGACGGTAAGAAGAATAGAGATGATCACAGGTAGCTTAGGTGGAGCACCACATTTTCGAATAGATGTATACGTCAAATGTTTTGTAAATTTAATCATTTCCTTGTCTTATACTACTGAGTAAATCTAAAATGTTGCAGTTGCTAATTTGCATTCTGTTTTAGTGTTGGACTTTCAATAAACAGTAGTATAATAAAAACAATCTTAAACAAAGTAAAGAATTAGCTTCTACATCGTAAATAAAAATATATACCTTACCAACGGATATATAAAATAGCGTTTGGTATAATTATACGGGGTCGCCGAAGTAAATCCGGGGAACAAATAAACAATAAAAATAGCATTAAAAACAAGAAAAATAAAATTTACTTACATGAAACAACATAAATAAGGCAAATTGTATTGAGGTTCGTATTATTCAATGTAGTTTAAACTTGCTACAGGCTAGCACAACTTTTTTTTGTTCACATGTGTCACTAATTCCATGGTAAAAGCACTTCATTTGTCCTTGTTGTTATGATACCCACACGTAGTAGACAAGGGGATTGCGATCGGGACTGGAAGGTGGTCTCAAGTGGGAGGACTAGTTAATGTTATATGGGTTTCCCTTGGTCTGCGGGTTGGAGCAGAGGTTTGTTGACACACGTGCTTTTTCCCAATTCTACTCTTCTTTGTTCAAAGCCTGAAAAATGTATCTAGCACATTGATAATAACTGTCAACAGCAACCTTTAGGCTTTTCTCAAAGAAGTGGGGCGTCATGACATCCCTTTCGCTGCTTTTAAACCCCAGCACCACTACAGAGGTGGGAAAATTTATATGCATGACCATAAACACTTCAGATGCATCTTGGCAGATCAAACAGTCATTTTGACGATTCACTTTTTTGTCTTAGATCAAGTTCTTGTTACTCAGGACAAAAGACTTGTAGTGTAGGGCCTGGTGCACCGCTAGACGGATCAATAACCTCCCCATGCTCATTTATTTTGCCAGCTCAGTCAAGCTTTAAACAGGATCCTGATCGATCTTCTTTTTCAATTTTCAGACGAATGCATCACTTCTTTTGGAATCTGATCGCTTGCTGTGAGTTGCCCTGTCAGCAGATATCTTATTCTGGTGCTCCTCTATTTTTTGGCTTTGCCATAAACTTGGGTCGTTTTATAGCAAAACCACGTAATAATTTCTGTTGGCGATTTTTTAGTGCGAAGGGATTCGAGTATAGCAGCTCGGCGGTCATATTTTCAGCTCATTTTGTTGACAATCGCATATTGTTGATTAAAGCTAACTTGTTTTTCATGCGTAAGAGACGGTTTTTTGGCCTGCCCGCAATACTGCAACTCTGTACTATTCTTTATTTAATCATATCCGCAACAACATGCTATTGAAAGATAATATTGTAGCGCTAAAATTAAAAAAAAACAAACAAAAAAATATTAATAAGTGTTAGGGTCAAACAAAGTTACATTTATGATTAGAGCCATTGACATTTAGTATTATTACATTTTAATACATTTATCAGAGTTTGTAATGAAAAAAGATCCGGAAAATATATCACATTTTGTTTTTATAGATTCATTTAACTGATAGTACATTTTATTTTATTTAAATTTAAAACTGAATTTAATAGTGATACTTACCTTAATTACAAATTTTATTAAAATTTTATAAAAACAAAAAGTAATAACTTTGATAAGGGTTTATGCTAATTACTACTCAAGAGATTGCATAAAAAATAAGGTCAAAATAATTACTGTTAAGGGATATCGATTGTTACATTATATTTACTATTGCAAAATGTATTACATTTATTTTAGTTTCTGTTCGTTTAGTCTCATCATCAGTAGCTCGTGTCATTCATCGTCAAATGTAAGTCTCTAATATTATTTTATATCTATCCCTATAGTTTGTTTTCTATAATTAGTCAAAACCAACTATTCTTTTTGTATTGTTTCTCCACCTTATCTACGATCTGTTTTTGCTTCTTTTATTTTTTTGAGGTAGCCATACTATTGCTCTACTAGTCCATCTATTGTCCTTTACTATTCCAATATATCCAACAAGTTCAATCTTCAGATTCATATTCTTCTCTGACATCAATAACTTTGGATTTATTTCTAATTTCCGTGTTGGATATGCGGTCCCGTAGTGTCACGTTTAGCATTTACCTTTCTATCGCTCTCTAAGTTTTTTGAGATCTAGCTATGTATTCATGTATGTGAAGACCGGTAACACATATTGGTTAAAGAGTCTTGCCCTTATTGTTTTTGGTACATTAGACCACAGTATTATTTATAATCTACAAATGCTGATCAAGTTAGTACAATTCTTCTTTCCAAATCTGCCGTTAAGTTTAGATATATGCATGGTTCAACTTTTTTATTTAATTTTTTTTGTATTATTATTTGTTGATTGTGGTTTTACTCTACTTCGTTTGTTAGGTATTTTGATTTATTTAAGATTATCTTGAATTTATTTTTATAGACTTCTCATTCAGATGATTGAGCATTAGCTGTAGTTCTTCATTGTTATTTGCTATCAGGATTACATTAGCAGTGAACTTCAGATTATTCATTTTTTCGTCGTTCATTAAAATGACCGTTGTTTTCCACTCTAGTTATTTAAAAACATCTTCTAATTCTATGGTGAAAAATTTGAGAGACATTAAGTCTCCTTGGCGAAGTCCACGTTGTACATTGATTTTGTTTGTTCTTATTTGTGTTATTATTTTTACTGGCATTGTAGAGTTTTTGTGTATGTATTTAATTATACTTGCATATCTATTATCTACTCGGTTTTGCTTAAAGCATTTAATACCTCTCATATCTCTACGGAGACGAACGGCTTATTATAGTCTACTACTACTATATATAAGGCCACATTATACTCTTTTATCTTCACTATTAATAATTTTATTACATGTAGATGGTCCAAAGTATTGAAATCTTTCCTTAATTCAGCCTATTCACGGAGCTGGTAGTTGTCAGGTTTGTTTGCAACTTTTCCTGTTATGAGCTTTGTAAATATTTTATACAGAACCGATAGTATGCTGATTATAATTTGATAATTTACGCTATAATTTCAAATAACAGTACTGTTAATGTTTTTAACTAGTAATCTGGAATTTTAGCTTCTGCCAAATACTTGTTATAAAGCTCATTTAATGATTTCTTTATCATATTTTAATATCTTCATTATAATGTTGTCTTCTCCTAGAGCTTTTTATTAGGCATGCTTTTAATAGTAGGATCTATTTTTCACGTCTTATTTTGGATTTTTTTCTGACTACGTTTTTTACTTTAGTTGTCTAGGCTTTTGTTTTTCCTATTGGTCGTTGTACTTCTGTTGTATATCATACTTTAGAGTATTTTTCTATAATTTTTACATTTTCTGATACTTGCGTTATTTTCTTCTTATTGCCATCCATTAGTTTTAGTATTTGATATCTACCTTCATTAATTGTTTTCTTGTATATTTTTTGTGTGTATAAAATATTTTGCGGAACCATATTAAAATATTAAAAAGTGGCTCAGAATGTAAGCTTGTAAATGACGTGAAGGAAACTTTGTTAAAGCAGAATTAAAATTTTAGATATTAATAAAAACAAAATTGACACAATTTTTTATACATCTAAATATGATAAAGTGTATGGTGTAGAAAATTATTATTATTATACTTTGGCCATTGCCATTATTATTCACAGGATTGTATTATACAAACCATTCGGCTAAATATCCCATTACTGTACTACGTGTAAAATATTATGCAAATGTCACTTAGTTTTATGTTTTTATTTATAAAATTTTTTATATATTTTATAAACGCACTAACAAGGTTGCATGTTTTTCTAATAATTGTTTTGCGGGCTTTTCAGTAATAAATAATATTATTACGTGTAATAGATTATGTTCGAATCTTATATTGGTACAATTTGTTGTAAATTTTATAACGAATATGTAAAAAAATGAAATATTAAAAAGCTTAGATAGAACTAATAGGTGTATAAATAAGTTCTTAGCTTTAGATTTAACAGGACGCAAATCACCGTTTACATGTAACGTATTAGTCCGCCCTCTTGCGGTTTTAAAGCAGACATTTGGTCTTTCGAAACATCATGCAATTTGGCGTTTGATGCACATAACCCCAATAATCAGCTGTGTTCAAAATGGCAATCACAAAAGAGCATATTCGATTTTCTATCCACTTCGCGTTTCATCTTGAGAAAAACGCTTCTGAGGCCACCGAAATGATTTGTGCTGCATATGGTGAGAATGCTGTAAGTCATGCAACGTGCAAAAAGTGGTACCAAAGATTTCGCGGAGGAGAGTTTATTCTTGAAGATCAACCACGCGCTGGACGCCCTCAAACATTTGACACGGATGAGCTGCAGACGCGTTAAGCTGGGAAGTTCTTCCACATGCGGCGTATAGCCCAGACATGGCCCCTTCCGATTATCATTTATTCCGGTCGTTACAGCATCACTTGGCTGATACGCACTTCAAAACAGAAGAAGTCCGAAAATGCATCGGTGAGCTTCTATCACCAGGGAATTCGCAAGCTACCCGAAAGATGGCAAAAGGTCATCGATGCCAACGGAGAATACTTTGATACTTAAGCTTTTTTTGCTTGTTTTTAAATAAAACTTTAATTTTTTAGAAAAAAAAAGAGAACTTATTTATACACATATTAGTTATCAATTAAGCTGAAAATAAATTTTGTGTATTTATTTTTGTAAAAATGCGATTATTATTAATAACATTCGAACAATAAAAAACAATTTATAGAGAGATTTGATAGATTATAGCTAGAAGTTGAAATACGTGCACTGAAAGCTATTATGCCATGAGCAAAACGAATAAACCCTGATTGAGTTGCTAGCTGAGGGGTTAGTTCTATAGCGGTAATGCTCTTTTCTAAAGAATCAATTTTCTAATAATATTCAGATATTCAGGTTCTTATTTTCTGGGCCGTGCATACTGTTGAAATATTTTTTTAGTTAAAATGTCTATTAACGTTTTAATATTTGAAAGTATTTTGTAATTTTTAAGTAAAGGCAATGATTATATATCGCCAATAACCAATAAAGCGGCTGTAAGCTAGAGAATAATAAGAACAGAGCAACAGTATAACAAAATAACTTCAGTTTGCGAGCTTTTTAGCAGGCGTTGATTCAATTACGGCTCCCTTTTATGTCACACCATTTTCCATCTACGTACAATGCATAAATGTATTATAAAATTATCAAACGTAAAGAGTGCCAATAAGGGTAGCTTTGACACAAGCCATTTTAACTAAGTTTCAAAATCTATTTTTGTATTTCGCATAACGCTACTAAAAGCTCTAAATATATTAAAAAGCTTTTAAGCTTTACCGAAACAAAGGTGTTTTAGTATTCACTGCAAAACCAATAAAATTGATATGAAACTATCTATCTCTTTAATTTACAATCAGGCTCCGCCGTTTCACAAAAATATGAATTGATGTTTTATTTATTTTAAACAATCATAATACGAAACATTTATTAACGCTTTTTAATTAAAAATGGACTATTAATAAGAAACGTTTTTGGCGATTATAGTTTTTAGAAATCTGTAGGTAATTAAGTAAGTTAGTATAAATCAAGCAGAAAAACTCAACATTAGATGTGTAACTAAAGTTTAGAATTTGAATTTTTCATATAATAGGACAACAGCGCACATTATTGTTTACAGCTATTTGGAGTCTACTTTTAATTCCATTACGTCACTTTAAGCTGGAAATCGTTTTTTAATGGTTTCTTGAAAATGTTACTTTTTCAAAAAAATACATATTTTTCATTTTCTAGAAATCGACCTAATGCAAAAATTTCATTTTTTGTTTGGTATAGTTTACTACTTTAATTAGTAACATTTATTTAAAAAATTTAGAGTGATATTAAAGAAAATGGTGTTTTATTTTATTTTTTTATATATTTTTCCAAAAACTCAAAACAATTATAGATTTTTAATTTTTTTTCTCTTCAAGAAATAATTTCTCCCATAGTTCCTATAATGCACAAATGACATTATTTGCCTAAGTTTTTTTACTTAATAGTATTTTAAGTTTCAATACAAGGCATAAACAAAATAATTATATCAGATAAATTCGATAGATACGGAAATACTAAAAACTTTAATTTTATCAATATTTAATTAAACATGTAAGTACGTAAACCTTTATAAAAACCCTCTCTATATTTTACAAAAAGATTGCGTTGCATTAGTCAATATTCTTTTTCTTTTTTTTACGTACACAAAAATTTCTTTAGCTTACGAAAATCAGTATTTTTAATTCTAGGATGTATTAAGAAATCCAGATCTCATATATAGTTATAAATTCTCGCTTCAAATCTGTTATATATTTTACAAACACTTGACTAAAAATTAAGCTATTTTTTATTTGTTTTAACTTTATATTGTACCCAATTTATAATGTGAAATATGTAGTTCGTTTCATAGAGATATACATTTCCTAATGCACTAACATTGCAGGCTTGACAATAGTCGTATTATAATCTGATGATTAATTTTAAGCCTTAAATCATAGACACTCACGAGTTTTTAGCGGAACTGAAATTCTCACGACCACGGTATTATATTTTTAGGTCACACATGTACAGCTAGTTCAATTTTATGTGTTTTTATAAAATTATAAGATAGATATCACTCCTAATGCTATCATTCTTTAAAAAATCCTGAACGTGATTTATTATTTGTATGGGTGTAGCTGTGCTTAACATCAGCAGATGTGGGTTACTTTATGACTATGATAACAGACAGATTTATTTGACTCTACTCAAGAGAGTCTTAGTTTTTCCTCAACTCACCCTATCAAGCGAATAATCATAGTCTGACTTAAATCCCATCTGTCATTTTTTATTCACTTAACACGGAACAAAGTTCGTGAAGTGGGCTGCCCAAAAATCAATGGTTAGAATAAATTAAAATAATTCACATATCTTGTTAGTACTTTAAAAACTAAGAAACGCGTATTTATCTTTTTTTTTAAATTTTGATTTTCTTAAAAGTTATTAAGCATAACATTTGTTTACGACATTTCACAAAAAAATGTTTTTTTTTAGTTGGTTCAACGAACCTTTATGAATTTTATATATATATATATATATATATATATATATATATATATGGTGCTTTATAAAAAATTTTAATACTATTTATTCAACATATTACAATTAATTCGTTGTGTCACAAATTATTTACAAATGCTTTTATATTTTTAATTATCGATATCATTTATCACAAAAAAATGCATTGAAACTTAATTTGAGAAACAAAATCATTATTAGAAAACAATTAAAAACAAAGAAATTTGAGTTGGTTCCCAAATATCTCTCACCAACCCCAAGATTCTGTCCGCCAAGTACATCGGGGCACTTTCTAAGCATCTTATATAGACAGTTTAACCTCGAAAAACAAACAAATTTGAGATAATATTCATTCATAATTCAGGATTATGCTCCCCCCCCCCCAGTGTATTGAAGCACTATTAAATATATATAAAATATTTTTACGGTCTGCAAAAAATGCGTCATATAAATTCATTATTTGCGTGTACAAATGCAATTTTGCATTATAACAAAAAATATGGCGTAACATATTTTTCTGAGCTCCTCCCAACCGAATGCACTCTGAAACGACACGATACTTGTACCCAGAAAAAATTTAGGGATTTTTTATTAATTTGCCTCGACTATCCATTTTCACCGAAAAATACCAATAAGCCTCCGTTTAACAATAGTAAAATGTTGTATATGGTTAATTCAGCTATATGGAGCAGAAACATGGTTCCTAAAAAGCAGATCACTAAATAGATAGGGCTATCAAATTATCATACTTAGAAGGTGTTCCCACACACAAAAAAGAACCAACAGACAAGTGTGACAACTACGGGCTAATTACGCTGATACCTTATATCAACAAGATTTTACTACATATAATAAATGAAAGATTAAAAGTGTATCTAGAACATCAGATCGCACGAGAACAGACTGGCTTCGTAAAAGGCAAGAACCCAAGAACACATCCTTAATCTAAGACAAATAGAGAAAGCAAGGAAATTTTTAAGGAAATGGGGGTAACGCAGCATATTATCACACTGATCCAAGGCCTATATGACAATGGACATGGAGTAATAAAAATTGACAACCAGCAGTCAAAGGGATTTAACATAACAAAGATGCATTCTGTCTCCGCAATTATTTAATATATACGGCGTATATGTAATAAGAAAAGTACTACAAGTCACCATTGGAGGATTCAAGATCAACAGCAAAACGATAATCAACCTCCGATATGCCAATGACACTACTATTCTCGCTTCCACCGACGATTCCTTTGGAATTACAAGGCGACAGTGCAAAATATGACAACCTTAATAAAACAAAAACAAAAGCATAGTCGATAGAGCAAACAATAACAGCCTGATTTAAAAGAAATTCACGGTTTTGAAGTGGTCGACTATTACATATATGTTTGGAATCACTTATCAACAACATGGGAGACTGCTTAGCGAAAATAACCAGGCAAATCCAAGTAAACAAAAATGCTATGATTAAGTTACAAAAACTATGGAAATATTGACAAATAACAAGCAGCACAAAAGTATCACTTGTAAGAACTATTGTTTTCCTCATATCATTATATGGAGTCGAATATTGGACAGTAAAAGAAACAGAACGTAAAAGAATTGACACTTTTGAATGTGGTACTGGAGACACATGCTGAGAATACCCTAGACAAATGATCGCCTCTCTACCATAGTGTACAAACAAATCCTAAAATACTACGGTCTCATATCAAGACGCGACAACAATAGCCTTGAAAAACTAACGGTTGAAGGTCACACTGAAGGCACCAGATTATGAGAAAGAGCGCCTGAGAGATGATTAGCTCAAGTCAAAACGGCAATAGAGAAGCCAATTTAACAAATTAATCATGAGGCTCAGAACCGACCAAGATGGAAAAACATTGTCAGAAATACAATGAATAATGGCCCATAATGATTACGACTTTTCTGATAAGAAGATACGACGGGAAGAAGAAGAGGAAGGTTTTTTAGAATGTCATGGGTATATAACTAATGTATAAATGGTAAGGAGAGCAGGTACTTATAGAGAACTACTGAAACTCCTGAAATAGAGAAAAATAAATTACTTGGGTCATATACACTAAGAGGTGACAAATATAGATTATTGCAAGAGATATTAATGATATTAATAATTATGCTCTCTTAAGAACATAATTATATACGTTTTTTTATCGAAAAGTGAAAAAATTACTTAATTTGAAATATCCAGTTAGTCACGATATTATTTAAAACGAAATACACATTTTGGGTTGGTTTAACAAAAAAAATTCAATCAAACCGCAACAAACTTTTAGTTATTTACAGTCCCCCCTCCGCAAATATATATTTTTTTTTTGAAGCGGAGACTGCAGTGTGGTGATTTAGGTTGTCAATGTCAAGCAGTGTTTCTAAGATCTAATAAAAAATTATTTTGAAAGTTATAATAAACTTAGGGCTTCCGCCTTGGCTGAAATTGGCACGAGCTCCGCCCCTCTCGCCCGGCCGGCTCAAGCGAGTTCGAATCTCGCTCAATCCATGAGTGTATGTGATGTTCTGATTATTAAGTTACTAAGCACAATAAGCCCTTTAGATTTCAGTACCAGTGTGTCCAACAAAAAAAAATAATAAGCTTCAATTCAGAAATGTTATTTGTATTTGAACACGACAGTGTAAAGTTTGGTCTCTTATATGAGGTGTGTAAATAAAGTAATGAGACTGATTCTTTACCATTTAATTAGGTAATGACAGTTACAGTTAGACAATGTCCTCTTTAAAGTAATTGCCTTGGGCAGTCATACAGCGCTGGAGACGGTTCTTCCACCCGTCATAGCAGTGCTGGAACTCGGACACTGAAATCGCCTTCAGCTGGTCGGTTACGCCCTCTTCAATGTTTGATACTATTCCAAAGTGATGTCTCTTGAAGTGCATTTTCGCACGTGGGAAGAGGAAAAAGTTACACGTACTCAAATCGGGTGAATAGGGGAACTGAGGATCCACAGGGATGTTTTTATTTGCCAAAAACTCATTAATTGAAATCGCTGCGTGACAAGGAGCATTGTCATGATGCAGGACCCAGTGCTTAATGTTTAGTCCGCTCGGTAGAATTGTTGGTTGATCGGGTGGCCTTGAGCCACAAACTCTTTGTGGACGATGTCCTGGTTATCAAAAAATCAAATCAGCATTTTTTTGATCCTCGACTTGCTTATTCTTGCTTTTTTTGGCTTGGGTGAGCTTGGAGTGTGTTATTCCTGGCTCTGGCGTTTCGGGGTTGTACTGAAATAGTCTCGTCACCAGTAACGACACGTTCCAGAAAACAAGGGTTCTTTCTATTTCGCTCAAAAAAGTCAAGGCACGTGTTTGTCAGGTTGTCTTTTTGTTCCCAGAGAAAGATTTCTCAGAATCATTTTTGCGCAAATTTGCCGCATCTCCAATTTGTTAGTCAAAACCTGATGAACGGTGATCTGAGTCAAATGTAACTCTTCTCCCACCATTCTGACTGTCAGCCGATGATTAGAATGTAAAAGTTGCCGGATTTTGTTGACATTAATGTCATTCCGTGCATTTGCAGACCGTCCATTGTGCGGTTCATTTTAAATCGTCTCTTTTCCTTCTGAAAATGTCTTAAACCACCGAAACACCTGCGTCCTTGACAAAACAGTGTCTCCATAGAACTGCTGAAGTTTTGCAAACGTTTCTGTCGCTCAAGTCTGAAGCAAAACCGGATCACACACCGTTGCTCGACCTTACTGTCACTCATGGTCCAGACGCACTCGTCAAAAACGTTTTATGAATCAAATCGCTACAGACAACATACTGTCTCGCGAGCATTCCTACTCGCATTCAATGTGCATCGGATACTGGCCCGCCTTTCCCTCAAACGGGCAGCCCCAGTGTTCCTAGATCGCACGCTACACTATCAGTCTCATTACTTTATTTACACGCCTCGTAAATTTAAGTTTAACATTTTGCATATTATGGCTTAAAACACGGGTGAAGTGTGAATATGTACGATTGTATTTATATTCTGTATCAAGAAAGATATTATATACATAATATTAAGAGAAATTAAAAATATCTCCATCCGCGGTATAGAAAAAAAACGAGATCTGATGATGGAACAAAGTGGAAGAAGGTATAAAACAACACAGGAAAACAAATGTATTATAGCAGTTAGCAAACGAAAGCGATTGTTAACATGACCTGAAATTATAAGTATGCCAATATAATAAGGTACCAACTAAAACGGTACAAAGGTACTTATAGAAAACAAAGCTGCATGGAAGTATTTTTGTAAAAAAAAACACATTTAAGAAAAAACAAAGTGAAAGGTAACATTGGGCAAAATTATACCAAAATTGGACACCACTACAATGGAATTAAGTTTTATAGACTGACGTATTTAAATTTGTACTCCTAAAAGAAAATAGTTTGTTCGCTACAAGCGGGAGAGCATATAGCAGATAGTATATTACTCCCAATGTAAAACATTATTTACAGAGTACAGTTTACAATGGGTAACTGAAAGGAATCTGTAGACACACCATTGGTATATAATCGTCTTTTCGAATGAATCTAGATTTTATTTAACCTGAGACGATGATAGAATACTAATACATCGTAGAGGGAGCAAAAAGACTATTTAAGGAAACCAACATTACCAGTCAGACCTAAGTATATTTACAAGATCTTACAGTTTCTGGTACTTTGTTTCCTTTAAATTATAAATATATATATATATATATATATATATATATATATATATATATATCATTATTATTATAATCAGTAATCTTATTTACTCAGTGAGTGTTAACATATTACACTTCAGTCAACGTACAATTTATATTGGGTGTCCCGCTTTAAAAGTCGCACGCAAATATTTCGTCAGGGAAGCCATCAATCGACAAGGGATCTTAATAAAAGTTGTTGGGTTCGAAGGGGGCCATCTAATTAAGTAGTCCAGCACCGGTTCCGGCACCCTGATAAGGCCCTAAGATGTCCAACTTTACATTAGGGCGTATTTTTCTTCGTAAAAACAGACAAAGTACTGAACATTAAGGTTTTTCGATCAACAGCATCAAGTTGGACGTTTAGGGCTTTACCTGGGTGCTAGAACCAGTGCCGGAACTAGTGCCGGACTATATAATTAGATGGTAGTTTTCGACCTGACATCTTTTGTAAAAATCACTTGTCGATGGTTGCCCCTAACGAGATATTAGGAGAAAAAAACATTCAAATGAGGTCCGGATAAGGTTCGGATTGCTAAACATTTTTTTAAACGTGTTTTGAACTATTTTTACCCGTAGAATCAGATTCTGAAATAAAAAATTGGATATCACAGGGCTTTATAAGAGTACCGGACCCGGTTTCGGACTATATAATTAGATGGCCCCCTTCGAACCCAACAACTTTTATTAGGGTTACGATTGATGACTTCCCTGACAAGATATTTGCGTGCGACTTTTAAAGTGGGACACTCAGTATAGCCTGTCACTTCTTATGAATAAATCTTGTCGATTCTTTTTCTATTCTTGTTCCTTAACTCCCTGTTGCTTCTCTTTTGTTTAGATTTTTTACTAGCACACTGTTTCACGTTTTTCTTGGTCTTCCTCTGTGTTTGTGTTGTTTTTGCTACCCATACCCTTTTTTCTGTCTTTCTCCCTTCATGCGAACTACATGTCCAAATCAACTTAATTGTTGTATCTCAGTATTTTCCAAAATAGGATGCACGTTTAGTTCTTCTTAGCAGTTCATTTTTTATTTTGTCTTGTCTCTTCTTAGATATTTCATGTCTATGGCAATAAATTCCCAGCGGGGTTGCTAGATCCCCAACTGGGCGCCTCCCCGGGTGGCGGATAGGGGAATGCCCACCAGATATGTTGGGTACCGGGGAAATAAAATACCCGGGGCGGACCAAAACTAGCATAGGTGACACAGGTGGCAACTTCCAAATAATGGATTTAATGGCTCCTAGATAACCATAGGAGGAACCAGGGATGGTGATAACCGATCGGCTGCCGGTATAAGTGGTCACACTCTTGCATGGTCAACAGCTTCGGGTGGAAGAACCAGCAGAGATAGGGCACTCTTTTGCCCTCAGGTTGAAAAAACAGACCTGAAAGACGGAGGAACCAAATTGATGGTCAACGGCGTAAGAATGCAGAAGGCAAGTGGAAACCACTGCATTAAAGATCTAAAAAGATATCCTTAGTAAAATTATCATCATTATCATTATCAATATGACAACGTTCAGAGCTAAATCTAAATCCGGGTTTCAAGTTCCCCAATCGGATCTCCGGGGAACAGTTGTGAGCAGAGTTATAAAGTTATCAACAAATAATATAAAGATCAGGACGTGGAATGTAAACAGTTTACTGGCACCAGGCAAACTGCACAATACTGTAATAGAAATGGATAGACTGAAGATAAACATCCTTGGTCTAAGTGATGTTAGATGGCCAGGAAATGGTAAATGTACAACAAGCAATGGTATAATGTACTACTCGGGAAATGATGGCCCTCAGCACAGATACGGAGTTGGAATAATATTAAACAAGAAAGCAGCAACGGCAGTCACAACCTTCATACCACTCTCAGACAGAGTAATGATGTTACAGTTGAAAACAAACAACGGTAATATGAATAATATCCAAATTTACGCGCCAACTGCCGATAAGGAAGACGAAGAATGCGAAGAATTTTATGCACAAATAGAAGAAATCTACAGAAGCATTAAGCGAAAAGATATTACAATCGTGTTGGGTGATTTTAATGCGAAAGTTGGAAATGCGAAAGTAGAAAGCTGTACCAGTGGTTTTGGGCTAGGAGATCGCAATGATAGAGGAGACCGTATGATACAATTCTGCCAGGACAAAGATCTAATAGTCGCAAACACGCTTTTTAAACTTCCAGCTCGCAGGCTGTATACATGGAAGTCTCCAGCTGATAAGCCAGGGAAAACAGTAAGAAATCAAATAGACTACATTTTTTGTAATAATCGCTATAGAAATTCCATTAAGTATGCGAAAATATATCCTGGTGCGGACATTCAGTGACCACAATCCAGTTGTAGCAAAAATTACAGTCAGGATGAAGAAGATAATAAGACCCCAGAATGACTATATAGATACAAGACGTTTAAAGGAACCCAAAATATATAATATAGTTCAACAGAAAATAACAAATGAGATAAAAAATATAAATATGCAAATAGACGAAGTCAATATTGATGAAAAATGGAACAAAATACAAAATGTACTAACATCTGTAACCAAAGAACACCTAGTAAGTAAGAGAATAAAAAGCCTTGGATGACACAGGATATTTTAGATCTCATGGATCTGAGAAGAAGGAATAAGCTAAATGTACAAAAATATAAAGAAATTCATAAAATAATACAAAGTAAAATAAAAATAGCGAAAGAAAAACACCTGTCTGAACAATGTGAAGAAATAGAACTACTACAAAGTAAGCATGACAACTTCCACATGTACAAAAAGATCAAAAAGTAACAGGATATAAAAGAAAAGTGGCCAATAATGTCATCAAAGATGCTGATGGACATATACTAACAGATATAAAAGATCAAATAAACAGATGGAAGATATATATCCAAGAACTTTACAATGACGAAAGGCCAGAAAACACCAGTTTAGAAGTAAAGGACGAAAATTTTAAAATTCTAAAATCGGAACTAAATTATGCACTAGAAAACATGAAAACAGGCAAAGTTGCTGGCCCGGACGAGATACCAATAGAAATTGTTAAACTTTGTAACGATGAAACATTAGATGTTATTTTAGACCTTTTAACACTATTTATGACACTGGGCAAATTCCCAAACAATGGTTGCTATCTACCTTTATTTTAATTCCCAAGAAAATTAACGCAAGATTGCTCAGATTACCGAACTATTGCACTTATGGGACATATTTTAAAACTATTCTTGAAAATAATTCATAAAAGAATTTACAAAACATTGGAAGAAGGAATAAGTAACTCCCAGTTTGGTTTCCGCAGGTCTTGGAACGCGTGAAGCTCTCTTTGGGTTAATGTGCTATACCAGCGATGCATGGATATGAACCAAGATGTGTTTACCTGCTTCATCGATTTCGAAAAGGCGTTTGATAAAGTGAAACATGGTAAACTACAAGAACTTTTACTTAAGAAAGGCATAGATAGGAGAGATGTGAGGATAATTAGTAACCTATATTGGGGACAGAGTGCTAACATAAAAGTTGGAACAGAAATAACCGAGGAAATTGAGATACGCCGTGGAGTGAGACAGGGATGCATCCTATCTCCACTTCTGTTTAACATCTACAGCGAAGCCATCTTTAGAAGCCTTAGATGAGGAATCTGCGGGAATTATTATAAATGGAGAAATAGTTAACAACATGAGATACGCAGATGACACAATCCTCTTAGCAAGCAACCTTACTGACATACAACATCTGCTTGAAAAAGTAAATGATCGCAGAATGTTGCGTATAGCCTGGATTGAAAGAATAACTAACAGAGAAGTTTTGACAAGGATGAACAAGGAATGTGAAATAATAAATAAAAAAGAGGAAACTAGAGTACTTAGGCCATGTAATGAGAAATCCCAAAACGCACTGCTCCAACTCATCATGCAAGGGAAGATAAAGGGAAAAAGAAATGTTGGTAGGCCTAAAATGTCTTGGCTAAAAAATCTCAGAGATTGGTTTAATTGCAGCAGCATTGAACTATTTCGATCGGCCGTCGACAAAATCCGTATAAGAATGATGATAACCAACCTCCGTGAAGGAGAAGGACCATAAGAAGAAGAAGAAGAAGGCAATAAATTCTTAATTTCTTTATATGTACATTTTTTTAACAAAATAGACTTTATTTATAGAATATTTTAGTATTATTTTATAAATAAAATATTTAATTTATGTGTAAGCCTTTTTGATTAGTTGCATAATAGTTTACTTTTTACTTGAATATTTTAATTTAATATAACCTTTTCCTGTAATATAGGCAACACACATACTTGTTGTAATCTTGGAGAGAAAATATCTAATTAAATACTGACTTGTATTCTGTTTTAATTTATAACCAAATGAGTATTTTAAACATTTATTTTTAAAAAAGGTGTTACCTAAAAAATCTATGCAATATGACTGCTATTAGTAAAGTTGAATGACTTAGGATACATATACATTTATAAAATTATTAGAATGCAACAGCGATTCATTCTTCGTTATAGTAGCCATCGAAAATTTTGAGCTACATCATTTTGATTTAAATATTTAGTGCAACAGCTAACACAAATAAAAACATAATTGCTTGTTGTCGTCAACAATAAAACTGGAAAAATATAAATGACATAAAACTTTTTAATTCGCGTAAAAGTAAAAAATAATTAATTTGTTGCATTAAAATTTGCAACATTTGGTAAAATTATGTATGTGTGTTATATATGATATATATTATGTACATAATTTATGTGCAAGGCAATATATATTACAAATTCTAAAATGACTTGACGCACCCATATACACTCGTTAAGAAGTGTGATGTACTTTTGAGTGTTATTGCACACACAAACACGGATGCAGGCACCTACTTTTGTTATAATGCCGTTGAAGTTGTTCCCATATTTTCAATCTACATTTGATAATATTAAAAGTAAACACCAATTTAGTTGTTTTAAGTGGAATTTATGATATAATTTTAGATTGATTTAACAGTCTCAAAATTGACAACTATAAGACATTTATCATTTATACTTCAAATGCATGCATGTCTGATTGTTTGAAAAATGGTATTTGTTAATTTGTATGATCATTAAATTCTTTGGTCTTTTTTGAATAACAACTTATACTTTATTTAGATCATGTCAGATTTCTGCAAAGAATGTAAATAAGCGTTGTTGGTTTGTGATTTTTGATGTACTGGTATATATGACCTTTACCTTGTTAATTTTTCTTTCCCTGTACACAATGAAATTTTGTTTTTAATATTACCCTTATATTAATAACTTATGTTTTTACTATTCATATTTTCGTTTATTAATAAACATCATTAAGCATCAATGTGTCTGTGCGGTTAAAGCGCTTGGCTGCAGTGCAGACAGACTCTGATTCAATCCCCTATCCAGAAGCTTAGTGGGAGACTTACTCGGTAATAAAAAATAATTGAGTATCTCCGTCCACTTCGAACAAGGGGTAATAATGGCAGTCGTCTAATCCAAATCTTTCAAACCTCATAACATAAAAAAGTTACAAAAATGGAAGTAAAAAATATTAAGAATAAACAAGATACAAAAAGCGTTTCTCAAAAAATTCTGAAAAGTTCTATGTTAAAATACTGAATAGCTGTTTCGTTTTATTGGATGGTTTTGTTGATGATTTGGAGTCCTTTTTCTTTCACAAGTAATTTAAGTCTTAGAAACAACTAAAAGTTCCGCGGCAACACATCTGGACTGTAAAATAGCTCATTTTCTAACTTAGGATTGTCTGTCGCAGATCGTTTTTGATTAAATCACCACACGTTCAAGATTTTTTGGTGTTTTGCTTATTGCGGGCGTGGATCACTTTCAACAGATTCCCGATCTTTGAATCGTTAATATCGTGTCTTTATTTATGCCACACTCATTACATCGTTTCTGAAAGTTCTCTGAATCATCTCAATAGTTTTTGGGGACGTTTGTTCCAGCTTTGCACAAAATTGAATACCGATTTGTTATTCTATACGCCCAGTCATAGAAAATGTTACGATCTTACACTATACATGTCTACTCAATGGCTTGTAACTTCCAACTGCAGATCATATATACATAGATATGTTACTTAAATGGAATGAATACCAATAAAGTGTTTGGTAAGAAACTTAACTAAAACTTTTACCTGCAGCTGTTGTATGCCGTTATATTTCGGAAGTTAATAATATTGAATGTTGACTTTACCAACTATACTAACACATAATTGTTACATCATTAACTGATTGCCATTTTGGTTACAATTTTGAGCTGGATTGTCTTGTATGTGGATGTTTAGAAATTTAAAGTATTAAGTCTACTTATTTAGAAAATTTAATATTAAGCAAATTGACAGGAGATATTATGTTTTAATATTCATTTTTATTGCAAATATGTACTTTAAATTTTTAGTGTAAATTATAAGACGTTAAAATTATTATTATTTAGTGTAAATTAGTGCTATGGTTTAAGAATTAATTTTCAACTTAATTGACGACACTACTTACGTATGTAAGAAATGTTACAAAATTTTCTATTTTTACTTTTTTTTCGAAATATCTTATATCCAAAATTTTATTATTAGATTCATATGAATATGATTTTTATTTATAAAATACACTTTAATAAGTCCTATTTTATATAAGTTCTTTAGTATTTTCAAAACTTCTCTTCAAATGTTATTAATTATAATTATTTTTTATCTATTTTATACTTAATTACCGTAGCTTTTATGTGTTTTGTGTCAATTTATCAGTATTGAGTTATAAATAAGATGCTATAATCATTATTATACAATATTTATTTTTCTACGTTATTATTGTACTCATTTTCTGTAATTGGAGGAAAAGTATAATAATTGTTGCTTTAATAATAACAACAATGATTTATACTTTCCTTTAAAGTAACAAATATTTAAATATTTTGAAAAGAATTCTAATATATATATAATTAGTTCGCCCGGAGTAACTGTGAGCGCTATTACCCATTTTTGTTGGTATAACAGTTTTCTATTTAAAACAAGTCAACTGTAATTTTTTTGTAATAACTTCTTTCTCCAATAGTTAGGAGCCCTAATATGGTAATAAATAAAATAAAACCGTTTAAAAATAAAATAAACAATGCAAATAATTACAATGTGTAAATAAAAAAGTAAGACCATGGACAAATAGTTCCAATTAACATAAAAAAATATATAAAGAAATATGAAATGAGAATGACACCTATTTGATTGTGCTAAAACTTCTACATAAATAAATAAGCAGTTAATAATTACTCAAAGAGCATTGGAATAATCGTATGTGCTTCTGTAACATAATAAATTATGTTTGTTTTAAATATAATTTTTATTAATATAAAAACAAAATACTATATATAAATAATATTTACATAATTTTAATTTATTGCGACACCCATGAATGACTAGTATAGTAACTACCTACAGTAAGTAAATATGAACTTAAGTTTTCCCTATTTTATGACACAGTAATTTAGAAATCTGTTACAGGAGACTTACATTGTTACACTTTAATGACAGATGTCACCATCAGTATGTTTGGCTATTTAAAATGTTAGTTCTGCGTAAAAGCGTTGTTTAATATTAAATTGTTTAAAAATTCAAATCTTAAACTTCAAGGCTACTTGTGCAATAAAATTTTAAACAATAGAATTTTCTTGTTTTCAATGGAACATTACTGTAATCTCTGCAGTAAAAGTAACAATGATGTATTGTGAAATAATTGCATTCGAATTGCGCTTTAAAACTAATTGTATTAAAGTAAAAAAACATTTAAAACAATTTAACAATAATTAAGTTTTAATAATGGAAATATATTTTACTGATTTATGTAATAAAGTTTATATAGCAGAAAATATAAGATGTTTTTCAAACCAATTTTTTGTGTTATAGAAAATAATAATTATAGTAAAACTTTTAGAAAAATTTAACATAATGTTTGTCTTATAAATAGACATCAGGTGTTGTTAAATGAAAAATATTAGAATAATTGATGAGTAACACAGTATTGTGTTAAAGGCAACAATACGAGTTTTATGAAGTACTACATTTTGTGATAGAATCTTTTCAATGTTCAACCCACTTTAGCCGCTGCTTATCCAAATTCGTGAATTGTTTACGGAAGTGGCTTTTTCGAATTCTTCAAAATACTTGTTTGACGTAAATTTTTGTCGACTTAAAGTTTTTGAAATAGATAGTAATAAAATGGTCTAGATCAGACAAAAAGAGTAGATACATAAAAATTACAAATCTTAATTTAGTGAAACATTACTCAGCGACACAGATTGAGTGTGCTGGTATGCTGTCTCAGTAGAATAACACTGTTGGTAATTATTGAAGCACACACTTCAAATAATAGACAAAGTTTTTCTAATTTATTGTGTTTTTCTTTTCAGGTACCTACAATTAATCGGTTTCGAAATATTTTATAGATACAACATCCAAAGACATCTTAAAATAGTTTTTTTTGTTTAGGTCTTTATGATACCTTTGCTTTCTTATTAACTATCTCAATTTTTCTTATATTTATTAAACCACTATAAAAATACAAAAATAGTTATTTTTCTACATAGCTTTTTGACTACGTAACATGTTTTTCCTAACCCAGATAGGTACTTTATTGATCTCGTTATTATAAAATCAAAATGGTTGTGACACCAGAAAATCTCCAACGAACGCTTCGACAGCAACATTGTCATCAAATTTCTAGCCTCCAAGTGTTTCTTGTCTAGGTATCCAAAAAGTAATGATAATTATAAAGAGGTAAGTTCGGACTGCAGGAAGAATATTTCAGTGTTCCAGCTGCCGCTTGTGACCTTTGGCGAGAAGACAGAAGAGAACACCTTTCAAAGCCCAAGATTGTCAGTGATGATTTCTTGAGCGCTAGTGTAGCTTATCCCAACGTCAGAAGATTTTCGAAGCATAAGGTGGTGTTACCGTCAAGAGTACACATACTGGTGGAGTGATAAGGTTAAAGCTTTGTGTGATACGTGCAGACACGTTCGTATATTTATAAATTTATTTTTTAAAGCAAATAAACATAATTTGTTAAAAATATTCTCTATGGGGTATGGCTCTAAATTTATAAGCAATAATATGCAAAATATGCCATCATCAAAAAAAGTCAACAAATAATACCTATTACTTATCAAACCAAGATAAATTCAAAAATTATACTTAAAAGCAATATTTCCTATTTCGACCACCACAATTGCAACGTAGTCGCAAAAATCTCTCTCAAAAATCTCGACAATGTAGCGACAACACTTAATTCGAAAGTATGATACCAACTAGCGACGAACAAATTGAAAATACATCTAAAAAACTGACAACCGGTGCAAAGCATCAAAAGAAAGAACATTTTTTCTAATAAAAATTTTGCAACTGCGGAAGTAACCTTGAAGAGCAGCCAAACAATGAAGAATCTCCAAACACCAAAAATCTTATGAAGAATGTCTCTAAAACACACTATATTCGTATATGGTGACTATTTACTTAGGAATTACCAAAACACTAGCTGACGTAGTGGAAGAAGGTAACTATATTATTATAAGTATGTCTAACAATACCATTAGATTTAGTTGCAATCACCTTGACACATAAAGAAGATTATTATAAAATGTATGCAAGAACAAAGAATAATTTACCACATATACTAACGTGACGATGAAAGACTATACTAAGTAGTAATTAAAGAACTTCATCATACAATGAATATCCTTGACATCAAAGAAAACATCACTTTATTGTCACAGTCAGTGAGAAACATTAGTAATGTTAAACCAAGGCAAGCTAAGATGCCAACAAATATAGTCTTTGGAGACCTAAAACCAGCAACCAATAACAAAGACATTTATAAAATTACTCGCCTTTTAAATTGCTCTGTACAAGTAGAGCCACTCAGAAAAGATAAAAATATAATTCAGTGCACGGGGTGTTAGACACATAAAAACTTACTCTACGTAAAATTTACATGCTCACATAGCACCGCAAGCTCAAAAATAGCAGTAACAATTCTGGCATATGTACTTTATGCGGAGTTTTGCATCCAGTAAAGTATTCTTTCTAATAAAACACACCAAAGAATAGCTGCGTCAACGCTCTCAAAACCAACATAAACAATACATCTCAATCAACTAATACTAGCTAGGGCTAAGCTGCAGGCTACTAGCGGGGTTACAAGTGGCGGATAGTGAAAGACCTTTAGATATAAAGGTTAGCTGCAATATAAGCTAGAGCATTTAGTTCTAGACGAATAAGCAGTCCCCGACCAATCAGCAAACAGAATGATTGCCGGTATAAACAATCCCCCTTCTGTCAGCCAACAGCCTCGAGTGGATAAGCTGATAGAAAGAAGGGCAACTTCTTGTCCTTGGATTAAGAAATTTATCCAAAAGGCGGATGAACCATCAGGTCAACGGCATGAAGATGCAAAAGGCAACGGGAAACCATTGCATTAAAGGCTCACTAGAGCATCCCTAGTTTAAATCATCATGGCTAGCAAAAATCAAACTTTAAACACTACTGATCATGAAGCTCGGATGCTAAGATCCGGCAGAAAAGAACGACTACAAAAATACAAGGCCTCCTCGGTCGTCATCAAGAGAAACCATTGCAAAATAAAAAACGAACAGAATAAAAAATAAAAAATAAAGAAATGGCAGTTAGCAATGGACACATGTACTATTCTGAAAGAGACATGGTATAACGTTTATTGTAAGAAGCAATATAAAAAAATTGAATTCTGAATGTCATCCAATTTCCAGAAAAAATTATTATGCTAAAGCTCAAAGGCCGCACGCATGAAGTCAATATGATCCAAGTTTATGCTCCTACAACTGTCAAGGACGACGAAGAAATTATTACATTCTACCACCAATTACAAGATGTGCTTAAAGCTACGAAGAGTAGAGACACTACTATTGTCTTAAGGGATTTTAACGAGAAAATTGGACAAGGTGGAGCTGGTAACTTGGTCGGTAAATATGGATTAGGAGTAAGAAACGAAAGAGGCGATAGCTTAATCAAATTTTGCCAAGAAAGGAATGTGGTCCTTATTAACACCTGGTATCGATTGCTGAAACGAAGACTATATACATAGACATCCCCTAGAAATACTAAGATAGATTATATATTTATAAACAACAGGTATAGACATTACGTAATATCTGTAAAGAAATATCCCGGGGCCGATATAGGCTCGGATCATAACCCATTGGTAGCAAGTATTAATATAAGTTTGAACAGGATCAAATCAAGTATTCCAAAATTAAAAATTGACACCAGAATGCTGAAAATTGTAACATTAGAAATAAAGTTAAGAAGAGCATTAAAGAAAATATAGAAGACGAAACAGAAATTACTAAACAAAATGTAGATGTCAATGAGAAATAAAAGATTTAAAATAAATAATACTGACTCCAGGACAAAAACAACTGAAATATAAAAGACGGAGTGCCAAAAAAGAATGGATGACTGGGGAAATTCTTAATCTAATGGAAGAAAGAAGAAAGCAAGAAAGAAAGATAAAGTTAAATACAGAGCTATCAATAAAAGTATTAGAAATAAGGTATATGAAGCAAAAGAAAAACACATAGAATAACAATGCAAGGAAATAGAAAAATTAGATCGGAATTATAACACGTTCAACATGCATAAGAAGATCAAGCCATTCACCGGAACCAGTAAGAAAATACATTAACGATTCATAAAGGATCAACAAGAAATCATAATCTTAGATATTTCAACAATACTAAGACGGTGGGAAGAATATATCAAAGAACCGTTCTTGAATGAAACAGACGACAGCTACCAAATAGAACCATTGTCACTTGGCTAAATAATTATTACTGAAGAGATTGAGTAGGCTATTAAGAACTCCGAAGATAATAAAGCAGCTGAACCAGACAAAATACTGATTGAATTGTTAAAATTAATAGAAAAAATTGAAATACTGGAGGATCTATACAAAACTATATACGATACAGGTATTATACCAGATGAATAACTCTGGTCAACGTTTGTAGCAATCCCAAGAAAAGAGAACGCAAAGGAATATATAAAATAATACACAACAGAATATATAAAAACCTCGAGGAAAACATTCGAGAAACCCAGTTTTGGTTCAGAAATGGAACGGGAACCAGAGAAGCGCTTTACGCTATGAATATATTAATACAAAAAAGCCTAGATGTAAACGTTGGACTATACTTATGCTTCATTGATTAAGAAAAGCACATCATTATAAACTAATACATATACTTAAAGAGAAATGCATTGATGGCAAAATAATAAATCTCATTCAAACATTATACTGGAATCAAAAAGCAACAATTAGAGTAGAAGGAGAAGCGTCAAACGAAATAAATATCTGTAGAGGAGTTAGGCAAGGGTGTATCCTATCTTCGATACTATTTAACTTATAATCGAAGGAGTATTATATTATCACAATTAGTAAGGAAGACCTACAAGAGCTCATAGAACACATCAGTGCTTACAGTAATGAATTTGGGATCAACATAAATCTCAAGAAAACAAAATATATGGTTATAAACATAGAACCAACTTATTCTCAAACAACAACTGATAATTAACAACACTGCAATTGAACGCATAAAGAAGTATTAGTATTTGGATACAATAATAAATGAAGATAACAAACACAGCATAGAAAGAAACAAATGAATAAAGATTGCAGGAGCAGCTTTCATAAAAATGAGACCACTATTATCAAATAAAAACTAAGACAGAGCTGAGAGTATGTACATTAGGATGCTATATCTTTCCGCTGATGGTGTATGGGAGTGAGACTTGGACACTGAAAAAACAAAATCTAAAGAAGATCGAGACGTTTGAGCTATGGGTATATGGACGGATTCTAAAGATACTATAGACCGACAAGATTACTAACTTTGAAAAGAAACAGAGCTCGCGTTTACCATACAAAAAAGAAAACACGAATACTTAGGACACATCATAAGAGGTTCTAAGTATGAGATATTGTGGTTAATTATACAGCAGACGATAATTGGAAAAAGATCTATAGGCAGAAAACGTATCTCTTGGCTGAGAAATCTCCGGTAGTAGTTCAATTGCACTTCAGTAGATCTATTCAGAGCTGCAGCATCTAAGATCCGTATAGCCTATATGGTCGCCAACCTTGATAATCGCTAAATTATGTAGAGAGAAGGCACTCTAAGAAAAAATAGCAACAAAAATATATTTCATTAGTTTATTTATCTGAATGACATGTACGTAATAATGATAATTAAACCTAGCAAAAATCCAAATCATGTATTCTTTTACATGTATATAAGCATTTATCTACCATATCTAAACTCCTAGTAAAATTAATACTTCACTTGGTCAGTCATATTCTGGATACTATTAGTTTGTACTCTGCCAACATTACTCAATGTTCCAATAGTGTCATTGCGTCGTTTATGAAATAAACAAATCATTCAAACATGAAAATTCTATACAACTGTATTTTGAACAACAATGCGATATTTGATAAGGTATGGCTTGAAGGTCTGCTCTATAAAATTAGACTAGCACTTCCATCGTATTTCGACTTTCTTAAATCGCACTTAAGCGACCGTCTTAAAAATGTTTATAATTAAAGCTATAGTGCTTTAAGATAGTATATTAAGCCCATTATTTTACATACTGTATATATTTGACCTACCCACCACAACTAATATTTTAACTAGGACCCTCGCTGATGACACGATCAGCCTTGCAAGACATGTAAATCTAATAATTGCATCTTCACACATACAAGACCACCTAAACCTCCTACAAGTATAGGTTTACAAGTGGAAAATTATGATTGACGAAACTAAGTCAATGTAGATAATCTTTGCGCTAAGGAAGGGTCTTTGTCCTCCGGTTTCCATTATTAATATAATTATTCCTGTATTGTCAGCAGCGCGTTATTTAAGATTACATCTAGATAAAAAAAAACATTAAGAAAAGAAAATAAATAAACCTCAGATTCGATGAATTATGTGGCTTGTTTAGAAGAATATCTCAACTGTTCTTCGAAAATAAAATCATGATCTACAAGGCTGTCATCACATTTATACGGATTTATGTCATCCAATTGTGGGGTCGTACATGCAAGTTTGATATAGAAATTTTCCAAAAATATTAAGATTTTTTGTGTAAAAGCCTAACGCACATTGGTATGTATCTAACTAAACGTTTCACGTTGACCTCGGCATTCTATTCGTAAAAAATGTTGACCAACCGATTTTAAATAAGTGGACTCCTCACTGGTAGACTGCACATCCTGTCAAACGTATCTGTAACCCTTTGGTGCTATGCTGTAATATTACCTTACGAAATGTAAAATAAAGAAGAACAATTTCAGCAACCGTTAATTCGAGGTAATATTCGAAAAATTTTTAAAAAATACAAATATTTTTCTCAATAATGCTGGTCCTCATACGACGTTGGTAACCATTATTTTTAATTGGTCTATGTTCTTCTAAACATTATTTATGCTGCGCGTACACGTGAGTCTTTTTAAAGATTTTGAACTCTGTCTTAAAATGTTGGACAGTTTTATGTCTACTACTGTAAGAAATGTGATAATAAATTTGTTGCAGAACAGATAAGGGTACCTTTTGATCTAAAATCGTAATACCGGTTAAAGAAACGGTGGTGCAAGGTACCCTACGAGAGAATTTTCTTGATGGATTCATATCTACAACGCTCGGAAGTTGCGTTTTACTCCATTTCCGGTTTATGTTTGATTCACCCTCGTAGTACAAAAATATCTCATGTAAAGTTTTTGTCTATGCTTCTTTTTAGGTTTGCCCCAAAAATATTCTCTCTGTCAGTAGGGTTGATATCCTCTTAAAACAGATAGAGATTTTTAAAGAATTTTATCTAACTTTTCAAGACTTCCTTTTAACCATTCATTTTAATGTTATATTTAACTATCTATGACAAGGAAAGGATTACAAGTTTATAATGGTGTACGTAGGGATATGGACGAAAAGGAAAATTAACGTACTAAAAAATTTAAAAGATATTTAATTTTAGAAAAGTGCAATTTGGTATTTTATTTAACTTGAAAAAATTACATTCATGGTTTAGAGTACTACACTAGAAAAGAATTATGCTGAACACGATATGTGCTATACTGTTGTTGATGCATTTATCTAGGTGTTTATCTTTTGATAAATTTTACAGCTGAACGTATTTTTAGTATTTTTTTTGTAATAAACACTAATATAGTATGTGTGTATATTTTGGTCATCTGCAAACTAATTTTGTAATTTCAATTTTATTATGTAGTTGCTCTATGAAAACGCAAAAACTGTTATGCATTAAAGTCAACATTCACATAGACTAAATAAATTATTTAATAATCACAAAAGCGACTTTTAAATATCCTTTGATATTTTTGTTTGGGTCTGTATCATTCGTATAACAAACAAGACAGCTAAATGTGTCCTCCTTAAATTTGTTTATTAGTTCGCCATCACTCATTTGTGCTTCCTTGTATATTCACTTAATTAAGTGCTGCAGTATAAACTATTAATAATTGGTTTATAATTTCTAACCGTCGATACAATTACCAGTGTGAAAAATGCGGCGGTGTTTGTGCAGCCGATGACATAATTGCCAAATTCTTAAATGCATATCTGAAGGTGGACGTAATTTTAGGCATTCGTTTTTAAATGTCTATTAAATGGATTTTTTTGCTTTTTTAGTTAGTTAATATAAATGGATTTAAAAATATTAAAATTATGTAGTTTTTTTAAGAAAATTTATATGATAGTAGTAAATATTAATTCTTTTAAAATGGCTTTTAAACTTTAAACAAAAAATTTTTGATTCCTTTTGATTTTTTTAATGTTATCAATTATTTTTTTCTCATAAAACCTATAAATGTGTGTTTGGAATACTTAATCAACTATTGAGTTGTCCGGAAAGTTCGTGCCGATTATTAAACAAAATTCAAAGACAACATTTGTATGAAATTTATTAAACAATCTTTCTCTAACTTTAACGCAACTGGCAAATTTCATATTTACAAAAATTTTTAGATTTCTGGCTAAAAAAACTTCTCAAGGTGTTTTTTATGGCTTCCAAAGAGTTGAATTCCTTGCTGTTCAAAGAATTTTGCAGATCTAAATAAATAAAAATTTGAAGATGCAATGTCCACTGTATATGGCGGATGAGATGGCACATCCCAGGTAAGCTCTCAATCATTTTTGTCGGAAAGTTAAAAAGGCGTGAGGTTTAGCATCATCCTGATAGAACACGACGCTTTTCCTATTAGCTAATTATGCACGTTTTTCTTGAATCGTTATTTTTAATTCGTCTAGTTGGGAACAGCACTTATGTAAATTGGTCGTTTGGTAAGAACTTATAATACACGATCTCTTTCTAATCCCATCAGATATAAAGCAAGACTTTTTTTGGGTGAAACTCAACTTTGGCGCTAGCTAATGGTGTTTTATTTTAATTACTTCAGGACCTTTTTCTGTTAACATTGTTGTAAATAACCCATGTTTCATCATCCGTCACAAATGGAAATGCGATTCACTAAATTCTTCTCAGCTAAATTATGCGGAACCCAAACATCATAGCTATTTACGTAATCAAGCTTCACTAAAGGCTTTTTTAAATGATTTTCAATATCTTTAGTATCTCTGCTAAATTTCCTGTCGTGCATTGCAGGTTATTCAGTGATTAATATCTTGATTTGCTCATCGTTAGTGTTGGGGATTTATTCGAGCGTTGTTTGTCTTTAAGATCGAAATCATCAGTTCTAAACTTAGCGAACTTTCTCCATAAACATATCTTTTTTGCTGCTTGTGTGACATTTTTGCCTTTCCGGTAATAAAAAAGTTTTAACTATTTAAAATGCACTTTGTTTTCTTTCACAAATCAAGTTATTAGAGAAATTTTTTTAAAGATGCGTTAAAATGTCACCTTTAAGAATATGTTCACAAATCGTGGGTTTTCTATAACATTGATGTATTCAGCACAAACTTTTTGGAAGAAAAAAAGAGAGAGAGAGAGAGAGAGAGAGAGGGGAGAGAGAGAGACATATAAAAATTTATTTAATATTTACAAAGTATTAAGTACATGTTGTGGTATAGTTGATAGATAACGATATAGGCCTAGATGCACCCGGCCCATTTGCACCTACCGCCATTTTCAGCTCACTTGGGCCTCAGAAAAATGCGAACGAAAATAATGGTCTCATTTGCGTCCAACGTCGTAGCTCATTAGTCATTAGTCGCTAATCAGATTTTTGTATACAGAATAAAATGCGAGACGAAAACAAGTCGACATTTTGTTTATACTGGTAAATGTGTAAACAATAATACAAAGACTAGATAGGGATTCGTTAACGACGGTATTGATGAGTTTCTCTTTAAAAATAATTGTAAAGAAATTAATCTTAATACAAATTATTAGCGATCTCTAACACCATTAAGAGATTATCCACTTTTACTGTTTCTCGTTTCTATTGGATATTTCACTATAAGGAAGGAGGATCTTTATAATATATAGTTGCATATTTTAAAATAATGTTTAATTGCTCTTAAACAGCTGAAGAGAAGATCACTTGCATAAATTTAGTTTATTCGTCATTTCGATAGTGTCGTGAGTATTGAGAATTTAAATATGGAGTTTACGAAAACAACAAAAGGGAAATCATTGGCAATATTAAACGGCTTCCAGTATCGTGTCAAAAAAGAGAAGGGCAGCCTTGTAACTTGGTTGTGTACGGAGGAGAAGACAAAAAATGTAGATGCCCTTTGGTGACTGAAGAAAAGTCTGTGTTACGAGTCACACAACACGCGTATAAACCCGACATTGCTGCCGGTAAAGTTAAAAAGTGCATCGTGAACGCTAAGAAGAAAGCCAGGAAAGAAGAATATTTTTTGTCGATGTCCAAGATTTACAAGAAAGACATAAACGGTTTCTTCAATCGAGGCTTAGATCTTGTGATTGAGATTCCTACATTTTCCTCGGTAATACCAACTTAAAATAGAATACACAACAATGCACGAGACGTGATACAAAATTCTGCAACAGCTCAGGATGTTCATTTTTCCAAAGACATATTGAATATGGGAGATGGTACGGAAGAACACAGAGTTTTTATTTTTGCAAGTCAGAAAGGTAAAGAGGCATTACCAAAAGCACAGACTTTTTTGTGGATGGAATATTCAAAAGCTGCAGTAGTAAGCAATTTTACTAGATTTATACCATTCATGTGTGCCTTGAGAGTACTTCTAGGAAAACTAACACAATTTCAGTTATATATGCTTTGCTTCCAAATAAAACACAGGATACATACATTAGTTTATTTTCTATATTAACAATTGAAGCCTCATGGAATCCAATCATTGGGAAGATTGATTTCAAACAAGGTTCCATTTCCGCCTTGAAGCGTGTGATTCCTGACGTTGAAATTTCTGGCTGTAATTTCTATTACAATCAAGCCTTGTGGCGAAAAATTCAAAATATGGGACTTGCAACAGAATACACAGAAAATAACGACATACGGTTGCACATATGTATGTGTGCTGCATTGGCATTTTTTCCATTAAATTATATTGACGATGGATGGTTATACATAAAGGAAAATGTCCCAGAAAATGATAAATTGACGGCGTTTTACGATTACTTTGTAGATCACTGGTTGGAAAATAACACCATAGTGAGAGAAATGTGGAACTGCCACATCCACAGACATAGAACTAATAATTGGTTGAACCAGCTTTTAAAACCAAATCCAAATATTTTAGAACTCGTAAAGATTTTGAAGAAGGAAGCAGAATATATGGACTATGTTTACGATAGGCAATACTTAAACTTGAAAGGCAAAAGAAGAAAAAAGAAGTACGTAAGATTGGACAAAAGAATAGAGAAGGCGCTTGCGGAATTTGAAAATACAGGCGATTTAGGGAAATGTTTGCGCACTTTATCCTATATACAAAAACTTGATTAACTATATACTACTTGACTATGCATGTATGTATATATTGTAAATACTAATCTAAAATGCCAAAAATAAAAAATATAAAAAATATGACAAGAATCGACTTTGCAATAGGCGCAAATGGGCCGGACGTAAGTAGGCCGACACCATAGATAACCTGAGTTGGACACCATCCATTAATGGGTCATTAAAATTCACTCAGTGACATTTAAGACAATTGCCTGTTAAAATTATTTTTATATTGATGACCTTTGTGTTCCTATATATATATATATATACACACATATACATACATATATATAATTGTCGCCTTATGTTTATTGAGAATTTTTTATATTCGGTCCGTAACCCTTTTGATATAAAATAAAAAAGCTTTGTCTACCGTGTCCAATTTCGGTTTTAATTTGCGTGCGCATTTGTTAGGTTTAGTTGCTCTTGGACTTGAATGGCGATTCGACTGCTTATGAAGATATCGATCCGTATGAGCGGGTCTTCTGTACACGATGTGTTGGAAATGTTCAATCTTCGATCTCAACACCTGAACGTTTATAAAAGCAATCCTATTGTTAGATTTCAATTCTATAGTAAACTGTATGCTCGGGTGTACAGAATTTAAGAATTTAAGAAATTTTGGTGGTGTCGCCTTTCCGTGTCTCCAGATCAAACGTGTTATGCACGTATCTCGGGTTTTAACGGTGCTATGTTGATACCCATCTCTTCAAATATCTCCATATAGTAGTTGGCGATTACAAGATTACCCATTGCTACTTCATCTGTTTGTTCGAATATAGACCCTGTCAAATAAAATAACTGAACATAAGGGACTGTCGAAATAACTGTATGATATCGTTAAGAAAAATTTGCTTCAGATGGTTTAGGACATTTTTAACGACACTTTGGTAAACATGGATGTTACATCGAAACTGACCTTTAGATCTCCATCCTGTAGTTGGATGTCTTGAAGGTTGTTAACAAGATATGCGAAGTTCTTGATGTAACTGCTAGTAAGTACAATGTACGGTTGTAACAAACTGGATAAGTATTTGGCTAGTTTGTAGGTAAACCATCGATGGCATTGTCAATGGGTCGCAATGGTACATAGTTCTTGTGTATTTTGGAGAACCTATATATTTTTGGGCGCAGCGGTTCTGATGCTATTAGTCTTTTCTTAATGGTGTCATCCAGAGAGAAACTTTTTATCAGTTTACTAGTGTCGCTGTGGGATCGTGTTTTAACATGGTATAAGTGTTCATTCGAGCAGTTTGGTCATCTTCTTTAAGTAGTCCTCCTGTGATAGTACAATTGTGGCATTACCTTTATCTGTTGGTAAGACGATGATGATGCCATCATTCTTAAGTTCAGGTAGAGCATTTAGTTCCGCCTTGGATAGGTTCTTCTTAGACGGCATAGCACGGCGCAGGATACGTGAAGTCTCGACTCGTATATCCTCTGCATCATCCGCTAAAATGTTCCGTATGGCTGTTTCTATGTTAGCTGTGATGTTCTCAACCGGAACGTGGTTAAGCTGGTATTTGGGCAGGTTTATTACAGTTTGTTTACAAATCGGAACATGGAATATTACGTCAATAACGGGAAAATAGTACGAGATAGAAGAAATGCAACAATATGATATTAAAATTATGGGCTTAAGTAAGACAAAAATCAAAGAATCAGATAATCAACAATAAAAGATAATTATAATCTATATTATTCAGGAAGACATTTAAAACAGAGAGCAAAAGAAGGAGTGAGCATAATAATATCAAAATAACTAGATAATAAAGTTAGCAGATTAGAAGCAGTAAATTCAAAATTAATGGTATTGGAGATAGACTTAGATGGAATGATAAATATAATATAATTATATGCACCGATATAAGGAGCAGATGAAGAGGAAAACTTAAATTTTTACACAGATTTACAGAACACACTAGATAGAATTAGAGAAGAGAAAGGCCTAATAATCATCATGGGGGATTGGAACGCAAGAGTGGAGAGAGATAAAAATAGAGGGCTAGGATGCACAGGAAAATATGGAGAAGAGATTATAAATAGAAATAGACAGAGAATGCTAGAGTTTTGCCAAACAAACGATCTCATAATAGGAAATGGCTTTTGGTACCAACCTATGGAAAATTGATATACGTTTGTGGCGAAAGAAAGAGACGCTAGAAGTATAATAGATTATATAGTATATACACAGGAACTCAGCGATAGAATACAACAGATTAAAACGATACTGGACGCAGAAATGGGAACACAACATAGATTGGTAACACAAGTGCTAAAAGAAGACACAGAAATGCAAAAAAAGGACTATGAAAGAATACAAACACAGAATCTAAGAAATGATGAAATAAAGTTAAAATATCAAGCAGAAGTAGACGAGGAATTATCAAAACTAGAACAAGTTAATACCAATTGGAAAGAAAATGGCAAAGATTCAGTGAAACAATTTATAAAATAGTAAAAAAGACGTGCAAAACTAGAAAATATAACAAAAACCAACTGAAAAAAACTAGATGGTGGAATAAGGATGTAAGAGAAGCAGTTATGAATAAAAAATGGCATGGAAAAGCTTCAGAGAAACGCGAAACCAACAGGACAAAGGAGAATATATAAACAAAAGGAATATAGCGAAAGAAGTTGTGAGAGAGGCGAAAAGAAAAACTTGGGAGGAGTTTGGCAGGGAACTAAACCAAAAATACAATACAAACAATAGAAAATTTTGGAATGTAATAAAAAAGCTGAAAGGAAATGAAAAGAAAAAGATAAGGGGCATAAGAAATAACGATTACGAATTTAAATCTGAAGTACATGGCATATTAGAAATCTGGGTAGACTACTACACAAACAAATTTGAAGATAAGAATAGTATGAATGAAGCAAAAAGACAGAATGAATTAGATAGGAATGAAAGAACAGATAAAGAAGAAAGGAAAGAATCGCTGAAGTAAATAGAAATACAAGAACTGGAAGAAGTAATAAAAAACACCAGAACAGGAAAAGCGTGTGGACAGGATGGCATTGAACCAGAGATGATCAAGTATTTGGGGGACAAAGGAAAGGAATTGATTCTAAAAATAATCAATGAGGCATGGCAGACAAAAGAAATCCCAGAGAATTAACAAGAAAATATTATAATCCCGATACACAAGAAGGGTGACTTCACACGTTCCGAGAATTACAGGGCCATCTGCTTATCCTCCACCTGTTTTAAAGTATATACAAAAGTAATAGAAAGAAGATTAAGAAAAATAATTGATAGCAAACTAGCAGATGAACAAGCGGCCTACAGCACGGGAAGACAAACTAATGGCAATATCTACATACCAAGAAATTTTATAGAAAAAAAAGAAGAAAAAGGAAAAGAACTGTTTGTAATTTTCATAGATATAAAAGCAGCTTTTGATACAATACACAGAAAACTAATATGGAGATGCCTCGAGCAGTTGAAAGTTCAAGCAAAGTTGATACGAGTAATGAAAAGTATATATAACCAAAAGAATTAATACAAGCAGAAAGATTTACTACGCATTAAATAAAACTATCTTCGGAAAACGGGAAATAGATAGAAAAACGAAGCTACGGGTCTTTAACACGATAGTCTTACCTACAATGACATATGCATGTGAAACATGGGTTATGCAAGAAAAACATGAAAGTGAAATAATTGCCGCGGAAATGAAATACTTTAGAAAAATAACTGGAAATACCAAGTTTGACGGAGAGAGAAACGAACATATAAGACATATGATAGATCAAGAATCGGTTACAAGGAAGATAGAAAAGAAACAATTATACTGGTATGGTCACATATTGAGGATGGACCACAGTAGACTAGTGAAGAAAGCTATGGAACAGGTAGGATTGGGAAGAGAAGAAAGGGAAGACCTAGGAAAAACTGGTTACAGAATATAGAGGAAGTGGGCAGAAGAAGGGGAAAGACGAAGGAGGAAATGAAAGAATTAGCACTGGACCGGAAAGAATGGAAAAATGGGTAGAGAGTAGTTAAGAGAATAAATATCCGACACTCAAGGGGTATAAGGATACAGAAGAAGAAGAAGAAATTTACAATACAGCTCTGTAGGGGCATTTTTTTTCTGTCAATGCTGAACCTTAGAAGATTGTCCATTGGTGGCAGCTCCGTCTTTTTCCGCAGAATGGAAAGTGATGCAGTCTACAGTATCCCAGTCGTCTTTAAGAACGCCAAGCTGTCATGAACTTGCATCAGTTCTAGTGAACACAGAATGAAGGTTTTTCTAGTAGCGCGCACTTGTTCTTTGACTAAGGCATCTTTCGTTTTACAATAAATTCCAGCTTGAGAGGAGGTGTTTGACCTGTAAATACTTCGGAACTACCTTTTGATCTCGACAATGCAATAAGAAGGGAAGGCTGGACAGTAGTTGAAATTTCTTCTTACGTAAGTTCTCGAGTTGTCTTACAAACTTAATCATTATATATTTAGAATTATAAACAAAACTAAATAATAAAAATAAATAATTATTAGTAGCATTTTCGGACGAGTAATTTAGTTTGAAAAAATTCGGGTATGCCATTAAGTCTAAAGATGATAAAGGTTAGTTAGGTAATTTAATATATAAATTTTTTTTTGGGTTGCGTTGATCAAAAGATTAAGTTAAAATTTTAAATCAAGTTTAGAGATATTAAAAGTTTTTTGAAATAGCTTGTTTCAACAATTGCGGTTATACAAGTAGGACAATTAAATTTTTTGGTTATTAATTATTAGAGGTTCTTGGTAATTTTTAGAATGGATTGTTTAGGTGAAATGTTGAGTCTGGTAAAGGTTATGAAGGGATAAAATACTTAATCAAGTTCAAATTTAAAATAGAATTAGGTACCCTATCATTTGAACTGTAAATTGGCTAAATCAGAATGATCTTAAAAGTTAAAGATAATGGCGGTATTATATTTTTGGTCAAAGAAGCCTGTTCTATAAATGATTTCATTTATTGTTTTGCTTGTATATTGTAGTTTTTGAGAATTTTATAAAAAATCAAAAGTTTTAATTTTTTAAATTAAAATTAAAGGCAGATCAAGGTGCAGCTTATGGATAAGAAGAGATAGATTACGATTAAAGAATTATTGGTTTAGATTCATAAATGTTTTCAGTAAATTAGATCTGAAAATATATTTAAAAAAATGTTTATGATTAGGATGAAATAAGTCGTAACATAGTCTTCTTCTTCTTAAAGTTCCGATCCGTTTCGGATGTTGGAAACCATGCTGGCAATACGGACTTTATCAACAGCGGCACGAAACAGTTCAGTTGTTGTTGTATTGAACCATACTTGCAGGTTTTTTAGCCACGATATGCGTCTTCTGCCGATGCTTCTTTTTCCTTCGATCTTACCCTGGAGGACCAATTGCAGGAGCCCATATCTCTGATTGTTGCGCATGATGTGCCCTAGATACTCCAGCTTACGAACTTTTATTGTTGTGAGGAGTTCTGTTTCTTGTTTCCCCATTTTCCTCAGCACGGTGTGGTTGGTTACATGCTCTGTCCAAGATATACGGAGGATTCTGCGGTACAACCACATCTCGAAGGCCTCTATTTTTCGTCTTGATGCCTCTGTCAGTGTCCACGTCTCTGCTCCATACAGCAATAGGCTGAAGACATAACATTTCAGTAGTCTTAATTTAATGGGTAAAGATAATTCATGGCACTTGAATAGTTTGGCCATTTTACGAACGCTGCTCGCCTTTTCAATTCTACACTTTATTTCCAGTGAGTGGTCCCAGTTTTCATCGATTGTTGTCCCAAGGTAAGTATATTTTCGCACACGTTCGATCCTGTTGTTGTCAATCGTTAATCCGGTGTCAACAATGTGATTTTTTGTAATTATCATATATTTGGTCTTTTTGGTATTTAGGGTCAGTCCGAACCGCTTGCTAACTTCTGTAATTCTGTTCATAATTCGTTGGAGACTGGTGATGTCGTTTGTAAACACTATCGTGTCATCCGCATATCTAAAATTATTTAATATTTCTCCGTTGACTCTGATTCCATCATCTATGCTGCCCAGAGCTTGCTGAAAGATGTGTTCCGAATACACGTTGAACAGAAGAGGAGAAAGTACGCATCCTTGCCTGAGACCGCGTTTTATCTTGATGTCTTCTGATATCATATTGCCAGTTTGCATTGCTGCTTTTTGATTCCAATAAAGGTTGCTTATTATTCTTATGTCTCGATTATCAAGGCCTATTTCTTGAAGTATGTCTATTAGTTTATTATGTTGGACTTTATCGAAGGTTTTTGATAATCGATGAAGCAAGCATATATGTCATGATTTACATCTCTGGCTCTTTGAAATAGAACTTGTAGGCTAAAAATAGCTTCGCGAGTTCCCAAGGCATTGCGGAATCCGAACTGTTCTCTACTTATTTGTGCTTCACACGTTGTAAAAATTCTGCAGTGTATAATTTTTAGAAATAATTTTAGGAGGTGACTCATAAGGCTGATGGTGCAGTAATCTTCGCAATATTTAGCATTTGGTTTTGGGATTGTCACAAATGTTGATCTTAACCACGGTTCAGGATTTTTCCGGTGGTATAGATAATGTTAAAAATTTTGCTAGCCATTTTACACTCGCTTCGTCCATCATTTTAAAAATTCGGTATGTATATGATCAGGACCTGGAGCCTTTCCGATTTTTAACTGTTTTATGCATTTTCCACTTCGTCGGTGGTGATGGGTAAGGGCTCTACTTCTGGATATTCTTGAGGTTCATCTGATCTATCAACGTCTTCGAAAAGGTCTTCAACATATTTCTGCCAGGCAGAAATTTTTCCGTCCTTGTTGAGTAGCCTTGTTGTATTGTTTACTTTGTAGATTCCTGCAGCTTCTTTTACTTTTTTATACATGTTAAATGCATCATGTTTTTGTTCTAATTGTTCAATTTCTTTGCATTGTGTTGTTAGCCATGTTTCTTTAGCCATCCTTATTTTGTATTTTATTAATTTCTGGATTTCTTTGTATCTGGTGTCGTTATTTTTGCTTTTCTTCTTTCATCCATTAATTGTAGGATTTCGTCAGTCATCCACTTTTTTCTTTCGGTTTTGTACTGTCAGATACTTATCTCCGATTTTATCAAAGGATGTTGTCATGTCTCGAAGTGCTTCTTCTACCGTTTGGTTTTTGTTTATACTCTGTTCACATGCTACACCTAGTTCTTGTGTCATATTCCACGCGTTTGCGGGCTATCACTTATTTTCCTAAGGTCCCATTTCTTTTTACAATTTTCTCAAGCATTTCTTTAGTTTTAATCTGAATTTTCCTACTAATAAGCAATGGTCTGATGCAATGTCCGCTCCAGGGTATGTTTTGGCGGCTAAACAGCTATTTCGATAACGTTTGTTTATTAGAAGATAGTCGATTTGGTTTCGTACTCTCTTCTCTTTGGGTTCGTCGGGGTTGATGGGGGCGGTCCATGTGTAGAGTCTTCTTGGTGGTAGCTTATATAATGTATTAAGGATAACAAAGTCTTCTTCTTCTACGAACATTTTAAGTCGCTCTCCTCGCTCATTTCGTAGTCCCAGTCCGTATTCACCGATATGCTCTCCGCTTCTACCTTGGCCTATTTTAGCGTTTAAATCTCCCATAATAAGAGTTAGTTCTTGCTTTTTTAGTTGGTTCAATGTATTTTTAAGAGATTCGTAGAACTCTTCTATTTTGTCTTCCTCCGCTTCGGCTGTTGGGGCATAGACCTGTATTATATTTATGTTTATGGGATTTCCACTTAGTTGGATAAGTATTAGTCTCTCTGATACAGGTATGAAGTTAGTAACATATTTTTGAAGTTTGCTTGATAGTATCAATCCGACACCATTTATAAATTGACCTTTTTCGTTTCCTGAATAGTATACGTGGTGTTCATCTATTAAGTATTGGCCATTGTTTAGCCATCTCATCTCGCTTACCCCCATTACGTCCAGTTGAAGTCTTTTGTTTTCAGCTACTGCGTTATTAATTTTTCCTTGTTGGGCCATCGTACGGACATTCCAATTTCCAATTTTGATTGGACTCTTTGACAATTTTAGCCTTTGTTGGTCTTGTGATTTGCAAGGGTTTCGCTGGATGACGACCTGAGAAGCCTTGCTGGTGTTTCTTCTCCTGCCGAATCTTGGGTTCCGATTACCATGATTAGTATTCGTTGTATTATTGCAACTGTTTGCCATCTTGATTTTTTCTTGGAAATGCACTTTGTGCCTCTAATCAGGTGGTTTTCCGTTGCCTTCCTGATCCCAATGCCGTTGATCTTCTTATCGATTCCTCCGTCTTCGAGGGCGATTTCTCACCCTCTGGACAATAGGGTGCCCATCCTGACCCGGGAGTCAGGTTTGTTTGCTTATACCGGCGCACATTCGGTCTCCAGAGCTACTTTTGCCACCAATCCTTAGGTGTTCCCATCCTTTACCACGGGGAGGTTTAGTTGGAGTTTTTCTATCATCGAGCTTAAGACCTTACGGCATTTCTTAAACTCTCCAGATCTTATAAAGGACCGTAACATAGTAGGTGTACTGAAAAGTGTACCTAGATTGTCCAAGTTATAGTTTAATTGAAAGTTTTTTTTACACTAAAGAGATTATTGTGCAAATCATTGTAAATTAAAGTTTATCATTAAGTAAATTGATTAAAAGAAGAAGCTTTGATAAGTAGTTTTAATGAAAAGATTGCGAGACTGATAGTGTAATAGTGTAATGATAGAAATAAAGATATTTAAAAAAAATCATTTTTTGTATCTTACGTATTAGGTTTTATTAATTAAGGATTATTTATTTAGTTCTCCCAAATTGGATAAGAGCTAAGGTAAAATTATTTTTGATGTGTCAGTATGAAAAATAATTTTATTTTAGTACTGAAATGTTACTCGCTTTTTAGTGTATCTAGTTTTCAAGGAAATTAATATACTCTTTTAAGGCTTTCTTAAATCTATATTTTAGTTTCTGGAAAGTTTTATAAAATCGTTGTAGGGATTAGCTTCTAATAATAATACTAAATTTCTTGGATTTAGTAAATATGTAGGATTAAAATTATCTTTTTGTAGAATAATTTTGTTATTGATTTACTTACGTTAATAAGATTTTTTGTTTAATTATATTTTATACTTATTATATCATTAATCTTATTTGTAAAAAATACTGATTACATTAGTAAATTTAAATGTTTAAATAGTTAAAAAAATTAAAAATATTTAAAAGAAATTAGAAAATTAAGTTTCTCGCCTGTTAGAGAAACGTCTTTTTTATAACGATTTAGTTTAATCTATTTAATGATGAATTAAAGTGGTGCGACATTTTGACTGTACAAAGATAATAATTTGTTTTTTGATTGGGAGCTGGAATGAATGATTGGACAGGAAAACTTCTGTCTCATAGATAGTTTAATTAAATTTAATTTTTCAATAAAAGAACTGAGATGGAGATTAAAGACGAGAAGATTATAGAATTTAATATTTGTTCCTATAATTTTTAGTTAGGATTGGATCTGTTGATATATGAGTAAGTCTGGTTGGGGTAACTAAAAAATAAAGTTGACTTTTATTTATTAATTACAGATTAGTGAAAGTTAAATATGAAAGTTTCAAAATTAAAATGAACTTTTTTTTAAGTTTTCATTGAAAAGAGATTGCAGTTTTGATGTTGCATTAAAATAAATTTTAAACGTAAAAGCTTAAGGATTAAGCCCGTTCGACTTTTTAAATTTTACGTAATCTCAATTTAAACCGGTGTGATTCAGGTTGGGTCTATCTTTATTCTATTTATGAGTTTTAGTACGAGAGGAACGAATATTAAAAACAGTATTTGTTTGAATCATATTAACTACTTTGGTAGTGTAGTGCGTTTAATTTACAATTATTTTATTTATTTATTACAGGTAATAAATGAGAGTAATAGATTCTGTATTAGTTTTTATTAGCGTGCGTTCAACTACAAAAGTCTAAGTTTTTCAGCAGTGAGAGTAAGTAGAAAGATGGAGTTAATTTTAAAAAACGCAGCACCATATAATGTATAGGGTGTCCCAGATTTGATGGGATTTAGGGGTTACACCTATTTCTGTAGGAATAAAAAAAAACTATTTAGGCATTTATTGATCCGCTTTTAAAAAGAAGTCAGTTGGCACAAACCCCATCTCGATATCTCTAACCGTTTTGGCAATACAAGGCATTAGCGATTTTTCATCGAACAAAACTCATCCCTAAAGAAGTGTTCTCAGCAGCCACGGAATCATGGCGACGACGTTGTGAAAAATGTGTAGATGGAGATTACGTTGAGAAGTAACAGCAGTTTTAACTTTTTTGGGTAAGTATTTTTGCAGAAAAAAATTTGGAGACCTTAGAACTTGAACGGATCTCTTAGTATTACTTATCTGGGTTTTAGTTGGGGATGCTTTTTTGACATTAGAGCATGAGGTTTTAGGGTACATTCAAAATCGTAAGGATTTTAGTAAGGTAGGGATTATTATTTTACAGGTTTTTAGGGATGCAATTGAGCTTTTTTTTTTGTTTCTTGCTATTTTTTTCCTGTTTTTAATTTTGTTTTGTCATTGGGATTATAGTTGTGCATTTTTTTCTTTAGTATATTAATTTATGGGTTTTTACTTTTTTTTTGTTGTTTAAGTTTGAGAGTATATACAATTATAATTGCCGAGTGATTATCAAATTCAAATAATTCATATTAGAGAGTCTTCGAAGAGTTGTTCAGACAGTTTCTTATTTAGTTAAATTGGCAATAATTTCAATATCTTTTTTTGCTTTCCTTATCCTATAATAAGGAAAGTAATGTAATCGGCGGAAATTTGACCTACCCAGTTTTTCACATTTCTGGACGAATTATAGCCTCAGGACACCAAAAAAGTTGGTTTGAGCCATTGGTTTGTGTGTGTGTGTGTGTGTGTGTCTGTCGGCCAGTAAACAGGATATCTCGAGAACCGTAAGAGCTAGACACTTGAAATTTGGTAAACATGAATTTAAAGTAAATATGGAAAGTCATGTGATGTTCACACCAGATTTTTTTGTTTTGATCTCTAAATTAAGAAGTTCTGATTTAGTAATATATCAGTTTAGTTGTTGATTTCTGTTTACGGGTTTACCTTTAGGATTAGTTTTATTTGTTTCGAATTGGCTGAAACAAATCGTACTCTTTTATATTTTGCTGAAGGGGAGTCTGAATTAGTTTCTGGTTTTAATGTAGAGTACAGAATACGAGGTTTCCACTAATTTTTTTTAGCTCAATATACTAATATCCTTTTTACGAGTTTTTTTATTTTCAATGTTTTTTAGAGATATTTGAAGTGGTTTTTAAGTTGATTTTAATTTTTTTATTAATTTGGGTTTGGGACTGTCTAATACACGATCTTGTTTGTCCCAGTCTATTTTTAATTTTCTCTTCCGTTGTTTCCTTGTCTGTTATTGTAAATCCTAAGTATTTGAATTTGTTTGTGGCTTTTATTCTTATATCCTTCTCTATTTGTAGGTCTTCTAACTTTTCATCCGTTGTTGCTAAATACATGGTCTTCTTGTAGTTTATCTGTAACCTCGCTTTTTCGTACTCTTCGCTCAGTATTCTCATCATGAAGCTCAAATCTTCTTCATCTTGCGCTATAACCACTTGATCATCTGCGTAGCACAACGTGTATAGATATTTGTTTCTGACTGGCACTCCATACCCTCGCATTTACGCTTCCAGTTTTCAGTGTTTCTTCTAGATAGATCTTAAATAAAGTCGGTGATGTGGAGCATCCCTGTAATAACCCTTTGTTGTCTGGAAGTTACCTATTATCTTCTGTGCCCTTTTCCCTATTTCCTTGTACAAACTTTTAACGGCCCTTATTAGGTGGTTGGAAATTCTATCCTCTCCATTGCTGTCCATAATCTTTGTCTGGGAACCGTATCATATGCTTTTTCCAGATCCACGAACGCCAGATATATCGTTCTGTTTTTAGCTCTTTTATTTTCCAGTAATTATTACTATTATGTATATATGGTCCACGCATGATTTTGCTTTGTGAACCTTCGGTCCCTTTGTTCTTCCCCTATTTTGTTTTGTATATGTTTTCTAACTTGTTTTTAAGTATTCGTCCGTATATTCTTCCCATTATAGCAATGACACTGATTCCTCTGTAATTCTCACATTTCCGTCTGTCGCCCTTTTTAAATATGGAGACAAGATAGGCTTCCTTCCATTCCTTAGGCATGTCTTCTCCACTCATCACTTTCTGGACCATTATCGTTATCATTCTGAACAATTTTTCCGTTCCATACTTTATGAGTTCCGGTGGTATCCCTCCTGGTTCCGCAGCCTTATTCTTTTTTAATGATTTAATTGCCGCTTTTACTTCTTCCAGTGACACCATCTCCTCCTCTTCATCTTTATCTTTATCTGTCTCCTTCTTCTCTGCCTTCTCTTCAATGTCTTTCATGTACTCTTGTCTGTTTTCTGTTAACAGATTTGCATAGTATGCTTCCCACTCTTTGTCTTCCATGTACTGTATATGCAGGTGTTCTTTTCTGTCTGTTCGTAGATTTTTTATTAACTTGATTATTCAGAGCATTTAGTGCCTCCCAGGTATTGATCAATATTGGTACAGGTTGTTTGCCAGTTGTAATTTTTTTCTTTTATTGTCATTTTTTCCACTTCTCTGGTCTTACTTTTATACTCTCTTAAGTCTTCTTCCTTTTTTGTGCTTAACCATTTGCTGTATAGTTCCTTTTTTTGTTTAATTGCTTTCTGGGTTTCACTTGTGAGTTTGTGTTTATATTGTGTGGTTTCTCTTCTTTTTCCCCTAATGCTTCGAATCCCCCTTGTTTTAAACTTTCCTTTATGTGTTGGTAGATCTCTTCTATGCTCTCATATCTGAATTCTGTTAATTTATCGTCTAATCTTCTCCTACACAAATCTCTCACTGTCGTGTCTTGCAGTAGGTGTAACTTGAGCTGTCTTTCTTTCGGTATATCATTTGTTTCTTGTTATTTTTCTTTACCATGGGAACCCTATTTTTTCTATCAGCAGCTTATGATCCGTTCCACATTCTGCCCCTCTTTTGACTCTTACGTCCTTCGTTCTCATTGTACTGTTTCGTTTTAGTATTACGTAGTCTATTATAGATCTCAGCTGCCTTGTCTCTTGTATCCATGTGTATTGTGTGGGTAAAAGCCGTTCATGATCTTTAGATTATATAGTTCACATACCTCTGTTAATCTTTCTCCATTGTCATTTATGATGTTCTCTCCGTACCTTAGTAGTACCTCGTCCCTTTCTTTCCTTCCGGTTCTTTCATTCAGGTCTCCTGCTATGATTATTTCTTGAGTTCGTTTAATTTTTTCTATTTTCTCTTTTAGTGCTCCTATGAATGATTCCTTCTCTGCTACTGCGCTGTCATCTGTTGGTCCATAAACACCGAGTATTACTATGTCTCTGCCGTGTAGTGACATATTTAATTTTATTATTCTTTCATTTATGGGTTCCCAGGTCTTTATGTTTCTTATATATCTTTTTTTTTACTATTATTCCTATTCCTGCCTTTGCTCTCTTGTCTTTTTGCACTCCACTCCAACAAAGTATGTTGTCAATTTCCTGAATTCCATGACCTTTCTTTTTTGTTTCGTTCAAAATTAACATATCCAGATTCATTTTTTTGAACTCTCCCATCACTTCCTTATCTTTATTCCTCCATCCTTGTACATTCCATGTTCCTACAGTTATTTTCCTATCCTACCCGGATTTTGAAATTTCAACGCAGAATTAACGCCACCCCCCACCCCCCCCACCCCCGGTATCCTATAGGGCTCCCTCTCTTCGAGGTGTGGATTACCACCCGGGGAATATTACTCTGATTACTGAATTAACTCATATAAATAGAAATATTAACATAATTTAACGACTAAGAAAATAAGTTAAAAGTTTTTTTCGGATTTCATATTTCTTTAATTGGGAAGTTTTTTATTTTTATCGCGTGATATACCTAGATTTTGGTTTCAATTAATAAATAAGGATGAGTGAACATCAAAATATTAGGCCAAAACTAATTATAATTATTTGTTTCTTATTTAAGAAAAATCTTAAAGATAATTTTTCAATGCAAAGTAAATGTTATTATTTAACTATTATTCCATTTTTGCTCAGTTTAAAGCGCCTTGGTTTTATTCATTATAAAGATCGAGGAGTAAAATGATAATATAGAGAATATATAGTGATAATGAAAAATATAAGCGGATTTGTTCTTTCTTTGATTATTGTTGATGGAAGAAGGAAAATTATGAAAATTACAGCAATTAAAAAGAACTAGAAAGAGAATAGAATTCGGGCTGGGGATTTAGGATCAAATCCACATTCAAATGAAAAGCTTTCTATTGATAGGGTAAAAGGCAAAATTATAATTATTCTTATAACTAAAGCTAATAAGAGTAGAAGATTTGTAATAAATAACATTTGTATTAAGTTTGGTTAGATCTCTTGAGTGGAAGTCAATAATAATTTTTATACTGTCAAAATATCTACCTCATCAGTACATACAAATATAAAGACAAAGTCACACAACGTCTACAAAATGGCAGTATTAGGCTGCAGCTTTAAACTCAAAGTAATGGATAGATTTGAAGTGATTTAGTAATTGACGCATTAAACATACTGGAAGAAAAATAGTTTTAATGTTTACATGAATTCCGTAAAAAAAGTACATAATTGTACCGGAAATAGATTTTCTCGGATAGAAGTTATTCTTTCTCAAATGATGAGCAGAAATTGGAGAATTCTTACTATAGAAATCCGAGATAATCTGAGTAACGCCGAGGTATTTCTCTTAGCCCTAAAAAGTGTTAAGGAAAGAAAGTTATATTTACTCCAATAAATATGGTGAGGAATTGAATTGTTAGAAGTCTACTGTTTAGTGAAAATCCAGTAAAAAATCCTATGATGGCGAATACAGCCCCTATTGGTAAAACATAATGAAAGTGAGCTACAACATAATACGTGTCATATAAAATAATATCACTAGATGAATTAGCAAAGAAAAAGTCGGTTAATTCTCCTACAGTAAATAGAAAGATAAATCCTAGGACTCATAGTATTTGAGGATAATAATTTATTTGGGTTTTGTGGAAGGTAGCTAGTGACGTGCAAATTTTAATTCCTGTAGAAACTGCACTGATTATAGTTGCAGATCTAAAGTAGGCTCAAGTGTCAATATCTATTCCAACTATAAATATATGATAGGCTCACACTACAAATCCTAGTAATCTAATTGCTACGATTGCATAAACTATTCCAGTACAACGAAAAGTTTTTTTTCTCTTTCTTAGAAAATAATATGTGAAATTATTTCAAACCCTGGAAGAATTAGCATATAGACTTCTGGATGACCAAAGAATTAAAATAAGTGTCGGTGTAAGATTGGACCACCTCCTCTAGCTGGATTAAAAATAAGGTTTTAATGTTTAGGTCTGTTAATAATACGGCAACAGCTCTTGCTAGGACGGGAAGAGATAATAGTAGAAAGAAAGCTGTAATAGCTAAATTGTAAATTTACAAACGAACTTGACTCTTTAACTACAAATGATAATTCTACATCCAATAATTATTCTAGACTACAAATCTAGAGGAGTAATAATTTTTCACACGTTTTAGCTAAATTAGGGAATTTAGCTAACTAACTTGTTTCAGTTTATCTAAAGTGTAAAGGTGAATTATTTATTTTTAACTTTAAAGATTAATAGTTTCTTAAAGAAACAATAGAATTATAATTAAAGTGGTCCTAAATACTGTTCAGAAGTTTAGGATTAATATGTTTAAAGGGATTCTAGGTCATTCTCAGTTAATTTTGCATGTTAGTTCTCTTGAGTTCAAAATTAAGGATAAAAGAGAAATTTGAATGCAAGTAAAAATTATGACTAGGGTTGCAATGATTAAAATAATGGTTAAAAGAATTTTTTTTCCATAAAGGTTGAAATAGATAATCATTTTGGAATGAATGCTAAGAATGGGATGATTCCTCTTAGCGATATGAAGTTAAGAATAAATAGAATTTTAGTTATATTGTCTTTGTTTATTATTGATAATTAGTTAATAAAAAAGCATTTAGTATTTTTGAAAATAATAATTAGGTTGATTGTCAATAAATAGTGAAGTAGGTTAGTCAAATTATTTAAATGGAGATCATTATTCTTATTATTCTGCCTGTGTGAGAGATTGATGAGAAGGCTAAAATTTTTCGTGAGCTTCCTTAGTTAAGAGCTATCAGGCCTCTAGTGATAACGGAAAAAGTAATCGTTAGTGAAATAAATTTTATTTTTGAAAGATTGTATGATTAGGATTATTGGAGCTAGCTTTTGTCATGTGATGATTAGTAAGCAATTTATTCATCTTAGTGCTTCAAGGACTTTTGGAAACCAGAAGTAAAAAGGGACCATTCCTATTTTTCTTAATAGAGCTAAGGATAAAACAATGGTATAATTTAATATTTTTTTTAATTTTATTGACTTTTTTTTCATTTATTAGTGGAATAATAGAAAGAAAATTAATTTCTAGACCTAATCATATTTACTTCCTATAATGAGTAGAAAGAGACTGTAATTAAAGTTTTGGTGAATATAATCACAAAAAAAAATATTTTGAAAATATGTTTATTAAAAAGAAAAGATTTTTCTTTATATTAGGGATATAAACACAAAAAAATTTTTAGTTTGTGTTTTTTACAGTTTAGTATAAGATTTTAGGAGGTGGTTTGATTCCATCAATTGTAATGAAGGCATATGTATGCGTTTTCTATCGCATCAAGATAATTCTTTGATGATTAGACACTTCATTTTTATATCAAGGTTCTGATTTATTCAACTCTAAAAATTAGAATGCATGGGATTTAGGCATGATAAATATAGTGCTTGAAAAAAGTTGGTCTCAAAAAAATAAAGATAAAATCATTATTACAATTGGTTAACACACAAGAAACTGCACACTAACCAATTTTATCGAAAAATTTCAGATTAAAACAGAATTATCTTTACCTGGTTTAAGGATGAGTATTATCTCTGCGATCTTAGATTCTTTCGACCAATATTGAAGTCGGAGTATAGCATTAAATATGTACGTCAATAGAACTATTCCTTTTCGTGGAAGCTCACGGAGCATTTTCGGTGTAATTTTGTCCGGTCCCGGTGCTTCCTTGAGATTTAATCTCTGAATTTCAGATTTTACAATCTTCGGTGTTATTAGTGGTATGGGAGGTATATTCGGTTCAGGTGCTGGTTGGTCTGGGAGGTTAACGTTAGGTGGTTCATCATGTGTTTGGAATACTCCAGATATGTGAATAGCGAACAAATCCGCCTTTTCTTTGTCACTCTTGGCCACTCCTAGAGCTGGAGGTAGTTTTCGTATTGGTGGAGATGTGGTTTGAGGTTTTAAAGATGATTTGACTGGTCTCCATATTGAGTTGTCATATCGGTTTATGGTTGAGAGGTAGGTATTCAACGAGTCTTACTTCAGGGATTTGAGTTTCGCCTTAAGATGATTTCCAAGGTTATTGAGGGTTGTTTTGTCTGATGGATGATGGCTCTTTTGTCATTTGGCTATGGCTTTCCTCTTTTGGGCAACTAGAAGTTTAACTTCTAGAGGAACATGTGTGTATGAATTGACTTTTCTCTGCACCTTAGGCGGGGTAGCTTGCTGTGCTGTAGTTGTTAGCAGAGAATTGAATTTGGTAACTGCTGTATCGATTTCGAGAGGGGTTTTGAAACTGACTTTCAAGTCAATGCCTTCGTGAATAATTTGCCGATATAAATCCCAGTCAGTTGAAGCGTTATGGATCTGTGCGGACGGATTTTTGATTAGGACACTTGCGCTTATAGTTCCTATGATCGGGGAGTGGTCCGAGGAAAGGTCGTAGCTTGGGGAGATGCCCATGTAGTTTGGTGATATTCCATTAATGACGAAGAAATCGAGGAGATCGGGGATTTTGTTCTAATCGGATGGCCAGTATGTCGGAGTCCCTGTTGAAAGGTAGACGTATTTATTGTCTTGTATAATTTGATATGGACCAAAAAGGTAAAAAGCTTTTGAGAGAACCCAATCCGGAAAATCCGCTGAATGCAGACGCTGCTGTTATCTACAGCACATGGTTAGATGACCTTCGTGAAATTGTCCAAAAGCATATATCAGAGCATGCTGCGCCTCTTGCTATTCTAAATAATCCGGTTGTTGTGAACCCCAACCCATCGCCGAGCGATTTTGATGATCTCAGCGATTTCAGTTTTCCTATAGATTTTTAGAATTACAATTTTTATGTGCGTCTTAGCTTGTTTTCTAGTTATATATTTTGCTTAATTTATATGTATTACATACTTATTGTAAAATATATGTAACATTTTATTAAATTTTAACATATTCAATAATAAATAATAATGCCTCATATAATGTGTATTTGTGTAAATGGAATAAGTTATAATTTTTGATTTGTTTCTATTTGCGCTTATGTGAAAATGCGATTAATATATAAATGTAGTGGGACTATTCGCTTTTAAATTTTTAATGACAGAATAAATAGAAAACAATTGAAATATGAACGAATTTTATTTGTAATCTCTTATAATATATAAACAATAAAATTAAACAAATATTGATTCCAACGACTCACCTTTATCGAATATTTACAGTATGCTAAATTTAAAGTTAAAGTCGCACGTTATGAACACGCTTAATTATTATGTCATCGAAATCTATGAAGCAAATCAAGCGGTACTTGTCTTTTTGGTCTATACCTATATAAAGTATTATCTAAGATGTTTCCAACCAGCGAGTTGGAATGCAGTTCTGTTTCAATATTTAAGTCTTTTCCAGTTTCTTGATTTGGGGTATGAAGTATGAAATGTTTGTAATAGTCCTGTTCATTTTGGACTGAAAGCGTTCAATGATGTCTATGTCAGATTAAGACTCTCCGGCTCATAACTGTATATATACCATAATACGAAGCGTGTTTCATTGTAACTTTATGAACAAGTAATTTATTCTGAAGAGGTAAAACTGATTTGCGTCCAATTAACCAGTAATATTTTCTTAATGTTTTGTCTAACTGCAATACTTTTTTCTGGGTGTTCGTATACTGTGTAAGTACTTTATCCAAATTATTTTACATTATTTTCTCGTGGAATTAGTTTTTCCTTATTAATAACTTGAGGAGAGGATCTGTGATATTTAGTGAAAACTACATTACCGATTTGTTTTCATTTAGCTTGATAAGACATGTATCTGTTCACTGTTCTATTGCATGTACATTTACAACTCAGCAAGCATAGCTTGGCATATGAATCGGCGCAGATGAAGAAGCGAGAGAGTCTCTGTTCGACAAGGACATCGCTACGGGTTCAGTTGGGAAAGGGCTAGGTACACTCTGTGACATAAATATTATAATAAAAATGCTCGGTGCAAAAAGCAAAAGGAATCAGTCGAGATCCAGCGGCGGCTTCCTCTTTCATAAATTGCAAGACTGATGCAATTATTCCACGACTTTGTTCACTTAGGACTTTATGCTTTACTTTCGATTCGAAAGGCATTATTATGGTTTTCTGCAATCTGAAATTAAACTTGTTTCTTAGAATTCTAGAAATAATTACGTGTGACTATGACTTACGATAAAAAACCAAAACCAAGCTTGTAGCCCTGATAAGAGCTGATTTTAACTATGTTTAATAACGCAATGATTTTTACCAGACTGTACACGATCTGAACACAACGAGAAACAGATAGTAGGTGATTTCTGACAGTTAAAAGGACGCTCGTCTACTGCGCATCCACCCGCCATGTGCCAAGCTGTTCTTGCTGCACCGTAATTGCAGCAAGTAGGCAGTCTCTATCAGATTCGTATGGATAGCGATGGTTGCTGTGTCGCCAACACACCTTTGTATTTCTATACCCAGACCGGCTAGTAAATCAACTGTATAGATAAGATATAATAGCGGACTTAGGACATACACTACATTAAGAGGTGGCTAACATCAAAGAAGACCGCAGAATAATAATAATGTTTTCAAATGTGGTACTTATAATGTCGACGATTCTGTGGATTTGCTGGGTTGCTGAATGCTGACCTCTAAAATTGAATTGATGATCAGTTGTTAGTTTAGTTTTCGTGATAATTTCCATCAACCTTTTTGCTAATATTTTTTCTACCAATTTGGATAAGAGTGAAAAGAAACTAATTGTGCTATAAGATGCATCTTCGTGTTTACTAGACATATATTAGAACTATTTGGGAGATTTTTCGCTGTGTCGGAAAATCAGAAAGTCTAATCGTAGCATTAAATATGTACAAATCATTAGTTGTCTTTTTTTTGGTAGTTTCCGTATTAATCTCTCCATAAAAAGATCGTACTCCGACGGCTTATTTGGCTTTAACTTGGTATTTATAGCCTTTCTTACTCGTCTATGTGTAAATTTTCGCAATGAAAGATACATTTAGTATGGTGAGATTCCTCTTATACATGGGTTGCCTTGATTGATTCAACCGCCTAATTAGCTCCCACAGAGAGTAGTCTCAGTCAGCTTTTGAGGTTAATTGTGTAAGATCGCTTTCTCTAGTTGATCATCTCTTTTAGTTACCTCGCTGCTCAGTTGAAATTTAGTTTATCTTCCGGGTGCTTGGTTTTAGCAGTGTTGTTTACACATATTTAGAAAATATAGTAGTTGCTGCTCCTTGAACGAATCTATTTGTTTTCCACTGCTGTTTCTAAGTCATCTGGGATTTTTACTGGTATAGCCAGCTTTAACTCTTCATTTTAGTTTCCAATCTGTTTTTTTTGTTGTTGTTGTAGTAATGGAGATTTTTCTTTTACTGTTCAAGTTACGCTGACCCTTACTATTATGGACGTATGATCGAATCTTAGGTGAAGGTATAATTTGATATCCCTTATTTTAATACAAAAAAGGCCAGCAGATCTAAGAGGTTGCTACGGTCCCTTTGCCCGTAAGTCGGTTCAAAAGTGGGAAGAAATCCTAACCGCTTTTCTTCCATAACTTGTTTCAAAGCCTGATCTCGTCCAGGTGGTAAAAGTCCTAAACTCCATATGGTGTTTTTAGGCGTCATATTTATCATTAACTATGAAGCGATATCGTAGCGAGTCAAAGAATTCTATGAAATCTTTGTTCGCTCTATAGTGGGGTGGGCAATAAACCGTTGAGGTAGAAAAGCAATCCTAAGCGATCAGTGACTATTATACACGTTGTTTGGAAATAACTTTTTACAAAAATTGGAAAGTTCACAATGTTTTATACATTTTTAAATTAATATGGCCGTTGCACCTTTAGCATATCTTTTCGGTTCTGGATGTTTGGTGTCGTAAACTACATACCCAGAAATTGGGAAATGCAATCATCATGTAAAATAAATTTTGCTAATTAAGAAAATATTTATTTTATTAGGCTGAATAAATTAATTTGCTCTATCTTTATAATTTACAAGACCATTTGTGTTCCAGAGTACTATTTTATATAATTGAGCCATTATTTGTTAGATGATTTCCACAGTTGCTTGTTTTCCTTTCTTCGATCGTTGGTTGTTTTTTGTTGAGTGCTTATGGTTTGTTCCGTTTCCATGTTTAATTAATCTATATTAGCTAGTTGGAGTTAAATTTGATTTAATTATTGATTTAAAGGATTTTACATATCAGTTTTTAGTTTTCATTGGCATATTATTTGCAGATTCATTTCCTGTTAAACGTTAAATATATATCTTTTGTCGTTAATGAGATGTAGCTTTATTAAATTTTTATTAATTATAAAATGATTGTTTTACAACCAACCTAGCGTCCTAAGGCGTGGTCGACAGTGTCCATATGGTCTAGGGGGATTGGTATTGGTTTATTCGAGAATGCACTGACACTTCAGACTCTCAGCAAATGCATCGACTTTGTCGGCGATGGTGTAAGCGACACTGTTCTTCCCGGATGGTAGACTTGTTTTTTTCTAGCGTACCTACGAATTTGGTCTTGCTTCTCGATATATTCAAATGCCCGTGCGTGTGATTTCGTACAAGTAGAATTTATATCTATATTCGTCAAGTTACCGGTAGCCGGCCGCGGCAGCTGTTCTTGCATTCCGTCGACTGTGCATCACGTCTGCACCTCGAGCGTATGAGTAATTCCAAAACAATTCCTTTCTTTAACAATATTTAAAGCAAATGTGCTTAACAAGTTGTTAAATACTCTAAGTAGTCAATTCTCGTTTTATTTTTAATTATCGTTTATGAATGTTGTACGCAAATGATCAAACAACTTGTCTTCCGATGACAAAATTTACTGGGAAGCCGCTTCATGACACTTCAATCAGAATCTCTTGGTTATATTAAAACTTTTATTTTCTATAACCGCAGGTTACAATGGTCATTTTTTATAAAACAACAGTAAACGTTTTGGTACGATTTTTAATACATATTTTCTATATAAAGACAATGGTACATAAAACATACTTTTTTGATAATACAGTTTGTCCAAAGTGATCTGGTTTTCATTATGTTAAAATTCGACAACTATATCATTAATATTAGTTGTTCAATTAACTTGATTTATTTAAAAAATCGAATGAAACAATCTTTCATACCAAAAAAAACAATCATTAAACCAGCGCACTATCAAATTCAGTTGATTTTTTATTTCACTTGATCATAATTATTTTGGTAAATATTGTAACGTTTCTACTCTTTACGGTGGTGAATAAAACGTTCAAATTTGCTTAAAGCTACTTATTTATTGTATCTATTGTATCTAATATTGAAAAAAAAAAGTAATTTATTATGCTTGGTGTTCAGCTTAATATAAACTCAAACAATTATTTCTTCACATCACATGACAGACATTTAATGGAGAGATTTTCAATCATTCTACCAAATATAGATTAAAAACCAATTGGATATAGCATCCCAGATTACTGTAGCCTTCTTTTCTAGATTTAGGGAGAACTTTGATATTGGTGAGTTTCAAGGGTTTAAGATAGTTTTAAATGTGGTTGGTATAGAGTGTAGTAGGAAATTTTAGAACATTTTCTGTAAATCTTAGATAAATGGAAGCCGTTAGGTTGTTGAAGAGGTTTTTATTCATACTTCATACATCAGCAGGTAAAGCAATTAATTATAAGGATAATGGAAATGACAAGAAAACGAAACATGGAAATGGAAAAAGTAAAAAAGAAGAAAACGTAAATGTTATAACATAATTTAATAAAGAATATAAAGAAGAGAAAAAGAAACGAATGAAGGCAAAGAAAATAAAAATTAGCACACAGAATGTGAGAATTTTATTAGAAATGAGAAAAATAAAAACAATAAAAATATAATTAGAAAGATGTAAAACTAACATTGCCACCTTGTACGAAATAAGATGAGGAGGTAAAAAGAATAGATAAGAAATATGATATAATCACCTATTTAGGAAACGAAAAGTAGGGGTATCAAGAAGTAGCGTTTATACTACTAGGAAAAATAAGGGAAAAAATAATATAAATCAGACAAATAAATAAGAGTATGCTTTATATAAGCCTGTAACTGGAACCGTATAATTTATTCCTGCTAAATATCTATGCCCCTACGGATAGGCAAAGAAAAGAAAAGAATAGTTTTTGCTAGAGAGTTAAAAATTACGAAAATACCTAAAGAAGGTACATATTAGTACTCGGAGACTTTAATGCGCAAATAGAGAAAGACGTACACAATAAATATGTACTAGAAAAATATACAATATATGAACATATAAACAACAACGGGCATAGTTTGTGCAATCTACTTGCAATAATTAACATGATTATAAAAATTACTAAATATAAATATTCCAAGAGGTACAAAGTAATTTGTACATCTCCTGACTAGCAGACGCAAACACAAATAGAGTACGTACTGGTTAATAAGAGAAGACACAATTCAGTGACAAACATGTACATATCGCAAAGTATGTGCAGACTCTGACCACTATAAGGTTGGTGACAAGATTAGACTAATATTTAAGGTAAACCAGAAACTGACAAGGCATTCACCTAAATGAAAAATTGGTATATTAAGGGATGCAAAAATATAAGAAAATATTGAAAGAATATATTTTAGAAAATTACTAATGAAAGGTTAAATAAAAGAAAACTTAAAAGTGGAGGATGTAGGCGGGATAATAATTGATGATTTTATATTCAAGGAAATAAAAGAATTTACAGATAGAGTAGACACCTGGAAAAACCAGAATAAACATGGAACTGATAAAATACGATAAGGTAAAGTTAAAGAATAAATATATGTACTTGTACAAAAGATTTGAAAAAAAAACAATATGCCCAAAGAATGTAAGATTGGCCAGATAATAACCATTTATAAAAAAGAAGATTAAATAATGTGTAAATATTATAGACATAAACTTATTGAATACAACTTATAAGATCCTCTCATCAATAATCCAAAACAGATTAAAGAAAAATACGAAAACTATGATAGGAAAGTACCAATTTGGGTTTACAAAAGACAAACCTATAATATCAATTACTATTTATATATTTTGAGCAAGCCATCGATTTGGTTAATAGGGTAAAACTCATGTATATCATGAGGGAATTAGGAGTAGCAACGAAATTGAGAAAACAAAAAAGAAGAAACAGGACACTTTATGACAAATAAAAGAGTTAAACAAAGAGACTCGCCCTCCACCACACTTTTTTGCATGAGGTTACGACAATCGTAAAGAAACAAGGAAAAACATTGGGACTAGTTAAAATAGGCGAAAATAAGTTTAGGCAAAGAAGTAACCAAGAAATATTTCAAGAGCTAAAAGACATAATAAAAAAAAATCTGGTGTGAACATCACACGACTTTCCTTATCCTATTATACATATATATATATATATATATATATATATATATATATATATATATATATATATATATATATCGGCCCTGCGCTGCTCTTGTCCCAGAACTTGTTATTTTAAAAAAGGACGAGGCGCGAGTCCAACACTCGAAAGCTGATTAAAATAAACAGTACAAGACAATAATTGACTCGTATTTAAAATTTTGCTACGTCACTAAAGGTAACCGTGCGGGCTCGGTCGCACAGCCTGCGTGCTCCCTCCTAGCGGCCAAACGCTCCCCCCCGTCCTCCCGCAGTCGGCCCGGTAGCTCTCCGAGCGCGCTGTGATTGGTCCGTTTAATTAATTTTTAATCGGCTATAACTTATTTATTTGACCTCGGATCAAAAAATTTCATTGTATTTTTTTGTTCGTCTCGGTTTGATCTATCCGGTAATATAAATTTCCCGAAATATTTTCTGAACACCCGGTATATTAAAAATCCTGAGTTTCAATTTTTTTTCGAGTTCTTATTTTACCAACTTTTATTTTAAATTCATGTTAATAATAAATCATTTTTATTCTCATAAATTTTTTGTATCTTCAACCGTTTAAATTCGCGACCGCTTTGCGACCGATTTTGGGACCTTGCGACCAGACGGCTCAGTCGATTTTTACCAAAAGCTTCACACTGCGTCCCCTACCTACAAGTAACTTGCATACCAAATTTCAAGTCTCTAGCTCTTACGGTTCTCGAGATATCCTGTTTACTGACAGACAGACACACACACACACACACACGAACCAATGGCTAAAACCAACTTTTTTGGTGTCCTGGAGCTATATTTCGTCCAGAAATGTGAAAAACTGGGTAGGTCAAATTTCCGCCGATTACATTACTTTCCTTATTATAGGATAAGGAAAGTAATAAGGTAGCAAAGAGCCAAATAGTTGGGACACATTTGGAGTAAGGGGGAAGACAAAATAACAAAAATGTTACTATAGAAACTAGCAAGAAGAAGAAGTAGGGGTAAGTCAAGATCTATATGATTATAACAGGTAAAAAATAGAGCAGGATTAGTTAATGCAGAAGGAGTCGCAATGCATAGGAAAAAATTAGCGGAAATGTTTAAAAAGGTAGAATAAAAGTAGGATCGAGAATGACCCATTTCGAAAAAATGGATTTAAATATATGTTGTATACTTTAGTCTAATAGCATTTTATGGTGAAGTTTTATTAAAACTTATTGTAATTTGTTATTTTAGCAAAAAGCCGTTTATGTTTGATTAGGCATTTTTTGCGTTTCAAAGACTATAGCTATATTATTTTCATTGTTATTTATTTTTTAAACGAATTGCACATTGTTTCTTAATATCTCAATTTGCTTTTACACATTTTTAAAAATCAAGCGTTAATAAGCGTACTAAAAACTTAATGAAACAAATAAATGTATTGTAAAACGTGTATTATTTAAAATAGTGTGAATACAATAAGTACTTTAGCTGTAATTATGCAAAATTAAGATTATATAATCTGTAACACAATACAAGGTATAAAATTTCAAATAAAAATATTATGTACAAATAATTGTTTCTAACAAAAGTGGTGATTTTGAGGGATATGATGTTTTATGTAAGCAAATGGGGCACCCGTTTTGTGCACTTTTATATGTAATAATGCAAAATTAATGCTTTTTATGTTTTAATTTTATGTTTAAAAAGCTCTCAACCAAGGAAGTAGTAACAAAACAATATAATTATACAATATTCATTTAAAAGAACAAAAATTTATAGCTATGTACAGTTGTTGAAGTTCCTTTCTGTGATCAAGCAACACATGAAAATGTTTCAGCAATGGTGGAGAAAAGTAAATGAACAGTAGCTGTAAAATATGACTCTATATGTGGTGCCTTTTCATGAAGTAGGCTCTAACAATTTATGCATTGTTACTTTAATTATTTTTCTAAAAGGACCACTGCAGTTAATAACATAACATATACGCGTGGTTGCTTTAAAGAAATCTTTTTGAAGCAAAAAAAAAACAAAGCGGCACAAGAAGGAATGATAAAATATTTTGCCAAGGAAGAATCCTGGATCGTCTGGTATCAGTAGCAAATTAAAAACAGGAGTAAGCTTTGCAGTTTAAAAAATTTTTCGAAAAAAAGAATGGCAATTTAAAATAAATTGATGATAGTAGCAGATGATACTAAAACTTAGATAAATCAAACTCTTAAAACTGCAAAAACTACATAACCATTAATTTTAAAAATGATCATTTATTTGGAAAGGAAGATTTGAAGAACGAAAAAGGACTTGTTTTTGTAATGCTTTATTAATTAGCAAAACGGACTATATGCTCTCAGTCAATGTAAACGCTGTCGTGTCCAAGCTAAGAAAATATATCTTCTTGTTCGTAACGTCATCTCGAAAGCTTTGAACGCCGTTAAAAAGACTCTTAAGAAACATACTAACATCAAAGGCTTTTCACAAGCGGTATGTTGCCCACTTGCGGCCAACAGCTGGTATAATCAAAGGTGCAGTTTATAGTTCTGTCCGGCCACTAGATTACCTAGGTTACTTTTATTGCTCATTACTAAAAATGTGTTTTCTTAATTTCTCCTAGTTCGAGCAAAAAGTTAAAAATAATTGTAGTATTGTAAATGATAAATACTTTCAAATAAAATTCTGGGACGTTTTTGTTCTTAACCGTGGCGAATAACACGTGTATATTTGTTTAAACTATTTAATTTACTTATAGAAAACTGAGTTATTTTTTATATAAGGCAGTTCACTTAGCTTTCGATACTTGACTTCACTGGGCTGCGTGTGTACTATTTATACCTGCACCACCTGTTCTAGACCTTTCTAGTAGCACTGAAACCATCTGGCATAAATTGAAAAGTTTCTGATAACTGCTTGCATTAAAGGTATTATGTTCGCCGCTTGACCGTGGCGGCTCGGTGGCGACCCCGATATTAGCTACCAAAGTTGCAAGACGACGGTGCTTCTATGGAAGTGTTTGGAAATTTGTTACACTACCCCCTCTTTAAAGGTGATTTATCCCGTATCATTCTATCCTGACGTTTGGATGGGTGATGGAGGTATTGGCAGTTTTGACCTTTTTACGTCGAGACGTCAGATAAAAGTATTGGTATTGCTAGATTCCGAATATTTCCATTTAATAAGTGACAGCGTCTTTTCGGGCGCTACTTTGGAAAAGGTCTTATTACTCTTTTTTTGTGACACCACAACTTACCCTCCCAGTTCCACATACTAAACCTATGAAGCTTCAAATCCTGGCCCACACTTTAAGGACTTCTAATCGTGGCGTTTTATTTCCAGCAACAGGACATAGTCGACTGCAATAAAAGATTCTAGATTTGCCACTTGGTAGGTTCCGGATTCGGTTCACAATATCGTTTAATTTTTTCAGCATCTCGTATGGACCTTTATAGAAGCGTTAGAGCTTTGGGGAAACAACCCACGTTTTAGTTTTGGATTATACGTATAACCATACACGGTTGCCTTCTTCATAAATCATTCTCGATGCGTTGATATGATAACGACCCTTCAACCGATGACTCGGGATGTTGTATCCCACGTTGTAGTGAATCTCCATAATTTTCCTCGTCAAGTTGCTGACGTAGTCCTTTTTTTACTATGTTTTTTATGTTTATTTCTAAAAAGTAGATCACATAATAACTTCAGTTCACAACTGAAGAAAACATTGGCTGTTTAACCAGTAAACTCGTGGAGAGATAAACGGTACGTCAACTAGAACAAATGTAGATATTGGTTTTAGTCTCGTTGATAGTCAGAGACAGCTATTGACAGATGTTTGTCGTATTTATATGCTCAACCATTCCATCTGACTATGGATGTAACGGAATTCTTCTGGCTTTACTAATGCCTAGTATTTCGTTTACTTTTGTGAACACCGTCGATTCGAAATTTCGACTGTGATCTGAACGTATTTTTAGTGATACTTCAAATCTACTGATATTACTAGTTGCATATATCGCACAAATTTTTAACATCTTGTAGTTTCTTTAGTAAAATTTCTCACAGTTCCCAAAAGTTTTTGCAGTTTCCGTATGGCCACCAAACACATCATCATGGAGTTGTTGCGACACTCCTGAAACCTCTAATTTTGAACCAGTAACCACAGTTTCCTTTATTGTGATAGAATTCAATTGTGCTAAATACGATTTTACTGCTGGCAAACCCAAAAATCACTTCTTCCTAGTTAGGTTTTTTTTCAAAGTTGAATCTTTGTTCTAAACACATTTTAACCCGCCAGGTTTCCATGAATCGTCGGCCACAGTCGTTGGCTGCGTAGCGGCTATTTTCTCTTCAGCACAACCACAATGGCTGCAGCCTTCTGGACATGGTCTTATTGACAAAACGTTGGCGTTATGATGACTACTCCCAGCTCTATGCTCCGTCCCAAAGTAATATTGCTAAAGCTTTTCACCATCCTGCTACTTTGATTTTCGGATTTTTAAACTTCAAAAGCTACTTCAATGCAGTATGATCAGTCCTCAAAAGGAATGCCATACAAATATTTATGAAAGTGCTCCACAGATGTGACAGCAACAAGGAGATCTCTCCTAGTTACGCAATAGTTGCATTCAGGCTTTGATACCGATTTGCTGAAAAAGACGATGATTTTTCTTTTCTATTTTGTAAATGTGACAACACGCTTCCAATTTCCGCATTACTGGCATCTGTATCCCAAATAAATGTTTCTTCTGGTTTTGGGTAGCTTAGTACTGATCTGTTTACTAAGGAACGTTTCAGATTTTCGAAAGCTTTCTGACACTTTTTGCTCTAATCAACCTTCCACCTTCCGTTAGTTGTGTCAGAGTTCGCAATGTGTGGCAATTTCAAATATATATTGCCTGGAGTAAGTGCAAAATTTTAGGAAACTCTTAACCTTATGTTTGTACTTTGATATTGGCCATTCTTTTACGCTTTTGACTTTCTCTGGATCAGCTCCTAGACCCTTATCACTGATTACATTTCTTCTTGAAGAGAGAGAGAGCACATTTTTAAAGCTAATTTTAAATTAGCATTTCTTAGTCGTTGAAATAGCTATTCTAAGTTTCTCAGGTGTTTTTAGAACTATTTTTTAGTCACTATTATGCCATTGAAATACACCAAGCATTTTTTCTAGGATACCATTCTAAGCACTGTCTCCATTAGTTCTTCGAAGGTCGAAAGAGCATTGTAAAGTCCAAAGAACATTGCTGTGAATAAGCCAGACCAATAGAAAAGTTTTTTTCTTTGTTTTGTGGATCAATTTTAACTTGCCAATACATGTTCCTTAAATTTAAGATTAGGAACCATTTGGATCCGGTCAGGGTGTCTAACGTATCATTAATGCGTGGTAGTGGGTAACTATTTTTCTGAAATCGTGGATTCGAGGGTAGACAATGTAAAATCAAGTAGACCCGTAATTCTCCTTAACTAGTACAACTGACGAAGTCCATAAAATTATCTTTTTCGTTTCTTTTTGTTTAGGTAGCGGCAATCGGCTGCCACTCTGTCGTATAGAAGTATTACTGGTGTCTACTTTGTGACGCAAAGTATTTGTTATTTTGTTGGACTCTTGTCATATTAGAATACGTTTCGATTCCGGTGTAACAGATCTGTCACTTTTGACTGTTAATGACGATTTAAACCATTGCATGATACGACAATAATTGAGTTTAGTTTATCAGGTTTTCTGTTTGACATTATCTGGATGCTGTCAACTTGATGAGCAACTGAAGAAACCGAAGTACGTTAGTCAGGATTGTATTTTTCTACGGCATCCAAGAATACTTTCATATTGAGCACACAGATCGATATCACACTGCTACTTGAGAAGTGTGTCTTTCCAATCAATATTCTTTTTCCGATCCTTTTCTCATCGTTACTTGGTTCTATCAAAATGACTCTTTTGGCTGAAAGACTGCAATCCGAAACTGTAGCTGCAGCCAATTTAATACGTTTTGGGACGATGAGCCACTCTCATTCGCGTAATAACTCCATCTAGATCACGGAGAACACCGCTTTCTCTCTTTATTATTAGTATCCCGTGTTCCGAGTCAATTTTGCATCTATAAGTTTTCAAAATGTCCATTCCGAAATTGTGCCATTTTCAGTGTCAGCTACTAGCATACGATGTTTAAGGGTAGCGTTTTCAATGTTTACTTGAACTTCTATCTCTCTATAAACTTTTGCTAAAGCCCCAGTTGCTATCCACAGTTTCCAGTTGGTTGGCAGAAAACGTCCGAATGTCTCGATAACATCGGATTTTGAATTCGTTTTTGTTGCACCTGTACGCAATTTTTCATTTATTCAGTTCCAGTGTCGCTGTCCATATTGTTGTAACTGAGGCTTAACTGCTGGTTTTTTGACTGCTCTAATTGGACTCACTAGGTACCTTACTAGAACTGATCTTGAACGGATCATTGAACCTATCTCTATTTTCTTTTATTTTCTCTTCAAGATTATTAATTTTCTCATCCTGTTTATCTCCACTTTTATTTCAGTATTTTCACTTTTGATTTATCATCGTATTTCATTAACTTCTTCATTGTTTTCTGCTCTGTCTTAATTCATTTTATCCTACAATGTTTTGAAAAATTATTTTTTACGCCAACTATGTCGGAGCTTAAATCTCTTTTTATATTACTTATATTCTTATTCAAATCTGCGTTTATATTATTCATATTTGAACTATAATCTGCTTTAATCCGTTAAATATGGCGCTCATATCAAATAATCTAATAACAATTTTTAAATTAAAACTTTCTGAATCCTTACCAGCATTTAATAACACTTGCTGAAGTCGAAGCTGCAATACGGCCTTATTTCCAGAAATTCCTAAATCTGTTTCCTCCAACTCACGTTTGAGGACTGTGATTTTAATGCCAAATAGCACCGCTTTTTTCGCCACTATATTCTACTTTATTTATTTATTTATGTAAAATTATTTACCACTCACATTATGAATGCACAGATTTTATACCTGACACCAATTTTGACTTTTTTATTAACTATGGTGAATAACACACGTAAATTTATTTAAACGATTTATTTAATTTACTTACAGAAAACTGAACTATTTAATAACTTTTACTATACTAACACAAGGGATTACTTATATAAAATCACATTCTATAACTTTATCTATAATACTATTTATGTCGCATTAGCATAGTTCACTTCTTTTTTGGTACTATAATTTCCTATATTGCTCTACTGCGTGTTTTTTATACCTCTAGCAGCTGTTCTAGGGTTTTCTAGCAGCAATGAAGTGAACTGCTACGAACTGAAAATGTTCCGCTTTGTTTTAGTCCTTGCACGTGTACAAGCATCGCGGGTTCCGACGACAGCTGCTAAATGCATTATGTTCGCTACTCGACCGTGATGGCTTGGGGGCGACTTTCGTATTAGCTGCGAATGTTGCATGGTGACGGAGCTCCTATGGCGGTGTTCAGAAATTCGTTACACTAGTCGCTGGAGAGGCTATTTCTAGTCCTACAACTAAATTGAAAAAAAAATTGTAGAAAATTTAAATTTTAATTCTTGCCTTTATTTTGTACAATTTCTATTATTTGTAAATGTATGATTATATATTATAAATCAAATTATAATTTTTTTTGTTTTGTATAATAAAAATTCACATTTTATTATGCCCGCTTTAAAATATTGAACAATTTTGTGATCAATACATTTATAAACAACTTCATAATTACTGTAGTAATAGATATCCATACAACAAATAATTTATAATTGCGTTTAAAATATTTCTACTAATTATCAATAAAAGCTCAAAAATTCTAAAAATTGTTTTTTTAGGATGTATTACATTTATCTTCATTTCAGTTACAATTTCAAAGTCAAATCAAACATGTTTTAATTAAAATTTGTTCTGTTGATTAAATATCATAGCTATCTAAGAAAGAAATAACGCTGTTAATATGTGATATCACAAGCGATATTGCATATTAGCCTATGGTTCCTTGAATAAGATGTGAGATGATGTTAGCCATTATTAGAGTTAAATGTGCCCAACCCTTCATGTAAAAATAATGTAGGATAGACCACAGTCAACAACAACAATGACTTAATAATGTAAATGGATGCGACACTTTTCTTTCCCTGTTTAACAATAACAATTATTGGGACTGATAACCATTAGAAATTCAATAAACAGTTAATTAGTGAAACTCAGTAAAAAGGTAAATGAAAAAAAAATAAAATTAGTAAAAGCATATACATAACTTTTCAATCCATTCAAACAAATGAAAATATAGATGATTAAATGTAAATTCTATGAAGTTTTTTAAAAATCTTAAAATAATTATACAACTAAAAAAGTTAAAAAAAATAATACTCATTCATCTGTTAGTTATAGCTTCATTACTAATGCCTATAAGCTTATGAGTAATGCAACTATCAGTGATGTAAATACATTTATTATTGATACAAAAATTTAAAACTTTATAAATATCCAGTAAAAAATCTAAAATAAAAAACTGCTTTTATCACCAAGTAGATTACTATTGATAAAACACAAAAAATTAAATTAACATTAAAGATTTTTTAAAAAATATTAATGTGTTAAAGGGGTAGACGCAATTAAGTAAAAATTAATGTACTTACCCAATTTTGGTAGTCTGGTCCCAAGGAGCAGTGAAAAATGTACGTCATTTTTAACTTTATGATTAAACCTAAACAACTAGAAAATTATGAACAATGAGAACATGTCAAGGCGTTAATACAGAATATGAAATGTATACCAGACCTTTGAAAAAATATATAGTAATTACAAATTTAGGTAATTTAATGCAAGTAGGGATGATTGCAATTTTTTGTTACAAATTATGTAAAATATAATTTGTGTAAAATGTTAGTCGTAAATACCAAGACTTAATAAATAAATATGTAATTTGAAATAAAAATTTGAATAAGAATAATACAAATAAAGGAAACTAAATCTGAAATAAGTGCTAAAGAAGAGTTAAGAAAAAAGTAAAAAAGTGATTCAAACACCAGTTAAAGAAATAAGAGAAAAGTACAAAATAAGTTGATTAAAAAATAAATAATGTAAATTGTAAATTAATAAGAAATTATTTTAAAACGTACAAAAAGCAGCATTGAAAGTAATAAGAAAAACTAAGGGGAATAATATTAAAATTCGAAGAAATTAATGATATTTACAGATATTTTGTAAATTTGGAAAAGGAAACTAATGTTATTAGGTGAAATTTAAACAGAAACCCAAATAATCAGAATAGATTAGAAATAAAAATGTACATATAAAAAAAAGCAAATCTGACTAGAATTTTATAAATTAGAAAAAAAGATAATAGGAAAGATACAAATAAAAAATAGAAGTCGGTCAAAACGTTATTACTATTAGAAATACAAATAAAATAGTCATAAATGGTAATAAAAAAAGTTTTAAAATAAAAAACATGAAATAAATATGGAGGTTTAGAAAATTAATAGTCATGAAGATAAAACAACAATACAAATGTTTTTTGATATTAAAAAAAAAACTAGAAAAAAAATAGTAACCTAGAAGAAAATGTATGAATAAGGAAGGACAAAAAATGACAACGGTATTAAACTGCAATTTATAGTGAGAGAAGACATATTTGAAACATTAGAAAAGGAACAGTGTGATTAATACATAAATATTGAAATAAGAAAATATCAAAAAGAGATTATAAATTAAATGAGCTAGTTTAATCTGCTCTCACCGAGACGAATTTATGACATTATTGAGAGTTATCGGTTAATTACTAGTAATTTATAAAATATGAGTATTAGTTATGGCAGTATTCAGTATTGTTTAAGTGGTTACTGATATTTTAAAAGGTATTTACAAGATAAGTCCTGTCTTCTTAATGGTGAATAAGAAGCTAAGAAATTTGGGACAATTCGGAGTTTCCTCACACATTAGGAAGAGAAAGAAAAATTATTTTTACATCGGATACTAATGTAAGAGAGACTTTGATCAATTATTGCACTCTGGCGTTTTAAATAATACCCCCCCCCACACAACATGAAAATGATGCATTTTAAAAATCCAGGAAGATGACTTCAGGTAGGTGAATCACTTAGTGACCCACACCTCCAAAAAGGAGGTCAGCCTCATGGAATCTGGGGGAGGCAAAAATTCTCTAAATAAGTTGCATCGTCGAAACCAAAAACCTATGACCTTAATTATAGCAACATATAACACATAAACGCTCCGAACCGCAGAAAGATTAATAGAGCTAGAGTACGAAGTGACAAATAAAAAATGGGATATAGAATTGCGAGAACTCAGAAGAATCGAGGAAAAATACACCATATTAGAAACAGGCAATATATTATACTACTTCTACGGTATAAAAAAACAAACAATAATAACATTGCTGGAGTTGTCTTCCTCATACATAAACGAATAGTAAGGAAAGTAATTGAAATGCAAACAATATCAGCAAGAGTAGCTTACATCACACTACAACTAACTACAAGATACAAACTGAAAATTACACAGGTATATGCTCCGCCATCGAACTATGAAGACAAAGAAGTAGAAAGTTTCTATAAAGATGTAGCAAGGGCAATAAAAAGTAACAAAACCTACCATTACTTAATTATTGGAGACTTTAACGCCAAAGTAGGAAAAAGGGAAGACAACGAAGGATCAATGGGCAACTTTGGAATAAAGAACAGAAATAACAGAGGTCAGAGGTGGTAAATTATATAGAAAATCGAAACCTATTTATAATAAACACTTTCTTTAAAAAGAAAGAGGATAGGAAATGGACGTGGTTGGTCCGGAGGGCAGGACCAAGAACTAGATTTCGTCATATCATCCCATAAACAAATTTTTAAGAGGAAGTGACTATAGACTGGTGAGAGCACAGTTCAAGATAAACACGAATAAAGAACGACAAAAGCTCATAAGACCAAAAACATATAGAATAGACAAAGACGCTATAGTAGAACATAAAAACAAATACCAACAAAAACTAAGACGGAAATTATGGTATAATCAATTAGAGAACGAAGACACAATAAATAATCTAACCAAGAAAATTACAAGTCTTATTATCCAACCTGGAACATATGTGATAAATATAAAAAATAGAAACAGGAACAAAAAGATAAGAAAAGAAACAAAAATTTAATAGATGTTAGAAACCAACAGGCCAACGAAAACAAAAGAGGAACGGTGGAATACGTTGAAGTAAATAAACAAGTTAAAAAGAACATCAAACAAGACATCGCAAAATGTAATGAAAAGTTAATAGAAACAACAATAAATAAAAACAAAAGTCTTATAGTGTCGAAAAAGAAGGTAAATGACAATACCAACATAAGTAATAAAATACGAAAAGAAGATGATCAAATGACTAAATATAAAAGAAGTAAGAGACAAATAAAAAAAATTTCAGAAAAATTTATATAAATCAAAAAAGAAAAACCGTAAACAGTAAAATGAAAACAATGATGAATGCCGGCTCAGAGAAAATACCGTATGAGCTGCAATAGTATGTGTTAGTATGTTAAGTATTATAATGGGCAGTTATATAGACAAAAATATATAACATAAACTACATAAAGTACTAAAAGTGCTTCTTGCCAGTTCCCAAGATATAAATTAACTCTTTTACATCTCTTTTGAAGATATTTTGAACGGTAATCTTTGTGATTATTAACGTGCAGCTGGATATGTTTTAAAATAGATGACCGACCCAAAAAAAAAATAAGAAAGGTGGTGCTATTTTCAAATACTTTCTCTATGGTATGTGAAAAGTTTAGGGCGATGTATGATCTAGCATTATTCCATGGAAAGTGGAAATTAGCGATTAAGTGTATAGTCTGTCATCTACAATTTTAAGTTTTATGAATTTATATGTCCAAACAAATGCAATTGTGCTTTATTGATGTAATAATATTCTTGTCAATTTGAAAGCAGAGACGCTAGACACGCTGTTCCTTTTGGTTTTGAGGTTTCAATTATTCCACTGTTATTACATTGCAGCAGTGTGAGTAGTACCCACGCCGACACAGTTGACCGCACGCTAAACTTATAGCTATGAGAGTCTGGTGTCAGTAACACTATATAATTAATACAACGCTACTTTAAAATTGAAAAATTAATTGGTTCTTATCTTTTGGTGAATATTACAAGGAGGTACTTCGTCAGTGAAATAACCAGTTGATTTAAAAAACAACCAGCAAAACACTGCCATAGCGCGCCTTGGTAATTGTAGTAATTTTGGAGTAAAGATAATTTCCAAGTGTATAATCCTAAAGTGTTGTTGATTAATATAAGAAATGTTATATAAATTATTAAATTAAACAGTACAAAGTCAAAAAAATGTACCCTCGGTGATTTGTAAGTGACACTATTAGATCTTAACTCTCATCTTATTGTTATACAAGAACAACAAGTATAAGAGGCAAGAGTAATAAAGCACCAAAATTGTAAACTGCTATTACACAACGATATATTCAGACACAGCTTACAATATAATATGACGTATTCAAGAATAAATTTTCTTATTTACTAATTATATTACAATACATTTATTTAAGTTTTTCAGCAAAAATATATACATATGTTTAAAATACGTTTAAAAATAGTGCGAGGTAGTTATAAACAAACCATGATGAGATACTGCAATTTTCTATAATTCATTAGTGATTACTATCTCCAATTAAGCCTTAAAGTTAGCAAAAATTGCAATAAAATTAAAAAAAACTAGAATATCGTAAATTTATTGGTGACTAACAACCATTTTCTGCTAGTGGGCGGGTGTGTCGGTTTATAGCGTTGTCAGTGTACTAGCAAATTTGCGATATTCGTAGCTGTTGTAAACAAATAATTGATGAAAATAAGTGTAATGAAGAATAGAAAGAGAAAAGTGCATAAAGTTGTGGTGAGAAAATATTAAAATTTATTTAAACAAAAGCAAACAAATAATACCGTCAAGACGGCTTCGGCATGAGTGGACGGTCGCAGACATGACATTAAAGGACTACGCCGGTACGAACGACTGATAAATTATAACGGACCATACTACAATGGCCCAGAAAAGTTTGAATAAAAACCCGATAAAGATGAATAAAAAAAATAGAAATACTTAAAGAAGTAAATAGCGAATTGCAAGTAACAGACAAGAAAATAATAAATTATGCCCTGAAAATAAAAAAAAAACAAACAAATAAGAGACTAAAAGACTAAACTAATAAACAAGATGATAAAATAAAAATGAAGAAATGGGATATTAAAAGAAAAAACAATAGAAGATGCAGAAGAAAAAGAAATAGAAACGGGAAAAAAGTTAGAAGCATTCTTTAAGAGTTGAGCGTCGACATTAAGATAGAAACTGAAATTGATGAAGCAAAGAGAATTGAAAAATACAATAACAAAGTGAAAAGAACGATATTAGTATAATTTAATTCGTTAAAGAAGAAAATATAGCATTAAAGGGTGCTCAAATATGGATTGATAAAGACTTCACTAAAAAGACGGAAAATACTACCCCCTTAACTAAAATAAGTGAGACAAAAATAACACAAGGCACAATTAAGATGCAATAAATTAATATATTAACTATATTTACATTAAATATGATTAGTGATAGGATCAACTGGGCAATATAACACAGACAGAAAATGAACGCTCAGTGAGAGATATCCAGAAAGAAACAACTTCACCGAACAGTCACGGAAGATAACTCAAACTGGGAAACCAAAAATCTAATAAAAAGAAGTGATGATAATGGAAATGGCAATGATGGAGAAAAGAATAAAAAATAGAAGAGGGAAAAGACGGATATAACACTTGGGAACTGGAACGTAAGCAGTTTAGGGGTAATAGGTAAGCTCAATAATTTACTACGAGAAGTTAAAAGATATAAGTGATAGAAATATAAGTGGAAGAAATTTCGTGGTAGCGAGTACAAGGTTTTACAATATATATATATATATATATATATATATATATATATATATATATATATATATATATATATATATAAGAAAACGTGGATAGCACAAGATAAAAAGACAAAAATCTGGTTTTTAACAAAGATCGAAACTATGTACGGGTAGGACCGAAATTAATAGGGGTAGAAGAAATGGACATTGTTCTTTGAAAATTTATTAAACCCAAATCAGTTTAGAGGAAACGTGGGAAGATTAAGGAGGAAGAGACTCAATAGGCTTACAAGAGAAGAGATGGTATAAGTTATTAAATTACTAAAAAATTATAAAACTCCAAGAAAATACAGGATAGCGTCGTTAAAATATGGAAGATCGATGGTAACGGAAGAAATTCATATGTTAATAGAGAACATCTGGAAACAGGAAGTAATACCACGCGAGTAGCAAATAACTGTTATATACACGATACATAAAAGTGGCGACAAGACGGTGTGCAGTAATTATAGTGGCATAGCTTTACTAAACATAGTCTACAAAGTACTAATCAAATTGATAGAATCTAAACAGCTAGATGAAATCAAAAATAAGTGCTAGCGTACGCGGATGACATCAGTATTATAAGTAGGGCAGATGTACAAGAGATAAAGGTAAACACCGCAAAGCAAAATATTTAATTACGAAAAAAATTGGAATAGATATAAAAATGTGCAACGGTTAAGACATATCGAACGGTCGCAACCTACAAGGGGTATTAAAAAGAATTTTAAGTAGTACACGAGAAGGTACAAGAAAGATAATGGGGCAGATCAAGCCTCAGATGATTAGAGAAAATGGAAAAGCCATGGAATAATAAGATAAAAAGTGAAAGCATAAAATATAAAAGATGCGAGAAGAAGAATAAAATAATCAGCCATCTGTGCAAAGTAAGGAGTGAAAGTAATTGTCTCTTCGAGATATGATCATAGAAGATTGAAATGCGGGTAATAGCCGCACTTCTATAAAAAACAAAAAGCAATTGGAAAGCCCCTAAAGGAGCTCTAGGCTCTTTATCGTCAATAGAACTAAGGAGTGGATAAGTAAGTTACAACAATGTCTGTTTAAGTATAACTTCAAATTTATAACAAAAAGTAAAGATCTGTGCAAAATAGTATTTAGGTAAATTGCTGTTGTGGACAAATTTATAACAAAAACCCCAATGATAAAACTATGTAACTTAAAGTAAGTAAGTATTTGATTTTCTAAGTGTAATAGATATCAAGCAACAAAGTCTTTACAGATTAACTTCAAAAAAGTAATTGTTACTTTTACTATTTTTTTTTATTCGGCAGTTCACTGGCTTATGTTTTCATACAGTTTCGTTGGAAGTACGATAACTTGTTTGCTTCGAAAAAGTCTGATGCGAAAAAGCCGACAGTTTTCTTTGATTCTTACCTTTTTGATACAAAATACAAAAAGTATAGGAACCAAGAAAAACCGTAAGCCACAATTATGAAGCAGTAGTTTAAGTCTAATAATAAAAAATAAAAAAATAGATATATGTATATTTGATATAGAATGGCACCGTTGTCCTTGACAATTACATTTTTAAACTAAAAATACAAAAAGTGTAAAAATCAAGAGTAACGTTGACATTCGAAATACAAAGTAATATATATAAATTTCTTCGGGTAGCGAGTAAAGATCTTGGCAGAAGAAATACTTACTTCAAGGAGATGGCTCTGTCTACGCGAATCTTGATTTTCTTCGTCTCCTACTCTTGAGAGAGAATCATCGCCAAGCCGCCTGGCAAGCGTGGCGTTTCCTTCCGAAAGATGATGAAATGAAAGAAATGAATTTTAAAACTCAAGTACCTCAGTTAGGTAGAGCTAAATGTCCAGAATCCCTTAGTGGCAAAACGGTTAGCCTTAGGGAGTGTGGGGAGGCAAAAATTCAAAGAGGGACAAAAAACAAAAATGTCAAACAGGAGTCAATATAGCTACCTATAATGCAAGATCACTAATAACGTAAGAACAACTGAATGAGCTAGAATATGGAATAAACAAAACAAATTGGATCATCTTGGGTTTAAGCGAAGTGAGACGAAGACGAGAAGAATGTAGACAACTAGCCTCGGGTCACACCCTCTACTACAGAGGAAATAAAGAACAAAGTATTGGGGATATCGGATTTTTAATAAATAAAAATATCATATAACTGATATAGGAAGCGCATCAGATAGAGTCGCCTACTTAAATATTAAGCTCTCACAAAAATATTTTTTTTGTTTATTTTGTATGCTTAATTTACAACTAGCTGAAAGGCTAACGAGTAAATTTGATGTAATACTTAATTACTAAACTAAACTAAAATACTGACATGTGGAGGGAGTGTCGCCCAATCCCTGCGAGTCCCTGAATATACTAATATAACGAGTACTAGTCAGTAAGGTCTAGCGTTTTAAGTCTTTTTAATCTACGAGTGGTATTATTAATGTCTAGTAAATTTAGCACTAACACATTGAGGTGAGTTCTTACTCGATTGACATAAGTGACTGTTCGTCTTTTAACCTCATCTCTGATCCACGGAACTTTTAGGTCGTCGTGAAGTGTTTTATTGCTAATGAACCATTCAGCGTTGGTCATTACACGAAGAGTTTTGCTCTGTAATCTTTGCAAAATATCAATGTTTGATGTTTTCGCACTGCCCCATAGATTTATGCCGTACGCCCACACCGAAACTAAAACTGTCTTGTACACTAACACTTTATTTTCTATCGATAACTTGTATTTTTTCCCTAGAAGCCAGTACATCTTTTTCACCATAGCATCCAATTGCCTTCTCTTTTTTGTAATATGGGGTTTCCATGTTAATCGCCTGTCGAGGGTCAAACCAAGATATTTTACTTCCTGTTGGATGTGGATTTGTATGTCATTTAGTGTAACCGGAGGAGCAGAGTTGTGTTTCGTCGTAAACGTAATAGTTGTAGATTTGGTTTCATTAATTTGTATGCGCCACCTGTTCAACCATTTTTGTATTATGTCGAGACTACTTTGTAGAATTGTCGAAGTTTGTAGTGGATTTTGGTGAGAAACTAATAACGCCGTATCGTACGCGTAAGTGGCCATCATTGTGTTGTCATTGCATGGTAAAGCTGTAAATATCTGGTCCCAGAACACTGTCCTGAGAAACTCCTGCCACTATTGGATAGAGTCTTTACTTGATAATACCTCTCACTTAAGTATGATTTAAAGAGAAGAAAGTATTGGTGTGGAAACGACCGTTTAATTTTGTATAGTAGGCCGAGATGCCAGACGCGGTCAAAAGCCTGGCTGACATCAAGCAATACCGCAATACAGTGTCTTTGTTCTTCAAAGTCCTTTTCGATTACATCTACGACTCGGTGTATCTGCTATAATGCAGTGTTGTTGGCGAAACCCAAATTGATGTTGGGGGATAATTTCTTCTTCTTTAATTATGGTTGTCATTCTCTTTAATATTAATCTCTCACTTTTGATAGTATCGGTAAGAGCGTTATCGGCCTATATGAGGTAACCTCACGTGCAAGTTTGCCCTATTCCAACATTAGTATTATTTGGTCGAATTTCCATAACAGTGGGAAGTATTATCAAGACTGCATTGAATATTTGTATTATGCATATTATAGCTTTATGTGGCAGTTCTTTCAGTAGTTTAGCAGTAATTAAGTCATATCCGGGTGCTTTCTTGTTGTTTATATGATGGATTTCAGTTATAATTTCTTCAGGGGTAAAAAACTGTATTGGCAGGCTTAATTGTAAAGGAGTTTGCAGGTAGTCTTCAATCTCTTGTTCCTCTTCTGGGGTAGCAGCTATGGGATGCGGTTGAAATATCGTAGATAGGTGTTCTGCAAAACGTGTTGCTTCTGTTCTTGCCCAATAACCGTCTACTTTTCTTATCGGTGGAATAGGAGTACGAACATTTTTAAATTCTTCGTTATCTTCCAAAGCGCGTAGTTGCTATCTGCTGAAGGAGATAAAGTGCTAACGTATTCATTACATTATTCGTTTTCCCGCTCCCTTAGGGCTGTTTTTAACTCTCTTGTTAGCTTATTTAGGTTATGTTTCGCCTGACTCTTCTTTTATCCTCGATTTTAGTTTTAATGTAGAATGGATAATTTTCGATAACTTCTGAATTTTAGGCTGCATTCTGAATGTTTTTATTTAGCTGGTCTACTGGATTGTCAATTTCCTCTTCTGTTTTCAATAAAGCTTTAATTGTTGTATTGTTCGTTAGATACTCTCTGAATAAGTCCCAGTTCGTGTGGCGGTTGTAAAGGGAAGGCTTTTTTGCTTTGTAATAATAGAAATTCTAATTGTAACTATTATAGCCGAATGATCTGAAAGAAGGTCGAAGGACGTTTCTGCTTTACAGTATCTTGGAGATAATCCTTTGGTAACAAAGAAATCTACGGCATCAGGTACTTTATGTGGGTCACCCGGCCAGTATGTGGGCTCCCTGGTGTATATGTAGTTGTAGTTGTCAGCCAGTGTGGCTTTGTGTAATTCGCGTCCTTTGATTGTTGTTAACCTCGAGCCCCAGATTGGATTTTTAGCGTTGAAGTCACCACCAGCTAAGAACCTGTTACCTAGATTGTTGAAGAATGTTTAATACTGGTTTTGTTTGACAGAATGCCTAAGCGGGCTGTATATCGAAGCAACTATTAGTGAACCACTAGGACTTTGGACGTTGATTATAGTTACAAAGGAATCCATGACGAAGTGAGATATTTTGTTGTTATATATATATATATATATATATATATATATATATATATATATATATATATATATATATATATATATGTATATGTATATAATCCATCGGATGGTTGGTTTGGTATGTAATATAATTATGGATGTTGAATTAGCTCCTTTCCGTAAAATGGGTTTCTGAGATCAATAGTACATCAATTTTTTGCTCTTTTAAAAATAGTTTGACTAAAAGACGATGTTGTGCTAGTCCATTTGCATTTGCATTCCAGGAGGCTACCCGGAGGGAATCCATTATTGGTTTTTGATAACTAGCGTGGTAAGCAGATTTATCATCATGCTATTTTGGTTCATTAGTTGATTGAACATTGATTCAAACTTAGACAAGAATTGAGTTAGTGAGATATCGTTACTGTTGGTATTTTGGGTTTGAATATTGTTGTGAAGACTGGACGTAATTTGCGAGAAGCTTGGACCATTCACATTTGCAGAATATATACGTTGAGCAGTGATCGGTACATTAGGATTTTTTGTGCTTTGTGGTCCTAATGAGTTTGCTGTCTTTCCTCTGCTTAGTAAAATTTTTTGATCAATCTGGCATCCCTTGTAGTTTGCTGGGTGTGGTCCTTGACACAGTGCACACTTCGCGGGAGCTTCTCTCTTTTTTTGCAGATGGTAGTGCTGTGCTCTTCTCCACACTTAACACACTTGTAGGGTTTATTGCAGTAGATTTTACTGTGACCATAAGACTGGCACCTCGTGCACTAGATGATTGAATTTTTTTTACGTGGCGGTTCGACTGTTATCATTTGATGGTTAACGTGTTTTATCTCATACACTTTTTTGTTGTTTTCTGCAGGTTCAAGATCTACAAAGAACATAGGCAGTAGCGTTTTTGTTACTCGATGTCGGACATTTATGATATTACGCACAATATGTCCTTCCTTTTGAAATTCACTTTTGATTTCATTCATATCTGCCGTATGATGAATGTTTCTAAGTATCACTCTGTAGGCCCCGTCTTCCTTTAGCTGATAGGTGTGGTGTATGATCCCTTCGTCTCTGAGATGTGTAATTAGTCTTCTGTATGAGTCAGGAGTGTTTTAATGGTATTGTTTGATTGGGCCTTTGTGTAAAATTGCTATTACTTTTGTTAGGTTTTTAATCATGTTAGCATAGTTTGTAACGCTATATATAAATATTGGGGGAGGTTTAGAAATTTTCTTTTCTTCGTTTACACTTGATATTTGCGTTGTATCATTGGTACTAATGTCGTCTAACACATTGTATATGTTTTGGGATGGAGTCGGGTTATCCATTATTAAATTTATTCCTGATGTACGTGTAATTCGCTTGCGTTTTCTAACTTGTTGTCAGTCATGTTGATTATCCGTTATGTCCTCGTTGGAATCATCAACAAGTGTTGATTGTGTGTTGGCAGTTCTTTGAGGATTATAATTTTGGCTATTTACTGATACGAATGAGGGCGTGTTAATTAGTGGTGGAAATGCCGATGTATGACTTGGATGTTGAACTAGTGGTGCACAGGAATTATTTCGTGCGAATTGCAGAAATCCAGGGTTTTGTGATGATTGTTGATTACCAAACACCGGCTGTTGCATGGTGAATGAGAATTGCGCAAGTTGCGATTGTGGTGAATACATATTTTGGTCAGTACACTGCATAAGTAGCCGAAGCAGAGTTCGGTAACGTATTTAAATTATTAAATTTAAAAGGTCATTGAATGTGTTTAAACTTACACATAAGTTGGAAAGCTGCTATCCGATAGCGCTGTCTGCAAGGTCTCCGCGGTACGGATAAGCCGCATTCACTTAAGTTAATGACTGTTGTACGCGTTATCACTTGAACTTTTGTAAACTGGAACGTCAATTAGTACGTCTTTACAATATAAACGTCAAGTGAGAACTATCACAAAAATATAAAGTAAAGATAATACAAGCGATAAAAAGTGATTGTATAAGATAAATATTACCCAAAAGGAGAAACCTTAGGAAGTGATTTCTAACAAGAAAATAGACATAAATATTGATATGAACTTGTATCAGAAAATGCGTGTATTCCAGTATAGATGGCTATACTGTTCATGATATTGGCCATCTCAATTACGATATGTTTATACGGTTTATTTTACTTCTAATGGGGTAGGGACTTCTAATGGGGTAGTGAAGCGCAATACATAGCCTAGCCTACTCAAATGTCAACCTCACCTTCGAGTCGGTGAAGTCTGTTCAAAACAAACGAGGCTCTGACGACCGAACATGGGCGGAATAACCCTAAATCGACGATACAGGAAATGATATCCTCAGTAACTTCAACTTTAGAAGTTGTGGCGCTAGGTGTAAGCAGCCTAACACACGTAAAACAAAAAAAAGGGCTCAGACGAAAGCAGAATGAAAAGGAAACTTAAAGTAAAATTTCCCCGGGTGGCAATCCACACCTCCAGTGGAGGGAGCCCCATCGGTTACGGGGGGGCAGTTCTGCGTCAACGTTATTGAACCCAAATCTTAACCTCAACCGAAATGGAAAGAAGAAGAAACGAGAGATCACAGTAGGAACATGGAACGTACAGGGATGGAACAATAAAGATCTGGAAGTCATAGAAGAATTTAAGAAAATGAAAATAGATATACTAATTACCAGCGAAACAAAGAAGAAGGGAAACGGAACGGAAATTATTCAAGACGTTTTTCATTGCTGGAGTGGAGTCAACAAAGAAAAACGAGCTCAAGCTGGAGCAGGAATGATAATAAGAAAGAAACTGGCAGAGGGAATTAAATCCTGGGAACCAATAAGCGAGAGAATCATCAAAGTACAAATAGAAATATATGGAAAAGAGATAGCAATTCTCGGCGTATATGGATCAACTGACGATAGCACTCAAAATGAAAAAAAGGACTTTATGGAAACGCTAGGGGAGGAAATCCAGAAAATAAGAGACTCCCAAGAAATTATAGTAGCAGGTGACCTTAATGGTAGAACAGGCAAGGAAGCTAACAACAAGACAATAGGACCATTCGGAGAGGAAGTTACAAATGATAATGGAGAGAGAATTATAGAATTATGTGAAATAAATAACCTCCGAATAACGAATGGGTTTCAACGGCATAAAATGATCCACAAATATACTTGGGAACAGATGACAAGAAATCTGAAATCAATTATCGATTACATCATAATAAGAATCAACACCAAAATAAAAATAAAAGATGTACGAGTTAAAAGAGGGGCGGAATGTGGCACAGACCACAAATTATTAATCGCAAAGTTGGAATTCCCTTGGTACAGGAAAACAACAATAACCTACAAACAAACACAGGAAAAAATAGAGGATCAGCACTACCAAGTCGACCAGCTACAAGACGAAAAAATAAGAGAACTCTACCAAAGAAAATTGGATAAGAAACTAAATGAATTCACATTTGATAATATAACAGACATGTACGAACATATAAAAACTAGTATAAAAGAAACAGCTCGGGAGGTACTGGGAGTCAGAATAAAAAAGAACAATAATCATAAGATAATCCTTGGTGAAAATACGATAAAAAGTATCCAGGAAAAGAAAGAACAATATAATAGATGGCTAAGCACCAAAACGCAAGAAGATCAACAAAAGTACAAAGAGAAGAACAAAGAGGTAAAACGATTAGTAACAAGAGAAAAGAATGATCAGTGGAAAACCATGTGCACAAGCATTGACCAATACATAGGGGGAACAAAGAGTTCAGAAGCATGGCGAATACTAAAAACGTTAAGAACAAATTCAAAAGAAAAGGCATACATACCGTTCATACAACAAGAAAAATGGGAGCAATACTACCAGGACCTGCTAACAGAAAATAGAGAAGAGTTTAAAGGACAAACGATAGAAAATAAACAAAATGACCAAATAGAACACGAAGAAGTAGAAATAAGAATTGGAGAAGTTAAAAAGGCCACACAATCATTAAAAATAGAAAATCAGGAGGACCGGGAGGAATAGTACCCGAAATGGTAAAGTATGGAACCCTGAAATTACTACGCATGATGCAACATATGTTTCGTAAAGCACTAAATGGGGATGTACTACCGAATGAATGGACAAAAGCGTATATAACGTCGATATTTAAAAAGGTAATCGCAGAATATGTGACAACTATAGAGGCATTAGTGTGATCTCTCTAATTGGAAGAATTTATGCAAAAATAGTAAAAAACAAAATAGAAGACAATATTCATGGAAAAATAGGAGAAGACCAAACAGGATTCACAGCCGGAAAATCCTGTATAGACAACATATATACTATCCAACAACTTATAGCGAAGAAAAGAGCGAAAAACAGGGACATTCACTTGGCGTTCATAGACCTCAGAAAAGCGTACGACTCGGTTCCTAGAAAAAAAAACTGTGGGAAGCTATGAGTAATATAGGGATCAACAAAAGTCTAATCAGGGCAATACAGCAACTTTATGGAAACAACCAAGTGGCAGTGATAGTGGGGCAGACGATCAGTAATTACTTTAAGACAACAAAAGGGCTCCTACAAGGATGCTGCACATCTCCAACCCTATTCAAGATATTCTTAGAAGATACCTTAAAGAATTGGAAAAGGAAATGTGAGGGAATGGGGATACCAGTGCGCAATGAACATCTCTATACACTAAGCTACGCAGATGATCAAGTGATAATAGCCCAAGATGAAGAGGACCTGAGTTATATGCTACGAAAACTAAAAGACGAGTACACTAAGGCCGGTATGGAAATAAACTTCGACAAGACAGAATATTTAGCGATTACAGAAGAAGAGGTAAAAAACTTAGAAATAGACGACAATGTAGAAATAAGAGGGAAAAATAAGTTCAAATACCTAGGCTTTACTATATAAAAAAATACATCTACAGAAGAAGAAATAAAGAACAGGTTAGGACAAACTAGAATAAGTATCAGATAACTACATCCCATTCTATGGAACACACACATTACAAAAAATACAAAACACAGAATATATAACACAATTATCAGAAGTATTATGACATATGGGGCAGAAAACTGGATAATTAATAAGAAAAATAGAGGAAAAATAGAAGCCACAGAAATAGAATTTTGGAGAAGGTGCTGCCAGGTGACACGACTGGACAGAATTAGAAATACAGAAATAGAGAGGAGAATGAATGTAGAAAAAGACACACTGACTTACATCGAGGAAAAGAAATTAATATGGTACGGCCATGTTAGAAGGACGGACAATAATCGATGGATAAAGAAAATAACAGAGTGGAGTCCTCCAGGAAAACGAAAGAGAGGAAGACCCCGAACATCTTTCAGAGATGAGGTGGACGAAGCCATGGAAAGAAGAGGGCTAGCAGACGGAGATTGGGAAGACAAGAAGGAGTGGAAGAAACGGTTGAGTGAAGGAAGACAGCGTCAGCTGTGAAGATCCTTTTGTATATATATATTTTACTTGCACTTATTTTGTCTTATTAAAGTATCCTGTTATTAATACCAAAAACAAGCAGGGATTATTTACATGTATAAACAAGCCAAAGTAAATAGTGAGGAGGCTGCATGGATTAAACATTACAGACAGAAAACATATTTATAAAACTTTTATAGGTAGTATTGTTTTGTCATTTGTGTGAGTTGTTTGAAAGTAGGTGTAAACATGTAGGACGGGTTGATTAAAAAAATTTGTTCTACAATATATTGAGGATAACTCTAATACAAGCTCCAGACAAGCGTGATGATGACTATGTCATATATTCTACACAATAATTGTTACTATCTCTATCATTTGTAATGTGTGCAGGAAATATTGCGATTAGATATCCTAGCGAGGGTGTCTTCTCTAAAGTGCCAACGAATATTTTGATACAAGAGTTTTTTCAATACCACAACATCTATTTAATTATTACCTGTTTATATATATGCAAAAATAGGTATAATCATTATATTCACGGATAGTCAGAGCTCCGGCAGACCACAAGCTAACTCTGTTGTGGGCATCAGGGCACTGCAACGAGAAAGCTGATAAGCTATCACTAAAGTTTGACTTTCACCTGGCTGTTGCAGGTGCCTAGGACTAAGCCCATAACCTATTTTCTCTGGAAAGCTTTGGGAAATTGGTAGCCTCTCAAGCGCTTTTAGAGTGGCAGAAGCTTAGTTGGAACCCTAGGTAATTCAGACGTACCTGAGCACGAGTTCCGTAAGCATCTCCGGGAGGTTGATAGCCTTCTCGGTGGCGGGTACTTTGTTGCGGAACATAGAAGGATCCACATTCTGAGACCATCGAGCGTTTGTCGTTCAGTCCTGGTGTTTTGGCGACGGAACTCGGGAGCGTCCCCTCTGGTTGCCGCGATGTAGCTGCGGCCTGGGGTGGCCGCCGGCGATCGGTGAGTTCGCACTAGAAGAATCATTAAGGCCTCGAACCGGCCCTAAACGGTACCTAAAGGTGTAATGCAAAACCGGACAAAAAATGTGTTAGGAAGAAATATAAAAATGGTGGTAAAATATACCCAGGACAAAAACATTAAAAAAAGTTACATAAAAGGATCATCTCGTAAAAGAAGTGTTAGCAAAGGGCGTTCCAAAAGAAACACAAGATTTAAATTGCTATTTTTTTCTATTAAGCTGTCAGCGTTCTGCTTGTTAACATTTTGTAGCAAACACGTTGCGGTTAGTCAATATGGAACGCTACTTGTCGGAGAAGCGAGTGACGCTTGCTAAAAATCATCACAAGCACCGAAAACGTTTCGCCAAGATTATACGCAAATTATGTGGCATTTTCGAAAAGAGAAATGCACCAAACAAAACAAATAAAAATTTGAACAAATATGTTCGGTTGCGGACCACAAAAATAGGCCGACTTCGTACCGGCCGTTGAGCTGCAAACTGCCGCTGCGAACGGTAGTGTGACGAAGCGTCCAGAAATCTCAGTGCGCCGTTGGTTGCTGCAGCTCAACATTTCAAAAAGCACCACGCAGCGGATTTTAACAAAATATTTAGACCAGCACTCATTCAAAATTTAGCTAACCCAAGAATTGAAGTCAGTCGTTGGAGCAAAAATTTAATGGGCGACTTATCTCCAAAAACAGCAAAATAAACTGATCACTGAGATCTTGCGACCTCATACTATAAGAATTTTTCCTTTGAGGAATTGTAAAGACTGAAGTTTATGATATAAAAATGAGAACGATTGCTGAATTAAACACAAAAATTCGAAGAGTTGCCGACAATTATGAAGAATTCAAAAGTGTCAAATGAGCCACGGAGGACATTTTTAAAACATCGTATTCTATATTTAATGGCAATGTTTACTCTTCAAAATATCACTACTTTGCCACCTAATAAATATATAAAATGTTTTTTCTAAAATTAAATTTTGTGTTTCTTTTAGGACACCCTGTTTACTAATAAACTAAAGATTAAAAATTTTGTTGTTCTTTGACTTTTGTCTGTTTATTTGGAAATTCTTTTGTATAACTCAAAACATCTTAGAATTTCAGTACAGATAAAATTTGGAATCAAAATATTTATTCTTTTACTCAGTAGTATAGCGCTTCAACAATTGCAACAATTTATTGAAATATTTCCGAAATATTGACAGACCACCTGCATTTCCATACATACAATGCCTTTGCATTACATAAAATACCCAACAAGCGGAAGTATTAAAACTGCAGTTAATTCTAACGACCCTTTCTTTCTCGGGGATTAATTTTATAGGTGCGTTTTGCCCAGATCGACTTCTAATCGGTTAGGGTTCAGTAAGCTTTAGAACGGAGGCATGAAAAGCAGCCTGTGTGCATGAACGGAATTATCGGCGAGGCTGCAATAGACAGACAAAACAAACTGAACATAAGCATTGCTATATAAGATTGCTATGTTGTAACGAATGATATCATAAACGAGCGCTGGAAATGCAAGGACATTTTTGAAAGCATGATGCAAGATGTATATATGTCGTAATTTGGTCTAAGTGTAAATCGCACTTTAATAGGACGTTAAAATAATAAACTGATGTAAACATACGTAAATCTTTGGGAAGTTTACAGATTCTAACTTTAAAAATTAGGTAGTACAGCAAAAAAATTGTTAAATAGATAAATAGTTGTTGAAGACGAGATAGTAATGAGATTATCACAGAAAGAAAAAAAAAATAATTTTGTCCTTTTCTATAAGTGTGTAATATAATTTACAGGCTGTTAGCCAGCTTGGCAGCTGTTACCGGGAGACGCCACGTGGAGGCCGCCTTGTAGTCTCCCAAATTTTGACCTAACAGCCAATTCGAATTTGGCCCAACCAACATCAAATGGAATTTCAACTGCGCCCTTTCAAAAAAACAAATATTCGTCGACTGCTTTTAAGAGCAAATTACGAGGCGCGATCGTGTCAATCACCTGCGCTGCATTTACGACGCCATTGTTTTGCTGTTGTGGAGCGATAAGTTTTATTCAATCACACGTACTGGTGTTTACACGGTACAGCCTCGCATGCCTAATCTGCTATTAATCAAATGGGCGTTTGTTTTAAGTGGTTTATGAAGGCTTTAACGTTTTATTTTTCGTGTGTGTTTTTGCTATTACAAGTCATGGCCAAACAGTACACAGGTAACATTCGGTAAATGCTTAAATTGCGTATTTGGTAGAAAAATAAGAGCACGCGTCGATTTGAAGCTTTTCTAATAAAGTAGGAATATTCTTTTGTACAATAAATATACTTATAATGGTCAGCGTGTTTTTGACAGTTCTCCTCAAGAATGGTTAATATGTTGTTTTAGCACATGTAAATAAATGTTTTGTTGGTGGCAATTTCTAACTACAAAATTTCTTTTTACTTTTAAAAACATAACAAAACATTTAAAAGATTAGTATACAATAATCATAAAACTTACGTAATAATGCAAGCAATATAAGCTTTTTTCCAAAATATAATTTATAGATACACCTACTTTTGAAGGGGTATAAAAATGTAAGCGATTGCGATGTTTTTCTCGCTTAAAAATACCTTTATTCTTGTATTTGAATCGATGCCCCACTACTGAGTGCAGTAACGAAAATTGCTCACCTAAATCATGATTTATGATCGATTATTTTTTACTCAAGAGAATAACGGCTTGTTTGGCAGTAAAAATGTTTCTTAGAATACCCGATAGATTAGGAAAATAATTGTAAGGTAATAAAGAATCCTTCGCTAAAGCCGACTATTTATATAAAAATCTTTGGAGTCTGACAATGTTGTATAAATTTGTAACCACAAAGCAACAGACGCCAGTACCTTCAGCCTTAATGTGGAAATTATTAAATACAGTATTATTATAAAAAAATGTTATATCAAATAATTTAATATGTAAAGAGGTGGAGCTCAAAAAAAAAGAAGAACGCGAAGTTAAAGAATAATCTGTATAAATATGCTTAACTCACTTGAAAATAAAGGAACTTGAACAATCCTTAGAAATAAAAGTTTAGAAACAAAATGAAGAATAAAAAAGTTATTCGCTTTTTAAATCAATAAAAATAACAAAAAAACGCTAAATCTATCTCAAAATGTAAAAAACAACATTTATAAATATTTCTAGTAAATTTAGAAACTTTTTCATAAATCGCCTTAAAGTATCTTAGATGTATTTTTAATTATTGCTTATTATATTACCAATGTTTATGACTTTAAATATATTTTGTTTATTTGAATCTGTGTTGCCTCGTTCCAAGATAACCGTTTTAGGGAGAATTTTTAGAACACTATTATTCCAGATTTTCCTGGGACTTTCTCTTCTCTTTCCCCTGTTGGTTTAACTTTCCATAAGGCATCTTTTTTTGTCTATACGTATTAAGTGACTAAACTATCTTAATATTTGTGTTTTGATTTTATCTTTTTTACCATCTTTTTATATTTTTTAAAAAATTTGTTTTAGCTTCATAAAGTAGAATTGGTGGTTGGATAACTTTATATTCGGTTAGTTTTGAATAGATTGACACTTCTTTGTTTAGAAAATTTTTGTAGATGGTAGCAGGTTTATGATGCAACTAAAATATTTAAACTGATGTATTAGTTCAATAGCCACTCATACTTCTATTTTCTCTTGCTATTATAATTACTGTAGTGTTTTCTGTGTTAAGTTCCAAATCATAGTTTGTTAACACTTCTTTTCATACTTTAATATTTTTTGTAAGAAATTTTTGTGTCGGTAGAAAGCACCACATCCTCGGTAAAAGCATATATTTCTAGATTAAAAGTTTGGAGATTTCTATATTATACTGTAAAAATATTCATCCTTTATTTACACTCCTGTATAACTATATAAGTTGCCTCCGAAAACTTGTTGCCGCACACAATAATTATTAATTTGGCTATATTTGTTTTTCTGGGTTTTGACCGTTTTACTACTCCTTCCTATTCTTTATAGCCGAATTGAACTTTATTCTTTTTACTAGTTTTTCTTTGACTATTACCCAATTTATGCTTGTATGGTATATAGAATACCCTTTTGCTTATTTTTATTATTCCTTACTTGCAGCTTAGTTTCCCAATTGCATATTTATAAAATGTTTACTTTTTGTCTCCGTTTGCTGAAATAGAAATCACTTTATTTACTTCTACATCGACTACATCGACTTACAGTCATTTAATGCTATCCTTTCAGCTGATTGTCTATTTTTATACCCTAGATTATCATGTTTTATTTAACTGTTTTTTATCTTTCTAACACTTCTCCTCTTATTTTTTATTTCCTCCATCATCGTCTGCACCAGATGTTTATTATTAGATCATCTGCATCAGTTTATTTATTAACTTTCTATTCTTGTTTTTTATTGGTGATACTATTACTTCTTCACATTTTTAAATGCCTCCAGGTTACTTTTCTTGCTACTAAGTCTATCTCGTTTAATACTAGTAGACATCCGTGTTTAACACTTAGTTATTAAGATTACTACTTGTTTGCCTTGACCTTGCACTTGTTTAGTTATCTTGCTCGCGACCGATCTCTCACGCATGGCCCATGTAATTGCGCTAGCCCGACTTACCGTGTATTGAACGTAAAACGAATTTGCCAAACTTATTCATTCGCCACTTCTTAAACTCCCGCATTAGAATTATCAATTGCACCAAGCACCTCACAATGCACTTTGTTAACAAAGCCACCCATTACTCTCCGTGTATATTTACAGATGCCGTTTCCGTACAACGCGACCGGAAATGATATTTACGCCGTCACGTACGACTCTAGGCTCTAAGTGCAATTTCTAGAGACGTAGAAATCATGGACCTCACTTAAAAATAACAACCTTACGAAACAGCTTCCTACTCGTGTAGGTAATCGGTTAACGAATAGTTTGGACTGCGGATAAATAAGACAACTAACACTTTCACGAAAGATTTTTACGTTCGCACAACAAACACGTATTCCAATCACAAACACCTTACAGTACACGTGTATAACACAATTGTATTTTACTGACATCTGTAAACGGTTCTTGGAACGAGACTTTCTCAGTTGTATACACACATACCTTTTTGTGCGCTGGAAGTTCTGTTCTCTAAATTTTTGTAAGTGTTTTTGTAGACTTTTTATATAACAAAATCTGATAATATTATAATACCTCAAAAGAGTCGCTTGTCAAAAACTGTGCTCACCCTAGAAACCACGCAAGAGATAATAGCCAAAATAGAGAGTAGACAGAAGATGTTTGGTGTTGCTAGATAGTATGACTTGAACAGGTCTACAGTAATCACAGTCTTGGCTAAGAAAGATATAATGAAAAAGACTCAAACAGCTAAAGGAGTAACAAAAATCACATCTGGATAAAGGAAATAAAAATGAAAAGAGTTGTAAATATTATGATCACCATTCAATAGAAAGCTAGAGGAATTTTAAAGAACTGAAGAAACAATCTTTACATTCGTCACATGAGGAGGTAGAATTAAAGACTTCCACTTTACGGTTTGCGAAGTTTAAAAGGGGATTTGACATTAAACATCTAGTAATTTAGGGTGGGTCTGCTAGTGTAGATAAAAAGAAGGTAAGAAAATTGGTTTCAACTTTCAAGCCTTCATTAAAAAAGAAGCATATCGTTTACAGGAAATTGTCAATCGTAATGAAGCTGGTTTATTTTGTAAACGCATGTCAAACCGTACCTACGAAGACGAAAAAACTATTTACGCGCATAAATCTACGGAATACCTATTGACGTTACTTTTGAGAGCTGACGTAGTAAGATCTCCTGAACCGATTAATTAAATTCCTACAAAAATCTATGGTAAATTAATGAGTGGTTCACGATCAGTTCAGGTAATAAACATTGTTTGGATTATGTTCCTTAACTGATCACGCACTGTATTTTTTCTAGTATTTGTATACGATACGGCAACAATATTGTTAATTACTATTTTTAAATATCGTATTTACTGATAATCTAAGCCGATCTCAATAGAATTAATTTAAATAAATAATGAAGAATTCCATAATTAATATAAAAAAGTTTGCACAACTTGTTCAATTAATACTCGGTTGTTAAAGACAATTTTTGAATGACAACAAAATGTTAATTCCGATTTTGTTTTTTAATGTTTCAATTTTTAATGAAATTTCAGAATGATGATATTCTGTACAATTTGTTAATTCCATTATGTATCTGATATTTTAAAATAAAAGATAAATATCTTTTGACTACAAAAACTAAACTAGGAAATTCAAAACAAAATCAAACAGCGTTCCAATAGTTTTGTTTTGTTAGTATTTTAAAATGTATTCTATTATATGGATCACTTAATTAGAAGTTAAACAAGTTCAGTCAGAATTAAGAATAAAAAACTCTCTGGTATATTAATATAATCCATTAATGTTAGATAACAAGCGTTGATACTGTGGCATTTGCGGAAAAAACAACGACAATCTTACAAACAGTATTGTCATGATTTCTTCAAATTTTTTGTTAACTAAACATAAACGACTCTGTGTAGAGTTAAATGTTTAAACTAAAATATAATATATGAGCATTATAAATAGAACCGAATTACCCAGTAATGTATTTATGAGACTTTCTACTAATAATTATATTCATGAGTACTATTCACTTACATTTGGTTTTCAGTGGTATTATACAAGGGCGATACTTTCTTGTTATCTTTCCTTGTATATCTTATTTTTTATAATTCTAACAAGTTAACTACTTTATAAGTTAAATTTTGCCTTCGGTAAGGCAATTAAGTAACTGTAATACTATAAAATATTTTACAACTTTAATTTTCTTAAAAATGTGCGTTTTCAATGTCCTTGGTTTATGCAAAGCAAAATCCGTAAAACTTGTTTAATGTGAAAATTAAATTAAAAAGTTGACCATTAACCATTTTACGTTTTATTAAGCACAAAAATATTTGAAAACGTAAAAATTTATAATGATATAATATTAACGTTAACTTGTTTAGATAAACGTATTATACTAAAATTAGTTTTGTTTCTTTGATATAGATTTATAATAAAGAAACGCAATAAACTATACATTTACAAATTACAATAATTACAAGGAAGACCTACGTTAGTAGCAACATTTTCTATGGAGACAGTTAAAAGTCAACGTTTTTATACTCTAACACTACGTATCTCTACAGACAATAAAAGAAAATTTACAAGATAACAAATATTTAGACTGCTAAAAATAGGGTAATAGCACAGTAAGTTAATGATAATTATTAATAATATTACAAGTATATCTATGTACAACTGAACTCTAGTTCAAAGAATTCAGCTACAATTCTATTATTTAGGAACTATCCATTCCGTGCTGTACATGAATCTAAAAAATAACGATTTAAGTCTACAAACATTTAATCTTTAGTCAATAAAATTAATTAGTAGACTTTTAGTACAATTACATTTTTATTAATAATTAATTTGAATTATAAAAAATGAAAATGTTACAGAATTAATAGATTACGTAAAAATATGTTTAAAACTTAAACAAACATAAAGACAACAATAAAGCAGGTTGAAACTAACATGCAGCAATACTAAGTGATAAAAAAGAGCAATTGCAAAAAGCTGCATAAGTAGTATCAATAAGAAATCTATTGATGTAGATTTCCATTCTGTTGCAGCAAAAAAATATTAGAACAATGTACATTGATTAATAGTAAAATTTACATTATCGATTCCATAGTATGAAAAAAGTCTTTGACATGCCAAAAAAATTAATTTATTACATTTAATTAAGTCATTAAAATCGTATATTTATTAAAAGAAGATGCAATATAAAACTGTTTTTTAGAGAACAGTTATTTATATTGCAACAATTTCAGAAATCTATTAAGTTTAATGGAGGAATTTCTAATATTTAAAAATAAATCATTAGTGATATTTTTGGGAGAAAGTTTTTAAAAAACTAATAAAACAATAGTTTTCTCAAACTTCAATAAATATATGGTGTTTATGCACTCCATCAAGATGAAACACTGATTCACATCACATATTTAGAGATATATGATATCGGATACAATCAACGGAATTTTTGACTACATAAAATTATCGTTCTAGTTTCCTAGGCCTGTGTGCATCCAAAAATGTTGTATAATACTTTAAACTTTATAAAAATTATAAAACGCATTTTTAAAATTTTAATAAGTTTGTAACGCTTTATCAAGAAGTATTAAAAACTTATAAAAAGATCAAAATGGCGTGGCAAAATTTTGTTGCACAACATTGATTAGCAAAAAATATATTTATCATTGAGCTGTATTTTTAATTTTTAATGCAGTCAAACTCCATGGACATGCATGTTTCTTTATGAAGTAATAATCATGTAAAAAGCGTTATTTTTGAACATACATTGTCTAATAATCCCTTACCATATGTTATTTATTAATTGATTAATATTACACAACCAAAAATAATCATTCAAGCAGTATGCCTTATCAAATGCAATTTACACGTCCAATGTTGTCAACATTTGTCAAAGTATGATTTGTCAAATAACAATCGCGCATAAAGTATTTTTATTGATACTTATATATCACGTGTAATTTATTAGTAACATTTACTTACAAAATGAAATGTGTCATGCAGCTATCACATGCAGAGTTCTAGTTAGTAAGAGTAATTTATAAGGCATAGTATTGCTTATAAGAAGACAATCACTTTAATTATAATTGATCAAGCAGAAACATTACCAGTAAAATATTATATAGAAATAGTAACCACAAAGCAGCCATATTCCCACTAAATAATATTTATTTTAAAAGTATATTATAAGCCTATAAAAATAGTATTTATCACTCTAATTATCGATTGCCAAATAATTTCACTAAGACATCAGTCATTCATACAATATTACATATTAAAGTGACAAAATATTAACCAGAAGCATTTCAGAAATAAAGCACGGTATTTTTATTTTATTATAGCAATTAAATGTTTGTTTTGTGGAAATTACGATTTGTCATGTACATTTTAGATCGAGTGATTCTGAAGATATAGAGTTTATGAATATTACGGCTATGTAAATTAGAAGTGTAAATGGTATATTTACATACAATAATAAAAAATTCTATTAAAACGATTTTAAATATGAAGGACGCCTTCAACTCAATTTTTTGGAAAAAAATATAAAAGAATTATTAAAGAAATCTCTTGGAACATAGAGCAAAGAAGTTATAAGAATATATAAGACATTTTTAAGTTGTACCGAAAGAAATAATTCTGATAACCAATGACATATCAGTTATGAAGAAATTTAAAATACAGTTATTGAGAAAACAAGACAAGATGAAGACAAGGACAACTGGCAAAGGATAAATTGCAAAATAAAAAGAGCATGCAAACAAGACAAAAATACCTACTACTCTGAGATATCTAAAGAAATCGAAAACCATGCAATCACATACCAACCTGCAGACCTCTTTCGAAAAATAAAATTTTTAACGCGAGATTTCAAACCCAAAACTTGGGCGATCAAAGATCAAAAGGGGCAAACAAAAACGGGCTTACGCGATATAATAGAAACATGGAAACAATGCTGCCAACAATTACACTTTAAATCCAAGCCAACTAGAAATCACATACACAATGGACAACTACAATGAAGAACCCGATATATTAAGAAGCGAAATAGCATCTGCTATAAACAAATTGAAACCAAGAAAAACCCCTGGCCTAGATGCAATAACAGCTGAGGTAATCAAAGCAGCAGACCAAATAGAAATTGAAGAGCTATATACCTTATGCAACAAGATATGGCACACTCAACAATGGCCTAAGGAATGGACTGAAGCTATGTTCATAACGATCCATAAAAAAGGTAGCATCACTAAATGCAAAAACTACCGAACAATCGCATTAATATCACACACCAGCAAGATCCTCCTACACATAATTAACGAAAGACTCAAAACCTATTTAAATTCCCAAGTACCAGCGGTACAACCAGGTTTCATGGCAAAAAGAGGCACTAAAGATCATATAATAAAACTGAGAGAACTAATAGAAAAAGCCAGGGAATTCAACATCCCCCTATACATCTGCTTCATTGACTATCGTAAGGCATTCGATGAAGTTAAAGGGCACAAACTATGAAAAGTATTAGACGAAATGAGAGTACCTCAACATATAATATCTTTCATAAACAGCTTATATATAAATAGCACAGGCAGAGTCAAAGTGAACGAAATGCTATCCGACGAATTCCATCCACAATGTGGAGTGAGGCAAGGCTGCATCCTATCGCCGCAGCTCTTTAACATGTATGGAGAATTTATAACGAGAAGAGCCACAGAAAACTTTAGAGGTGGTTTCTCAATCAACGGACAAAAACAACTTAAGATACGCCGATAATAAGTCGTTCACAAGAAGACTACAAGACATCATAGAACGGGTAGAAAGAGAAAGCTCTAAATTAGGACTGGAACTAAACTTATCTAAAACGAAGATCCTGATTACAGAAAGACCACATAACAACAGACCCGACATAAAACTAATAAACAATTACCAAGTAGTACAACAATACACATACTACTGGGGTCACTAATAACAAATGACGGTTCGAAAGAAAAAGAAATCAGAAAGAAATGTGAAATGACTAGAACGGTTATGAAAAAATTAACAAGAATATAGAAAGACAACAACATATCGAAGAAAATAAAATGCAGACTGATACAATGTTTAATCTTCCCTATACTAACATATTGTAGCGAATCCTGGACTGTTAAACAGAAAGAGAGGAAGAAAATTGATGCTGCAGAAATGTTCTGTTGGCGAAGAACATATCATAGACAGAACATCGAACAAATATATCAATACTCCAAGAGCTTAACATTAAAAGACGACTGTCAAACGAAATACAACTCAAGACACTAAGATACTTTGGACATACTATGAGAAAAAAACCTGACAACATGGAAAAATTAATAATACAGGGAAAGGTAGAAGGAAAAAATCCAGAGGTCGATTACCTACCAGATGGATGGGTCAAATTACAAAGCTAACCGGAAAATCTATGCATACATTCACAATCGAAGCACAAGGCAGAGCAAAATGGAGAGAAGAAATTCAAGATGCCGCAGTGGCCACTACATTCCCTACTGGGAATTAAGACTGAGAGGAGATTGAGAAAACAAACGTAGCATTCCATGAAAAAGAATTTGATTAAAAGAAACTACTGCAATTTATTTTAATTAAAAAAAATTAAAACCATACATAAAATAACCTACACAAAAGAGTAGAATAATTAAAGAGTAAAATAACTGAAGGTAACGATTCACTGGATGTAAGCATGGTTCAGTAAGTTGTAGAGACCCAATTTAAAAATATTTAGAATCAATAGAAGCAGGATAGTCAATGATCTAATAAAGTTCAATAAATTAATAAAAGTCTGTGAATCAGAAATAAATACAAAAATATTTACGAAATCGGACCACATAGATATGTCACCAAATCAACAGCGCAACTTAATTTCGAGGCAGTTAAAAGGTATGCTTTATCGAAATATGTCATATTGTTAGTAAATCACCGTTACAGTAGTAAAGATGTGAAAAACGTCAAAATGTATATAACTTCTGAAATGACTCTCGTTAGTTATGCAGCAATAATATAATTATACATTAAGCACTTATTAAAGTTACATTCATTCCTGAGGTATTTTGCGTCGTACTATAAGAATAAATAAACTAGGAAACAAAATAAACAATGGATAAATACAATATAAATATAAATAAGTCACTTTATCAGCTTACTTAATACAACCCGTTGGGTACTGTGTAATAGAACACAACTTTTTAAACAACCCTGCCGAGACTTGTGTTACTTAATGTTCCAGGAGGAACATTAAAATAAAGTAAAAGTATTATAATATAATATACTGAAAGAATAATTTAAATTAATACAAATTATATACAGAATTTTATTGGTAAATAAATTAATAATATAAATATTTATACGTAGAAATTTAAGCTTTTATGGGAAAGCACGTAGAGAGTGATTTAAAAAATTAACAGCAAATTAACAATATTTTTTGAATTTTTGTGCGATGCAGAAGTGATACCCAAAATAAATTGATCTTGCTAATATGTGCTTCGAAATTTAAAACCTCTTGAAAAGAACAAATTTGGAATCAACGACAAAATAAAAATTGCAACGCAATTTTGGCTGAAGGTAAAATGGACATTTGTTCTAATAAGACGAAGAAGTTGGTACAATAATATAGAAGGTTTTAAAAAGTGTGTGTTTGTATAAAAAGTAACAAATAATTTGTATATATATTGTTTTATATATTGTTATATACCTCAAAAAAATTAAATTTGCTATTCATTTTTAGATCATTCTTGTATTTTCCTCAACAATGGCAAGAGAATTAAAAAATACACTAGGATTTATACATTCTCTACTCAGTCGATTTTCGTAAAAATTAAGAAAAATTATAGCTAAAATATAGGTGTAATTAAAAATAATTTTTAAAAAATATACATTAAGTTATCAAAAATTATTAAATAAAAAGCATTTAAAAGATATTTTAAGGCAAAATATTAATGAAAAATATATAAAGATCAGATAAAATATTTAATAAAGATATATCAATTTTCTTTAATGTCACGACCACTTAGATCTTCCTTGGTAAGTACTTAATATAGATATGAATTATTACTTATTATATTATATATAGTACAAAAGCTATCAAATGTGTACAATGAGTATATATGTACTAATGACGCGCAAGTGACTAGATTGAACTCGCCAACAAAAGAAAGAAAAACGTATTTATATTTAATTTTACATTTTCCTTAACAACTAAAAGTCTTTTATACTATATAAAAGATTAAAAACAAATTATATCATTATTTTTTACATATTTTAAGCATATTATTACCAGCTAAGCTTATCACAAATTAATGCAAGAGGGAAAGCGTGCAAATTATAAGACTAACACTCCCTTCCAATTTTCTATTAAATAAACATAATTCGGTTAAGCGTAAACTGCCTACGTGTTGTAGATCTCGTCTAATAGGACTTCCAGGGCGTACCGAATCACTTGAAAAAATACGATAAGGGTGCAGATTGCGTAGTAGACAGCGTGTGCTGATATAACAAATAGTGCAATAAGAACTGCCAAAATCAAATCGATGATTATATTAAATACTGTTTGTTCATCCATGCTTGCAGTTTGTTATCTGGAACCAATAGCGTACACAAAATATATTGTTGTAGAGAGTGGTAATTAGAAGCATAAAAAATGTACGAGTAGATGGAAGAGAAGAAATGCACAAAACAATTATCAAAGGATTATGATATTTGCGAAACATGCAAAAAACTCATAAAAACAAACTAAATCACCAAAAATATGGCCAAATAAAATTACGATTCAGAAATGACAAAAAAGTGATTAACGTTGATTTGGAAAATTAAAATAGTAGATATAACAACAAAATCTATCCATGCAGCAATCATTTAAAACGTAGACTAAGCAAAGTCCAAAAAACAAAATAAGAAAAACACTGAAACAAGAAATATTGAAAAATGTAAAAATAGAAAAGAATGAATTATAGGAAAATATGCGCAAACAAGAGTTTAGATTTTATAAAAATGAAACATAAAAGAGCACAAAACAAATTGAGATATATTTTATGAAACTGAAAAGTTACATATATATTATAGATAAAATTTACAAACGGGCATTTTTAACTCCAAGATTTATAATTGTGAAAGTACAAATGTGTGTAGAACAAAAAAATTATAAATTTAAAACTGACTAATTGCAACAGTATTTCAGTGCTACTAAAGCCGTCAAGGAAGATCGTTGGAATAAATTAACAATCTTGGTTAAAGTCTTAAAATATCTAAAAATAGCGGTATATCGTCTTAAAATAGAAGCGATAATGAAGTATCAATGACATTTCAACGAACATGTTTTTTTAAGTGAAAAAAGTACTTAGAAATGGCAATACTTGTAAGCTAAGATAAAATTTACAAGTGTACTCCAAATGATGGGGTTGTAACACAAGGCTTAAAAACGTACGATATATGATTTAGTAAAGAAAAAGTAAGCAAGGAAAAATATATGAAATGGGAGTTAAACATGAATATTACTAAAACTAAATATACAAAAACGTTGATACTAAACTCAAAAAATATTCAATGCTATAAAAAACAAATATTCAAAAACAGCAATAAATAACGTATGTAATTAAAAGAAAAAATGCAAAAAAGCTCATAAAGCACTATGAAAATGTTTGATTCCTTTTCTAAAACGTGTATCAGGAGTTTATCATCGTCTGATAGGTCATGGTTATTGTTTGTGTAGAAGCCTTGACAATATTTCTTTCGTGTTTCTATTACTTCACATGTATCTGTTGTGAATCTTCCATTGCTGTTCTGTATTTTTTATGCTTTTGACTTAAACTCTCTCTTTATCTTTTTAATTTTCCCAAACAGGTTTACCGTCTCATTCGTGTTTTCTTATATGTATCGTTTAGATATTAGTTTTTGACTCTCCTGCATAATCTTTAAATTTCTCTATTTAATTTTTGGTATTCTATTTTGTTTGCATTTATTTCAAGCCTTTTATTCATTGGTCCCTATCTTTTCTTCACTACATTTATCCATTCTTTCTTCTTTGTGTCCTTGTTAGTATGCTTTTCTTTTATTGCTTGATATTTAGTTTTCAGAATAACTGTTTTAAGAGTTAGCTATAAATCTTTAGCACTTGTGTCCATCTTTTCTTCTGTAATGTTTTGCGTATTAGGGTTTGTATTGTTCCAAATGTTTTTAAGGGTATATATTTTTGCTTAGTTGTTTTTGTTTTAATATAAATTTTGACATTCGCCAACAAGTGCTTACGGCTACTGCCACAATCTAATCCAGCATAGATTTTTGCATTATTTATGCTAAATTTCCATTTACTCTAAAGGATGTACTCAATTTGATTTCTTATAGATGTAGGTGCATAAATTTGGATGACGTTGGGCTTACATGGTTTAATATTTATTTTTTTATTAACTTTCTCTCATTTATTGGCTTATAACCCGATACAGTCAGTTGCCATTTTTTGGGGATTATTCTTGCTACTCCATTTACTGAGTCCATTTTATCCCCTAAGAAGTAAGTGATATTGTGTGAGATGAAGTGGCTGTTGCGCTTCCAATGTGTTTTGCTCAGACCAACTATGCTAAGCCTTCCAGGATGGAATTTTAATCTCCCCACCTCTAGAATTGAGCAAAAAAATAAAGAAAATAAAAGTGGAACGTAAAAAAGAATACAGAAAATTAACGAAACACCTCAATTTTTTATAAAAATCCTCTAGCATTCGTATATAAATAAACAAATGAAACGCGCTAAAGTAATGGCAAAGAAATTACACACTGTACTCTGGAAAGTACTAAAGATGATTTATATCGTCAAGATTATAAAATACTGATAGCAACTAATATTTAAAAAAACACATTCTTTGCTATCGTTAACCTATAAGAATTATGAAGCTATTACAAAATATATAAGAAAAACAGTTATTAGGAGTGAATGTTAAAATACAATAAATTAATATTACAATGTAAGAAATGTCAAAGTTATGGGCACATCCAGTGTTTCGTGCACACCTCTGAGCCACCTTTGACCCTAATTCTATCCTACCCGCAACCTCGACTTTTCCGCTTGCTCATCCCTATTCACAGCTAAGAGAAATTTTACAAAGAAAATGACCGTATGACCACCGACCCAGCATTCCAAATTGAACCTTTTTGAAAACAGAACGTAAGTGGCCGCCAACCAAAGCTGATCATATTTTAACTTTGAATTTGTGCAAACCCAATAGCGCGCTTTGATTACGCTTTGTCTGTTGCCTTTTTTTTGTGTTCTACACCCGTCCGTGGTGCTCTAATGATTTTACATCTGGCTAAGTAAGAATCCTCCACTCGGGTTTGAGGCCAAGCCAAAGTACGTGAACATCCGTCGCCAAGCTACAAGAGAACCTCACGTGTGGTAAGTCTCCTTTAGTTGTTTTGTCTTGAATTTTGATCCCAACCGCATCGTTTTCCGTAGTCCGGAGAGTTCGCAGCCAACCTGCCGCCCACAGGATTTTTTTATAATTTAATTTTGCAATCTTTGTTGATTTTCATTCATTTTTTCATGTTATTTTGTTGTTAATGTATATGTGTGTTAAATATATAGTTTACACAGTTCTGTTTTATATTTTTTTTGTTTTGTGTGCATTTGAGTTAAACCAAATTGTGCTTAATATCAAGCATTCTTTTGGTCTTTCGAGTCGGATCAAATTAGTCCGGGAAAACCAAATCATTTTGCATTAAAAAAAGGAATAAAATCAAAAACGAGCTGTGTAAATTACGTTCGCTAGTTTTTGCTTGTGTTGCTACGGCCCGAAATACTGTGTTATCCTTGCTTTTTTGTGTCCAAGGTTGACCTATCGTACCCTAATTTGACGGCGCAATATAACCTTCTGTCATCCTTCAGCCTTAACTCTGGTCATCGATATCCGTTTCGTCCACATTTGGCGTGAAGTTACAAGTTCGAAATTATATTTGTTGCCTGCATCTCTTCCGCTCGTGTTTTATATTTTGCTTGAGCCCTGCCGTTTCTAACCTGTGGAAGTCCCAAACCAAAAGGAAAATATTTTTTGACGGACAACGTGTGAATCTGCTATCGTTAAAATTAATTTTTTGTTAATTTCTGTTGAAAATGGCTCCATCTAACAAAAGTGAATTAATCGCTACCAAAACGCCGATAGCCGAATTAGCATCCGTGCAAATGTTGTTTAAATTGAAATCCAAGATGATCGACGGCTTATATGCTGAATTCAACGCAAAACTTGAAATTAATGAACCAAGCAAGCGATGAAGAGCTTGTTGACTTAGACACAATATGCAAACAGATAGATAATCAGTATTTTAATATCATCGACAGTTTTTAGCAAATATTCCCTGTTCCGAGACCGGTCTCATTCGGATCGAACGTCACCCAGCAAAATGCCAAACTAAATGTAACATTACCTAAAATTGAGATTTCCAAATTTGCCGGTGACTTCAAATCTTGGCAAACCTTTATATATTTGTTCGACAACCTCGTACATAACCACGAGGGCTTACCTTCCATCGAAAAATTCAATTATTTAATTACCTCGTTGACTGGCGAAGCCTTTTCTTTAGTAAAAGCGATACCACTAACATGAGATAATTATAAAGTCTCTTTCGACAGCCTTTATAAACGCTTCTCTAACAAGCGTCAATTAGTCAGCACGCACTGGCAGATGATAAGACAGTATCAGCTGTTGCAAAGCGAGAATCCCAGATAATTGCGTAAGCTGTTAGACACATTTAATGGAAATTTATCAATATTAAAATTTTTAAATTTTGATATAGAAGCTTGGGATTTTATTTTAGTCGAGCTGTTATTAGAAAAATTAGACGAATCCACTCGAAAACGTTTTGAATTTCAGGTAAACGATTCCGAAATCTTGAGCTATTGTGACCTTAAAGCTTTTCTGCTTAAGCAATGTGCAGCCTTAGACACAATTCACAGTTCGAAATAAGGATCAAACCCCCCTAATGTTGGTAGTGCCGACAAAGCAAACAAAGCGAATTTGGATCGCAAAACCATTTGATGCAACAAACTAGAAGCTTTGTCACCCAAACCGTTGCCACCACTTTCCATTTCGACTTTGATTCATGTTGTGGATCTTGTAAAGCTTCACGTAGCATTTACCAGTGTAATTTGCTCCTAGCACTCGGTCCATAAGAGAGTTTTGCTGCCGCTGAGCATCTTAGTTTGTGTTTTAACTGTCTACAAAGCACGCATAGCGTGCCACAGTGTAGATTCAAATACTCCTGCCAACATTGCAATCAAAAACATCATACCTTGCTCCATCTTAAGCCGATAAATTGCAGTGAGCCGCTTAATCCTCCCCAAAACACGACGCCCGCAACTGCCACTGCTACCAATACTGCTGTCAATACAACCAATGCTTGCACTAGCATCAATTCGACTAACGGTCAATCCACGACCGTACTATTGTCTACCGCGATGGTGAAATTTGGGCTCTTACAAAAAGGTAAGAGTGCTGGTTGATAGAGGATCACAATCCAGCTTCATCAGTGAAGATTGTTTTACGCGTTTGAAACTCCCGCGATTGTGCTCTACCACAGTCGTGCGTGGTTTAGGTCAAGTACCTGTCAGAGACTCCCGCAGCTCTACCTCCTGCATAATTAGACCGATCGATACCAACTGCCCTCTGGATCTAAAAGTTATCGTTTTGCCTCAAATTTACTCGCTCCTATCCACTTACAATATAAATCCTTCTGAGTGGCCTCACCTGCGGAGTCTACAGTTGCCTGATCTAGATTGGGCTATATCCGGACCCATAAACTTATTGCTTGGCGCAGATGTTTATGCTTCGATATTGAGAGATGATGTCATTCCATCAGTGAATGGATCTTCCGCTGCCATCGATGCCAGCTTCAGTTGGCTATTGATAGGTTCAACGTCAATAGCACAGGACCAGCCTATAAAACACTCCTTTGAAACGCTTTTGGAAAATAAAGGTGCCCAATCTTGCAGCCAAATCCCCAGAAGATGAGCTAATGGAAAATTGGTTTTCCAAAACACATTTTCGCCTGCCTTCAGGTCGTTCGGTTACCTTTTAAAAAAATAACCCTCTACCGTTTGAAAAAACCACTGACATGGCGGAAAGACGTCTTAAATGCCTAGAGCGACGGCTCCACCGAGAACCAGTTCTTCGCACAATCTACAATTAATTTATGGCCGAGTACATATTTTCTGGACATATGTCCCTTGTTAGAAATCCCCCGTCTCTTTCTTCTGATTGTTTCTACATACCACACCATTACGTTCTAAAAGAATAATCCGACGGCTCTAAGATCAGAGTCGTCTTTGACGCATCGGCAAAAGACCCTACCGGAGTGTCATTGAACGATGTCATTTTCGTCGGTCCAAAGCTGCAGAACGATATTTCCGTCATTTTTCTTCAATTTAGATCACGTCTCTTTGCTTTTACATGTGACATCCGTCAAATGTATAGGCAGATAGTAATGCACGAGAAAGATCGCCAATTTCAATTGATTCGCTGGAGATTTTTGGATTCAGAACAAATCAGCAGTTACGTATGAAGTTTCCACCTCACCATTACAGGCAATTAGAAGTGTTCTTCAATTAGGCGATGAAGAGCACTGTCAGTTCCCTTTTGCTTCACAATGTCTACGTACTGATATGTATGTAGACGACATCGCGACTGGCGCGGATACTTTAAGTGAAGTCGAGGCGTTGAAACAACAATTAACCGATTTATTAAAAAGGGGTTGTTTTGAGCTACGTAAATGGTCAAGTAATCATTCCCTTCTGAGTGATTTGCCTTCCAAACATTGCCTCGATAGTACCATCGCCTTTCGTTTGGATCCTGTTTTTATAAAAATTTTAGGGTTGCAATGGCTGTCTTCGTCAGATGCATTTTCATTTTCAGTCACGCCGCTTAGCAAGTTTTGTTGTAAACGAACATTTTTGTCCTATCAAGAATTTATGGCCCACGATTAATGCAGTATTTATGGATCTTGGGTACCTACAGACGTCGTTAGGAAATGGAAAAATTTCAAAGCATTTATGCCGTTGTTAAGCAATATTTCAATTCCTCGTTACTAGAAAGGGCCTGCCACATCAACGTATCAATTGTATGCCTTTTGCGATACTTCTGAAACAGGGTACGCGAGTGTAATTTACATTCGGTGTACTGATGAAGATCAGACGATAAAGACATTCCTAGTCATAGCAAATGTCAATCTCAAGGTTAGAATTGTGTGCTGCCGTATTGCTTTCCAATCTGGTGGCATTCGTGCTAGAAACCTTATAAGTCATGTATTGTATTCGATGAAATCATTTCTTGGAGTGATTTTGCAGTTGCCCTTTCGTGGATTTGTTCTTCGCCTTACCAGTGACCTTTGTGTCCAATAAGAAAATTCCCTCATTGGTAATTTTGGTGAGCGGTATGTTTCATGCACACCTCTAAGCCTCCTTTGGCTCTAATTCCATCTCTAGCCGCAACCTTAACTTTTCCGCTTTCCCACCCCTATTCACAGCTAAAAGAGATTTTACAAAGAAAAGAACCGTATGACCACCGACCCAACATTCCAAGTTGAACCTTTTTGAGAACAAAACATAACTGGCCGCCAACCGAAGCTAGCCACATTTTAACTTTAAATTTGTGCAAATTCAATAACGCGCTTTGATTACGCTTTGTCTATTGCCTTTTTTTGTGTTCTGCACCCGTCCGTGGTGCTCCAATGATTCTACATTTGGTCAAGTAAGAACTAACTCCCGAGTTTGACGCCGACAAGCCAAAGTACGTTAACATCCGCCGCCAAGCTACAAGAGAACGTCACATGTGGTAAGTCTCTTTTAGTTGTTTTGTCTTGAATTTTGATCCCAACCGATTTTTCTGTAGTCCGGAGAGTTCGCAGCCAACCTGCCGCCCACTAGATTTTAATATAATTTAATTTTGTTTATTCACGTTTTGTATTTTGTCTATCATTAAGGTCTTTGTTCGTTTTTATTTATTTTTTATGTTATTTTGTTGTTAATATTTATTTTTGTTAAATATATGGTTTTATTTTTTTTACTGAGTGCATTTGAGTTAAATCTAATTGTGCTTGATCTTTTAAATACCCAGAATTACCTCAAAAGAGATCAGAAGTGTATAAAATTTGCTGGCAAATTGCAACAGATTATATATAATGCAAATAAATCAAAACAAAATAAAACAGTATAAAGAAACATAGAAAACAAATTACAATATAGATGGAATCGAAAAGACTATAGAAAGTGAGGGAAACCCACAGAGATAAAATGTGCGGATAATTTGTTACGAAAGCTGATGTCCAAAGTGGATCAAGAAATAATAAATTTAAAAAACATTAAAATAGCTGCTTCTAATACCAACGGTATTTAACAAAAAGAAAGCAAACTGCAAGTATCTTTAGATATACCAAGAGTTGATATATGTCTTGTATCAAAGACCATCACATAAAACAATCATTTTTAAAATTAAATGAATATAAAATCTACTGTACTATAAATCAACAAAACTATTCTAGAGAAAAAAGTGCAGTGATCGTGAAAGAAAATATAAACCACTACAAACAAAGCAAATACAAAAAGAACGAAATTTAAGCTACAACTATAAAAGTCAAAATAGGAGGACAGAATTTACAATTTATTGCCCACTGGGACAATCTAAAAAAGATGATTACTTAAATCTTTTGCAAGGTCTAAGAAAAAGATCTATAAGTTGAGGAAATTTCAATACAAATAATCTAATATAGAGTTTAAGATTGACCATAACTAAAGAAAAACAATTGCATGAAACTACAAATGAGCTAAATAGCATGAAAAAAATACACTTAATAGCCCGCAGATGAAAACAAACACCTGATCGATTCCTTCATTTCCAGGAAAGTATCACAAAATTACATTGACGTCAAAAGAATTTTGATCCAGAAACAATCTAACCCAACAGTGACCAACAAGTACGCAGATTGAGATTTGTTTAAGAAAGAGCTCAACATACCACTGAAAAATAAATTATCCCCAAAAAATCAAAGAGCTTGTTACTTAAAAAAAAGTCAGGAAAAAATTGTACCAAATAAAAGCCCCTAATAGATAAAATAACTAAACTAAGTTACTAAGAAGAAAATTACAAGAAATAAAAAATAAATCCGTTGACAATTATTTTAAATACTAATGTCTTCAGCAGAATGTAATAGTACAGAGTGTTTTAAAACAAAGAATACTACTTTGACGAGATCAATTTTATTTTATTTTTTTTCTTTTAGTTGTTTTTGATGAATGTACTTATTTTAAAAATGTTACGATGATCAGCAATTGCTTATCACATCATTAGCAGTTTTAAAACGTATGGTTTTTTATTGAAAATGAAAAATTTAATTAATTATACTTAATTAGTATTCACAATAAATTAATTTTCGAATAATGGAAAATATTGAAATGTAATTCAAGCGGTTACTTTTTGTTTAGGCATTTATTTTACAATTATTAGAGTATATAAACAAGTTTTTCATGTAATATTTTATTGAAGGATTGGAAACAAATACTTGATAAAGTTGTTGAGTTAGTCCAATTATTAGCACAAGTTTTAATGGGTTAGTGTAGTAAATTAATGTATATCCGGTGTTAAATACGCTTTCCTTAAATGATGAAGGTTGAGATGAACGTAAATGCTTTTTAATTGGATTTTTAAGTTAACACCTAAATCGGTAGTAATAAACAATGTTTAGATTAATAATAGTAATTGACTAACTGATATGATTAAAAATGTTAATAGTTTAATTACGTTGAAAGCTAAGTTACTAAGTGATCCAATAGTAGTAAAATTAAACGAACTCTAAAAAAATATTTCTTACTTTTTTTTATTTTGCCCCGACAGTCGGTAAAAATTTAGTGAAAGCAATATTTTCTAAAACTGTCGGTCTATATTGTTAAGAATAATATCAAATGTACGATACAATTTTTTATAAAATGTTGTTTAAAGTTATAATTTATCTTAAAAATCATAAATCTAAGCAAATCTTGCTGGACTGCACGATATCTATTGCGAACTGGCGATCCTGCGTATACTAGGTGCGATCTGACGTTCGGATCATATAGTTTGAGATTTTTGACGCCATACGTTCTCGGAACCTTTTGTCAAACTGACGTTATTTGCTTTGTTGTGGTTTTGTTGAAAATTTCCTCTCGGCCAAAAATAGAATTAACTCGTGAACATTTTCATACGATGATTTTTTTATGATTTTTGACGTGGATTATCTCAACAACAGTACGTCGATCGACTCACTTCATGTTTTAGTGATGAAATCCCACACAGAGCCACTGTATATCGTTGATTCAATGAATCTAATCGTGGTCGTAGTTCGCTGGTGGATATATTTAAAAAAAAACCCGTCTAAAATCCGATGTGATATCAGCGACCCTCGGTGCCGTGCGCGAACTGATAAATGAAGATCGTTATGTGTCTTGTCGTGAAATTAATGTATTTTTAGGTATTAGTATGACTAGCATATATTCGATATTGCATGAGCATTTAACCGTAAAAAATCTGTGTGGGCGTTGGATCCCGCATAAGTTAGCGATCGCCTAAAAACAAGCTCGTGTCGATTGACAAAAAAAAATGTAATCGCAGTGTCTCAAATACTATTTATAACATCATCGCACGTGACAAATCTTGGATTTATACGCCCAAAACTAAATAACACTCGACTACATGGGTCTTCCAAGTTAGACTAAACCCAACAGAAGTCGTTCGCGCTTGAAGCACTTCGAAACAAATGGTCGCCTGTTTTTTTAGAAAAACTGGACATGTCGCAACCCTAATTTTAGAGAATCGTATAACCGTCAATTTTAAATGGTACGCAACCATTTGTTTGCCAGAAGTCTTCCAAGACATAAGAATGGTAATGCGGACTCACACATATCGACGTAAACAACTGGCTTTTAGCAACTCAAACCGTCGAACTGTGGGTTAAAAGCCCATGTTTTGGAGATACCCGATTAGCTATGAAAAAAATGCTAAGAAAATTGGTTCCAGCATATGCAACAACCCCCAGGAAGAATATTTTGAAAAACAATAAAAAAGTTTCCAACATTAATCATTTGTTTTTGTTAGTTTTTCGCAGTAGATATCATGCAGCCCACTTACTTCTATTACAGAAATGATCTAGGACACATATATTTACAGAAATAACATGTCAATTATTTAGTTAGATTATATTTCTAATTGGATACCTGTAGATAATGTGAAAAAGTCACTACTTACATGACAACGTTAGACTATAACAATGGCGAAAAGTATGAGACACCTTTATATTTGTATGTTACCTTAACAATTAAAAAAACTATATATGCACATGTTATTATTATGTTATCAGTAACTCTAAACCAATATTTAATAGATGGGGGATATTTGAAAATTGAATTTATGAGTGGTTGCATGTTGGATATCAGAACACACCACATAACGCCAAAACACATTCATTATAAATTTTCAGGTTAATATTATAGATGGAAATGAATATACAAAAGAAATAAGCAACAGGAACAGACTCGAGAAAATTATCTAATGTACAAATAAATTAAAGGGTGAGTTTGGAACAGGCATGTACTGTAAAATGGAAAAGTTGCAGTTAAGTTTTTATTAGCTATAATAGAATGCGTCAGGTAAAATAATTTGAAGGCTTATTGAAATAGAAGAATCAATATATTTATGAACTGCTAGGCATCCCTGAAGGTATTAATGAATCCTAAGACAGAGACGGACATCCGTATCTTGTGCAAGTGTGACGTTTTAGTTTACAGGAGGCAAGCTGTTTATAGAAAACCAATAATAGACCCAGAACAATAAAGTAGTTATTCAGTAAGAAACTTGTACAGACTGGTACAAGGGACAAGAATACTGGAAAAAAGTGCTGTAAATGAATGAGAGAAGCACAATAAAGTCAAACGGCTCTCAACAAAAAAATGATATATGCTTTCATACAAAATAATTAAAGCAAAACTTAAAAATATATATTTTGTATACAAATATAAATAACAAAAATATTTTTCAATGCAAGCACATATCGCGTTATCGTCGATAGGTAGGTCAAGTTTGATGTGCTAGTTATTATATAGTAAAAATTCCTTATTGAAGAGAATTTGACATGTATGAATGTTTACAGAGTAAATATCAAATTAAAATCGCGCATTATATTAAATGTCCTTGTTGATACTACGCGGTACATTAATGATACAGATAAATCAGAAAAGAAGAGGGTGAAAAAAGTAACTTCTGAAAACTAATTCCAGAGTCTCTTACCAAAACATTGAGAAAACCTCTTGTAAGGTCGCTGTCACGATGTCTATAAAAATTGACCTACCTCTTAGTACTAAAATGATGAGAAGAAGGCTTGGAAAAACAAACTTGAAAGGCTGCAAGGTCAAGAAAAAGTTTACAACACTAATATTTAATAAAGACAGACTGGGTAAATATTCTGTGGGTACACGAGTCTAATTTTGAGGTAAACGTACTGAGTCACTGTTATTCTCGGTATTTTATGCATATACATATATGGGGCAAAACGCGTTAACTGCCCCAGTGCTACCGTAGGCGACCGCGCGAGCGCCAAACACGACGTTTTCATCTCGTCGTTTCGGCCTCAAAATATTAATAAAAAAAAATTATTTGAGAACTCATTCTTATGTATTTTTTTCTCAGCTTTCCAATGGTACAATTATTTTTAACAAATTTTTAATCATACGGCATACATTCGAAATGATTCGCGGCACGCGGCGACTTGTGTCTTCGTGTTCGTCGTTTAAATACTCGAAAAAAACAAAAAACACCCTATTTTTTATTAACTATATTTATGTAAAAATGTCTGCTCTTTCGATCTAGATGGTCTAAAAAACTCAAAAAGTCGAAGATAAAAAGATATAACGTTTTTCACACTTTCGCATTTTTTGAGATTATAGAGTAAAAATTCGTTATTTTTTTATTAATGTTTTGAGGCCGAAACGACGAGATGAAAACGTCGTGTTTGGCGCTCGCGCGGTCGCCTACGGTAGCACTGGGGCAGTTGACGCGTTTTGCCTCAAATGTCTGATAAAATAATGTTGAATTGTGACAATTGCTCTGTTGCTTGACATCCCTGAATTTATTTACGTGAGACGACGAATGAGTGAAAATTACCTTCCCTACTGTGAGATGCCTACAGTCGAACACGAATGGGGCAGTGTGATGATTTGGGATTGCATCACGGCTGACGGTGTAAGAGAAACGGTTGTTCGCGAATATCGCATGAATACGGAACAATATATTGATGTACTAAAACGGTTGTACATTCATCTTATACAAAGATTTTTGGTAACACCAACATAGATAGCATCAAATTTCAGCAAGATAATAGGCCCTGCCACAAATCTAAAAAAAATCATGTAATGGTTTTAAAGCAATCATGTGCCTATATCAGCCCAATAGCGAGATCTAAACCAAAATGAGTATTTTAGGGGCATATTAAAACGGAAGATAACATGACACCAAAGAAACGTCAAAAAATTCTATGAGAACAAAATGCTATTACTCCTGAAAAATGTCGTAAGTTAGGGGTTTGCTGAAAGGAATAGTTGCCGTTAATAAATCTAAAGCTGGACCAATAAAACAATAAATAATAAAAGAAACTGACATACTTTATTCCAAAACGCATATATGAATTCTAGACTGTGATTTTTATATGGTGTCCCATACTTTTAGGCACTTTTACTACCTCGGTTTTAAATATATAACTGAAAAAAAAATTGCAAAAAACGAATTTCAGAAAAAGCAAAGATTTTTTATTTAACCCAGCTTTTATAAAAAAAAAATTTATAGTAAAAAGGCCAACATTTTGGTTGATATTTCATTTATAATACCCCATTGAATGTAACACTGGGAAAATTAAACAAACATTAATTTAAAATAAATGTAAAAAATCCAAAAAAATAGACTGTCCAAAATTTGCTTAAATAGGAGTTTTCGGTTATTCTTAACATCACATTCACTAAAATAATTTTTAAGTAAAGGAACAAAAATATAAATTTAAAAGACGCAAAAATTACTTAAAATACGCTTAAACCTTTTTAAAGTATAAATTATAATTAGCATTAATATACATTTTCGAAGATCTTTTTATTTTGTTGATTTAAAAAGGTTTTAATTTTTAGGTATTTTTAGATATTAAAAATTTTACATTTTTTCTCTGAAGGTCTTATGATAACATTGATTGTTGTATAAATCACATTCGAAAAAATAGAAAATTAAATTTAATTGTAAAAAAAGCTCAATACAAATATGAGCGTTTTAAGCATATCAAAAATTTTCTTAATTTTTTAAATTCAATCGGAAAATGTAAAATCTTTTAAAAATATTTTCGACCTTGTTAAAATAGTATGTTAATAACTTTACAAGCTATTGATATAATTATACTCGATAACTAAAGATACATTTGACGTTACTAAAAATTATTTTTGAAATGCGAAGTATTGCACTGAAATATTAATTATTTTATAATTTACTTTAAATTTTACTTATAACTGCAAATGCCCATTTTTGATCTATTTTTTATTAATCAAATTAATTTAAAAAAATAACTGATTTAAATTTTTTTATCAAATTAAATTTACTATATTGCATTTTAATTTTTTTTTGTAATATGAATTAGGTTTAACAACTGGTTTGTAAAACACAAGTAAAAAATAATGGTTTTGTAATATAAGAATAACTGACCTTCTAAATAATCTGCAACCATCGGAACTTTCACAAGAGACTAAGGGCACAATCGCTGGTGCAAGTCGGAGCGACGCTTATATACTAATGCGTCCGCCATTTTACAATTCCCGACTCGGTTAGTTGAATTGTCCTCCCCGCCTTGCACAGTTACACGGCGTTGTAGAGATGGGCACGTATATTAATTCTTAAAAGTCATATTAGGAAATATATTTTTATATTTAGAATTATTAGTTATACTTATAACATATTTTCTTATTATTATAATTAATTAATAAATAATTTTTGCCTTACACCTAACGGTAAAATGGCATAAGGATTAAGTAAAGTAATAATTTTTTTTTAATTAAAAAAATAATATCATTTAAGTTTAATTATCTGTTTATTTGAACATTTTAAAATACTTATATTATTCAGTTTGTTTTGTAAAAGTTTACTAAGCATGACAGTGAATTAAAAAATTAAATAAATGCTTATAAAACAAGTATTAGCATAAAATTTATTAAAAATAACTTCTAATTATAATTATTTATGTATACATTTTTTAAATGATTTTTAAGAACTACGTTTCTAAAGAAAATTTCGTTCGTTTCTTTTAATTCAAAAATTTAATTAAGCACTTACGTATTCACTATTTTTTAATGATTAAACTGAATGTTGTAAATTAATTGTATTTCAGATTTAAAACAATTTTATTTAGAAAATAATTAAGTTATTTGCATTTTGGTCAATTAAAAAAATAAAAACATTTAATAAAAATGCCAAAAAATATATACAAAATGATTTAGAGAAAACCAAAGCAGGGCTAATATTAGAAAAGTAAATAATAAATTGATGATATAATTTATATAACCCTTTATATGTAATTTCAATAATGAAGTCCAATTTTAGTTTTCAATTTGATTCTTTTAGTTTTCTAGAAATTAAAAGTTTGCATGATTTTATAGTAAAGTAATAGTTTCTTAATTTTTTTTACGAAATGGCCACACTACTGCATTTATGGCTCATATTTTATGGTTGCGCCATCTAGACGTAAAACGGTTATAAATAAATTGTAGGTTACATTGGTAGCAGCTAGATCGGACATCTTTCATACCGTTTAATTACTAAAATCTTATCATTCTATTTAATATTAACATAAAATGTCACAACACAAAATTAAATTTTTTAGTTAGGTAAAGTTACAGTAAACACGTATAACTCAATTTTACATAAAAATTTGATATACATAAAGCATTTATTTTATTCTACGTTAGATGACGCTGCACATAACAAATTAAGGATTTCTTGGCCTTTTATAATAATTTTAATAACTAATAATTGGTTCTAACCTTTGTAATTCTTTTTAGATTTCTTTATATATCACCCTGTCTATGTACGGAGTATTTTTTCATTTAAAATAAAAATAAAATAAACAAATAAACAAACAACAGTTATCGAATAAATTTACAGTTAATCTACAGGCATTTTTAAAGTCTGCGTTCTAGTTGGAATCATTTTATAAATCAATTTAAAAAATAGTTAAGCCTATAAATCATTTGAGATGCAAGGCGATTTATAAGAATAATTCGAATATCAGTTTTCAAAATTAGAATATTATTTTTGGGTGCTCAAATAAATATTTAAATAGCACACTCAAAATTGTCTCAGATCTACTTATTAATTCAGCAACATTTTTTAGATTGGATGCAAAATGGAATACTACTGTACAAAATAGTTGTGGCCATTGTAATAATAAAAAACCAAGAATGTGCAAACTTGCTGATGTTTGTGCAGGTTAGGCCAGGGAAGACGTACATACATACTCTTTTGACATTATTTAAGTAAATTTACTAAAATGGCCACCTTTTTGTTGTTGTATTTCACTAGTTTATTTAGTTTTGCTGCCTAAAGCTTACTTCTCACTTTATTTTGATGAAAGATATATTAAGTAGATATTAGTTATTTATATTTCTTTTTATTTTTCAATATCATACTCGGTCGCTTTTAATTTTGTCATGATTAGCCAATAAACAAATTTATTATCTCTAATTATAGTTCATTTTTTGTGACCCTTAACTACACGGACTGAACAATTGCAAAATTTTTTTTAACATTTTTGACCTTGTTCTTTCACTTGTTCCATTAGAAAATTTATTATAAATTAGTGGACATGTAGCATGCGAATTACATCGAATATATTCTTATTGAATCGAAATATTCTAGTTTATGCAAACTCAAGTATTTTGAGGATATAATCTGATAAAAATGACTGAACAACTATTTATGGAATATTCTAAATTGTCATGGTCTGTTTGAGATGCTAATCAACTAGGTGTCACAAGTAGTTTATATATTTTTTAAAAAGAACTAAAACTTATTTATCTACATGATTGTCTAGGTAAATCCGATTAGGTTGTATTGCGGAAAAGCCGTTGCCACGTAACACAACATGTTAGCTTCACGTAATCAACAATCTACAATAGTCTACAAAATAAACCAAAAATACAACTAGAAAGCTACTATACTCAAATTATTTTGTACTGAAAAATCGTTCGATAGCCAATCTAGCAGAGCACCTGCACTATCAATCTTACGCCCTACGGAATCGCCTGAGAAAACCAAGATAGACAAGAAGTTAAAGGTCAAAGCAATGCTGAACGATAGCAAGCACCACATTGCTGATTTCCTGGGATTATTTTCGGACAAAAAATCTTGATCTAGGACAAGAAGATTAATGGCCAAAATAACCCCCAAAATACTTCTGAAATGCCTAGCGTCATGCATACAAAGATTTTGTCTTTGTAATGCCGCTGGAGCTAATGAGCAGAACAGGAGATGTCATAGCTCTCTACTTCTTTGTAGTAACCGCGAAAGCTATATCAACGTGCTGGAGACAATTGTTAAAATCAGGATAGAAAAGATGGCCGTTGGGCGGGAGTACGTATTCTAGCTAGACTCCGCTCCAGCTCACAAAGCAGAGAAGACCTAGGAATGGCTACACAACAATTTGTGTTACCAGTAGTTCCTCGATTTGTGACCACTCTCTAACTCTGGTCTCGACTCAAGGTTATGGCCGTTAATAAGGGCTGTATTGAATAATATGTTATTCAATGCTATTCACTTTAATTGTGCTTAATTTAATATTTCTTGGATTTCAGTGTAATTTTTATGGTTTATTTATTTTCCAAGTTTACCTCCACGACTCTGTACAGCCTGATGTATTTTCTAAAAACAAAGTGTTAATGTAAGTGTTATTAATTTGTTATTTTTAGCTAAATTTAAACCTTCTTTCAAAAGATGAGAACTGAAGTTATATAGTAATGCCAGGTTGTTCCAAAAGTTCTGCCACACTTGTGAAAAATTTTATTTTCGTGAATTTATGTGTTTACAGTGTACCAAGTAGCATCTTTGTTTTTGAACAAAATTGAACTTTGGGTTTTTATATTCCATTGCTAGAAACGGGGACTTTCGTCAAGAGATATTGCAAGGAAAATTCGCGATGTTGAATGCCAAGAAAGTGTCTACTACTCTACTGTCTCCAGATGGTATAGGCGCTTTGATTTCGACGACATGAGTTTCCCAGTGTTTGTATTGTTGTTTTTGCTCTGTTTGCGTTATCTCCGTCTGACTGTTCAGGTGATTCTACCATTTGTAACTGTTGTAGTGCGAATTGGTCTCCATTTATTATTAATGTATCATTTTTCATAATAACATGATGTCCTTTGTTTCTGATTTCTTTCATGTAGTTCTTCAATTCCCTGCGTATTTCTTGCATTTCTTTGGAGTAGTCTTCTTCTATATAAATTCTCGTTCCTTTAGTTTTTTGTTGCTCTTAGGATTGCCAATTTCTTGGTCCAGCTTTTAGTTCAACTAAGATTGGACGGACTTTATTTTTGTCATGTGGTTTCCCAATTCTTCGAATATCCATTACCTCGTCTTCCATGGATGTTGGCAGATCCATGTCCCTTAGAACCATTATTGTTTGTTTTTTTTAGTATGAGTTCGCTTTCTTCTGGACTTTCTTCAACTCCGTGTATAATTATATTTTTCTTTCTTGATTCTTTTTCTAGCATAGCTATTTTCTTCTCTTGTTGGTCTATTCTAGTCTTTAGTTGGTGGTTCTCTATCTTTAGTTGGTTGTTTTCCTTCTTTACTTCTATTATATCCTTGTGTATTTTATCAAGTTTCGTTTCCACTTTTTCTATTACCTTTAGTTTAGAATTTATATCTTCTAGTATTTTTTCCATTTTGTGTTCTTCCATTCTGTACTTTGTATTTCGTATTTACGCGCGAATTTCTGTGTCCCTTCCGTGTTTTATTTTACGTTTTGGTTTTATTTTCACTTTTATTTTTATGGTAGTGTGAGTTTTATTTGGTTTCCACTAGTTTTAAACACTATATTTATGTATTTTTATTTTATTTCTCTGCGATTTAAATTTGCCTTAATCCAACGCTGTGTGTTGTTTACGTTTGGCGCGGATAATACGCGTCCGTGACCGCGCTTATCACTTCACCTCGCTCGAAGTTTGCCTTCTCTTATCTCTCTCCTCGATTCAAAGTTTATTTCCCTGCTATTAATTCTAATCCTACCTTAATTTCTACTAGTATATTGTTTCTTGTCACACTTGTTTTACTTATCCACTCGCCACTTTATACTTATTTCGCATTTAAACACTCGTTTTTACCGATATTATTCGCCGCAAAATAATTTGTAGCCAATATATCCACGCACAGGACCGGACTCCACTTTTCCATTAGCTTAATAAATATATTTTTTAAATTGCCCATTTCAATATAATTCTTTTTTCTTATTATTTACAATAATATTTTAAAATTTGAAGTTTAGAAAAGAAACTTCCTGTAAATGTTTTTTAGTTTTTAATTTTGAATTTGATAGAGACTTTAAAAGTTTTTTCGCTGTCTTTGAGATATTGACTCAACTTTGAATTCTTTTATCACATCAATTTCATTACAAGACTGGATTTTTTTCATTATTTTCAAAATTACAAGATTACTCAAAAATGTAACTATATTTTCTATTATTAACTGATTTTGTTATAAAGAAAACAGAATCAGCTAAAAGTAACGAAAATAACCAAATACATTTCCTGACAGGAATGTGCTGTTATTTTCTTTTCAAATCAAATTGATTAACAAAACAATGTTTTTTGAAACAATAACTTAAAAAGCATCAGAAGTTGAGATCAATATCGTAAAAACGGCGACCTTAAAAAATATATTAAGTTTCTCATCAAATTCAATTTAAAAACTGGCAACATTTTGTACAAAACATTTTGGTATTTCCCGAAAAAGAAACTTATTTAAGATAGAATAAAATACACTATTGATGAAAAATAGATAAAGATATAACAAAATCGGACCAATTATATACCTCATTTTTATAATTTTTCTCTTAAATTTGTGTCTCTTACCGTTTGAACACACCCATCAAAATTGTATTAAAAAAACTAGCTGCATGACATAGTTGAAAAGTTTCTTTGTACATTGTTGTCTTTAAATTTATTTTTTTTCTCTGTTTGAGTTTTTGCTTTAAAGTTAACATTCAAAAAGACACTTGTAAAAAGGAACAAAATCAATATGTTAACTATAATGTACAATTGTAGTTGAGATCACGTTAACAAAATATAATTATCGTTGCAAAAAGTCTAATGTAGTTGTTTTATGATTTGGATATTTGTATCCATGAATGTGATGATTCAATAGTAAATAAAAAAAAATTGCAAAGACAGGCGAAGCAGGTATGTACCTCCATTCCAAGCAGTACTTTTAGAAGGGTATTCATTTCTATTGTTAATTTTATTGACGAGTGCCCCCCGATTTTTTAAATATTTTATTTGAAGGTCGTCACATCTTCTGCATACCTGAATGCAAAAATTCGAATATTCATCTAATTAAAAGTTTGTTTTCAATAATTTTAAAAGTATACCTATAACATGGGTGATATGTCTAATTTTCGATAAAAAAGTGATTCTGTAAAATCAATGTTAGGAAACTTTGGTAATTTTAGCGACATTTTTTTCAGTATAATAAGAGATTGTAGAAAATGATGGCCTCTATTTTGAAGAATGGTTTTGTTGTTTTTAAACAAGTTTATAAAAAAATGTTTTTGCAAGTGTTACAGAACTTTTAGAGTAACTTGGAAATAAACAATAACATATTCCATACTCGATAAAATACTTATACTATTAGGAGCAAAACTATTACATCAAAATGGTACAAATTTAGCCGTAGTCTACAGAAGTTGCATCAAGAAAATATAAAAATAGCAGGATGCTATTTCCCATACCATCTTGTTTTTATAATTATATATATAAAAAAAATTATGAGTGCTGCTGCTGCTGTCACACAGGTCAAAGGTCAAATCGTTCGTGCCTTTCCGTGCCGACCCGAGCGCCTCCGAAGGACAAATTTCGGCCCGTCTGCAGGCGCGACCGAGGTAATATATTTCCGGAACCGCAAACGATGGAAAATTTTCGTTTGAGAGCGGGTAATAAAGCACTTATATATAAAAAAAATGATGAGTGCTGTCACACAGGTCAAAGGTCAAAGGTCAAAGTTCAACTCTAACAGGTTTACGTAAATGCGTTGTCATGGCAACGGCGTACGTCAATTATGTCAAACAGAGCTTTTTAATCGTGTTTTTATTTATTTTTAAAAACTACTATGCGAAGGGGTTCAAGCATGTCGGAGTTGGACAAGCTCTCCGGGGGGCCGCTGCCAGACCTCGTATATTTCAAAATTTATTTTAGCAGCTTTTTATGGATATTTTATTGTTTGATACTTGCTTTACTGATTTAATTATTACATTTATCTATCCGTATTTTTCTTGTAATTAAGTATCTTGTGCAACATAAGTATTACAACTTGCTCTACTGATTTTGAAACCTCATAATATTTGATAACTTAATAATTTATTGTTATTTAAAGAGTGAGCACACTTCTGAGATATAGTCGTCATTTGACTTTCGGCCTGTAAACATCGTATCAGTTCTGGCTGAAGCAAAGTGGTGATTAGTTCGGCCGCAAGGCCTGGCTCTTATCGCGCCTGCGATATTGCGTGTCAGACCACTCAAAAAACGGAATAGAAATCCAAACTCTCCAACAATTATCCCACCTACTCAACAGGTGAGTATTAACAATAAATTTAGCGTTTTACAAAAAGACAATAACATACAAAATAATAACATCAATAATACCGCCAACAATATCTAAACCACCACCGATTTTTATTTATAGTGTCACTGGTCATAATAAAATAATCAAAAAACTAACAAATGCGACAGAATCCGAAACTTACGAATGCACCGCATTACAAAACAATACAATAAAAATAAACACTCAAAACCCCGAAACTTACAGAAAACTTGTACGACATCTAAATGACAATAAAATAGTTCACCACATTTATCAAATGAAACAGGATAAGGCGGATAGAGTGGTAATACGTAATATACATTACTCAGTCCCAATCCAAAAAATTATCGAAGAACTGCAAAAGCACGGACACACGGTGCGTAACATAATAAAAATTAGACAGAGTAACTAAATAACCTTTAATGATGTTCTATGTAGACCTCAAACCAAAGCAAAATAACAAACAAGTATACGAAATCCAGCTTTTAAATAACATGAAAATAGTTATAGAACCACATAAAAAAAGAAATATAATTCAGTTCAGTAATTATATGGGCACTCTAAGACATATTGCACCAGGCCATATCAATGTGTTAAATGCGGAGGAAATCATAGAACACCCGATTGCAACAAACCTAAAGACATAGCTGCTAAGTGTGCACTCTGTAATGGAGACCATACGGCTAATTATAAAGGATGTATGGTCTACAGGGACTTACTCAATGCAAAAAACAAAGCAAGAGGGCAGACACTGCATACTCCAAATAACCCACAACCATTGCAACAACAAAATACATCAGGGAATAACCCACATACAGAAACATTAAATCATGTGTCCTACGCTCAAAAAGTAAATGGTGCAAATTCAAACAATCAAATTACAGATTTAGGAGCTCAAATGAGTGTTTTCCTGAATGAATTCAAATCAATGTTCTCACAGCTCATAAATCAGAACAGCATGATCTTAAGCATGCTCTCCACTGTACTAAATAAATTCAGTAATGGACGTTAGAACAATTCTGAGTGGAATGCAAATGGTAGTAAACCATAAAGTAGAATTAATAACTTTTCTACAACAAAACAAAATAGATGTACTTCTTATATCGGAAACACACTTCACCGACAGAACAATGTTCAATATTCCACATTATTCCTTATACTGCACCAACCACCCTGATGGAACGGCTCATGGTAGCTCGGCCATACTAATTCGTAATACTATGTCACATTACGAGGAAACAAACCTTCAAACTGACAAGATATAAGCTACAGTAATCCATATTACAGCTCAACCATGGACCTTTAACATTGCTGCGATGTACAGCCCACCAAGGTACGCAATAAGTACACTTGTATATGAAGACTTCTTCAGGCAATTAGCAGGTAAATTCATCGTTGGAGGAGACTGGAATGCTAAGCATACACACTGGAGTTCAAGATTATGTACGACAAAAGGAAGAAACTTAAGACAAGCTATAACAAACTGTTTTTATCTATCTACAGGGCAATCCACCAATCCACCAACAGACGCAAATAAAATTCCAGACCCGATTGACTTTTTTGTCCTTCGAGGTATAGCACCTAATTATATCACCCTGGAAGCATGGGATCTTTCCACTGATCATTCACCAATAATCGCCACACTTAGTACTCACATAATAAACCGTCCTAAAGTTCCAAAGTTAACATCATCAAAAACCAACTGGCATATATTTAAAAACTATGTACATAACAAAATAAATCTGGATATTCGCTTATAACAACCGGAAAATATTGATAACGCAATACATCACCTCACACAAACCATACAGGCAGCAGCACGTATAGTCACGTCCCCTGAAAAATTGGTACAGAAACCAGAGAATAACGGACCTGTGTATATAAAACACCTTGTCGCCCAAAAAAGAAGAGCATGGCGTAGAGACAAAAATGAATATAATAGATTAACAATACAACTAAAAATAGTTCTCCACGAAACCAGAAATGCCACATTCGAATTGTACATCACTAAGTTATCGGCAGACGACCACAGTATCAGGAAGGCAACCAAATCATTTAAGAGACCTATTCAGCACACTCCATCTTTAAGGAAAGACGACAGAAGCTGGGGAAAACAGAGCAAGAAAAAGCTTTAACGTTTGCTGAACATATTTCACAAGTCTTTAGTGCACCTGAACATAATAATAACAATGATGACGACCTCGTTAGAAACACCTTAGACGCTTCTTGCCCGATGATGCTGCCGATTAAATTCTTCCAAAAGAAGTTAAAGGTATGATTTCAAGATGCAACAATCACAAAGCACCTGGCTTTGATCTGATTACTGATCAGATCTTAAAACAACTACCCAGAAAAGGACTTGTTTTGTTAAACATTTATAATAGTATCCTCAGACTAGCATATTTCCCGATCACCTGCAAATTTGCACAAATAATTATGATCAATAAACCAAATAAATCTCCAAACAGTGTTACTTCGTATCGGCCAATAAGTTTGCTCCCGATCATGTCCAAAATTATTGAAAGGCTCCTACTTAAACGAATCTTTGAAGATACTGAAATACACACGTTAATACCACCTCATCAATTTGGCTTTCGAGAAAGTCATTCGACAATACAACAATGCCATCGGATTGTCAAAACTATTCTCACAAGCCTTCAACAGAAAAAACTATGTACAGACGCATTCTTAGATATCGAACAAGCCTTCGACCGTGTATGGCATGACGGACTCCTATCCAAATTTAAATCCTTCCTTCCCACGCCCCATTATCTTATTTTAAAATCTTACCTCACAGACAGATACTTTCAAGTACGAATTAATACAGCAACCTCAAACTATTACCCCATAAGCTCAGGAGTCCCTCAAGGTAGTGTCCTTGGTCCACTTCTTTATTTGATATTTACGGCTGACATCCCAACTACAAATACTACTGCAATCGCTACGTTTTCCGACGACACCGCACTATTATCCATAAGCGAAGACCCACAAATTGCATCTGAAAATCTGCAAACGCATCTTAATCAATTGCAAGTATGGCTGAAACGATGGAAAGTCAAAGTAAACCATACAAAGTCCACACAAGTCACATTCACGAATAGGATCACCATCTGCCCTGCAGTCTTAATAAACGACAAGTGGTTACCTGTATCTACTCAAGTCAAATACTTGGCATTAACACTTGACCATAGACTTACATGGAAGGCACACATTTCTGATAAGAAACCCCACATAAACCTAAAAATTCGTCAAATGAGCTGGCTCCTAGGTCGCAAATCACAACTGTCAACAGAAAATTAATTACTCTTCTACAAGTGTATCATAAAACGTACGGTGTCCAGCTTTGGGGGTGTGCTAAGCCGCCTAATACTAAAATGATGCAGAGAGTCCAATCTAAGATACTTTGAATGATCTTCAATGCACCATGGTACGTTAGCAATAAAACCTTACATGAAGATTCTGGAATACCGTTTGTGCAAGAATAAATTATGAGCTTAACAAGGAACTACCTCGAACGGCTCCCTGATTACCCCAATGAAGAAGCCAGGCAACTATACATCCAACCTGAAATCAGAAGACTTCAAAAACAGTGGCCTACAGATATGTTAAATCAACTAATAATCAATAGTTACTTTATCGGGAGTGTTATCGCTGGATACCATCTCCCCTCCTGTATTGTACTTTAAGCACATTTACTTATAGCCATCATTGGCAGGTTGTAAATATTTACCTCAATAAATAAAAAAAAAAAACTTCTGGGATATTCTGTATAGCATCGACAGCAGTTAAATACCTTATAGCGAAATACATTGTAAGTTGTTGATGTTTATAGTACTTTAAATAACATCAAAAATATTAACAATTTATATAAAAGCTATTATTGTTATTTTTGATTTAACATTAGGCGCATTTTCATATACTTCATTATGTACTCTCTTGGTAATCAAACTACACTGAAAATAAAAATAATATATAACATTGTTGCAATTTTTTTTGACTATGAGTTTCAAGTTTAAAGCGCCCTTCAAAAGAGATTTTTTTTTAAACCTTTTAGTACTTTATAAAATAAATGACAAAATTATGTGCTTGTAAATCATTTTTTGAAGTTTACTTTTAGATGTTTTAAGAAAACAAATAGGAAATATCAATTTAAATTTTTATCATCGGGCGATATTTAAGTTTTTCATTTTGTTGGTGTTTTTAATGCAATTCGCATTTTTACATATATGTATTTTAATCCATTTTTTAAATATTAATGGCATTAGATTAGTTTAATAAGTATTTTGCAAATTAAAAACTGTTTAAAATAAATATATTTAAAGATGATAACAAATGTATAAAAAAATGATAAAATGTTGGTTAAAATTATTTAAAAATTTGCACTTGGACTGTGTTTAAGTGATGGCGCTCGTGAGTGGTTTGAGCGTCTCCAAGTGGTTTGTATTTTGGATGGCTTGTGGATTGGCTGTGTCCGCTGATTGGAAAAGAGTCCCCTTAGGCTATGCTTCTCAACGGCCCGTCCCTCTTTCAGTTGTGGCGCGCTGTGGTGCCTTCTCTCTTAGGCACTACGACCCTCGCTGGCCCCCTTGAGGGCCCGCGCTTCAGGTCAAAATTCTGTTAAACGATTAAACTTAAAAATAATAAATATTATTTTGTGGTATATAATGAAAACAGTCATATTCCACTGAAAACAAATGCAATTAATATTTCCTTTTGATTAATAAATTGCAGTTAATAACAATAAATAATTTTCTGTAAAAATATAATCATTTAAATGAAACGATTGTTTAAAAAATCATTATTTCCTCTATGGAAAATTTGATTATCAATAATTAGTAGTATATAACCCTATCAATAGAGAACGCTCCCATTATTTGAAGAATAAACGTTGCTGTTAGTGTTGAAGTACTTTCTACTATGCATTTTTTACTGAAATATTTTAACCAAAACGTGTTGCAGAAAAATCTAATAAGCGAAAAAATTATACAGGGAAGAATTTCTTGGTCTTTGGTTCACTGGAGTACAAAAGATATCGCTAAATAAAACGAGGTACGCTTGGTACAATTTATTGTAACCGAAAATAACAATTTTGCAGGGACTTGATTTACATCATCTTCATTTTGTTAACATGCTATAAGGTATGCGACAACTAATAATTTCATGAATCAAAGATACGATTCTAAACAACCAATTAATTTTTTACTTTATCTTGATGCTTGCAACATTTACGGGCAACTACTTTGGTGAAAATAATATTCGAAATTTTGATATACTAGAAATTTCTGATAATGATGACCATGGTCACATTCTCAAAGTCGACGTAAAATATCCGCAAAATTTATAAGATAAGGCATCTTATAAATTTTATTAATTCATATTATTTTGTTCTGAACATTGCAAGCCTCCTAATTCACTATTTACAAGAAAACTAAATAAGTTGTTCATTTATAGAAGGAAAAACACTGAAGGAGGTTTGAATTGGGCCCTATTATGTATAACTTAAAAGTGTAATTGCACTGTCATTTACTTACACTGCTTATGAATGATCTATATATGTTCACATTCACATTGTTGTTATTTATAAAAATCTTGATATATTATTTGCTAACGTTCCATTTTACTTTCTGTCATACGATACATTATTCACTTTCTTATACTTATCAAGTAATGGTCATTCCTTCTTCTTCCTTCTTTATTCTTTCCCATTTCTTATATTCTGGTCGGTTGTTAGCAAGTCTTTTTAGTTCTTGTTTTGATTTTTTTCTCTTCTTTCCAATTTTGTATAAGCAGTCCAGCCATTGCATCTCTGGTCGTTCTATTCCTTTTTTACCTGGGGCCTTGTCTCCATAACTTGCTTTGCCAGTCTCATGTCATTTATATGGAATACGTGTCCAAACCAGTTATGTTGTTTTGTTGTAGTGGTGTTACCTCTACTCTTATTCTCGAATTTCTAATCCTATTGTGTCGAGTTTTACCTGCTATCTTTCTGAGGTAGCGCATTTCAACTGTCTGTATTTTACTTTTACTTTTCTCGTTAAATAGCCAGATTTCAGATCCGTATTTTACTACTGGTAGATATACTTGTTTATATATTTGTAACTTAGTCTTGGTTCCCACTTCTCTTTTTCCGATTACGGTATCCTTTAGTTGGTAGTATTCGTGGTTCTTATGTTGTTCATTTCATTGTCTATCTTTCCATCTTTACTAATTATTACACCTAGATATTCAAATCTATTTACCTATTCTATTTCTTTTTCGTTACAATATATCTTTTCATTTTCTTAGTTTCCTTCCTGATTTTGCATTGTTATTTTTATTATTTTGATTTTTTGTTTATTTAAGTTCATTTCCTTTTCTCTAATAAGACTATTCCATACATTTATTGCTTTCTCTAATTATCTTTTCTATCCGCCACCAACACGAAATCATCTGCTTATACTAGTGACTGGATTTTCACTGGTTTCATTGGTCAATTTTCAATTTTTGTGGTATTTGTTCTTCTTTTGCTTTCCTTCATTATTTTTATAAACCAGACTGTTTCCTTGCTTTATACTTCTCTCTGGGTTAAACGTGTCAGAAGTTTGTGGATTTAAACGTAGATATGTCTTATTATTTGTGAATACTGCTTTAATAGCTTTAATTAATAGCAGTTAGATCTGAAAATGCTAGATATATGGGTTGATTTACTTCTATAAGTTTGCCTATTATAGTTCTTAGTACATGTATATGGTCCTGTGTTTGTCTGTTTCTTCTGAAAGCTACTTGTTCTTCCTGTAGTCTTTCTTCTATTTTATTTCTTAATTTGTTATCTAGAATTCTTGTGTATATGTCATTCTTTCATGGAGCGTATACTGATATCACATTCAAATGTCATGTTTTTGGTAAATCATCATTATGTTAATAACTTATCACTAAATAAAACTACTATTTTGAAGCTTAGCATGTTGCGAGTTTTTTATTTATATATATTTTTTGCTAGTGTGACACTTCTTTCGGCAAAAAAAACGGCCTTAGGCCAAAATCACACTTTGTTCAGCACCCTTTTTTAAAACAGTGCTTTCGAGCATGTTTAGGAGAAACAAAAATTCACAGATTTTTAAAATTCAGTTTTTTTGATTAAAAAATACATAGATTTAAACACGAGATTGAGAGCTAATTCCAAAAACAAATTTGAGAAATATTTTTACAAATTGATGATTAACCCCATAAGAACATTTAATCAAATTTGTTATAACAATAGTGTATAAGTATTATGATATTTATAGTACATACAATGTCCTTTTATATGTTAAAATATGTATAAACTTTGTGTATAATGATAAGGATAATAAAAATATAGTCCTATAATAAATGTATCTATTTGTTGTGCGTGTTATTATAAAGAAAGGAAAATTAAGATGAAAAATGTATGTGTTTTAAATGGCAACAATTTATTTAACTAAATTTGCTTTTCAAAATCTTATTACACAATCTTACATCTAAGTTAAAATATTGCATTTCTATTAATCCATTGATTGAAACCCCACGAGGTAAACATTAGGATGTTTGGTTCTTTGTAATTCATATACGTAGAATCTACTAGCTATGGGCCGTCCTCTCATATCTTCCAATAAATATACTACTGGATTGGTGACTTTACTTTTTGCTATTTTAAACAGTTCTGTCAACTGGTTTGACGTGCAGCCTTTTTCAAAAACACTTTTAAATTTACTTATGCAAACTATATCACCTACTTTATAACGCTGTTTTCCAATTATTTTTTTAATTGTTGTAAACACTTAATTTAGTTTTTGCAGTTACTTCAGGCGGTTTCTATTCAATAGCAGCATATTTTCTATTAATGTATTCTTTAATTATGCAATTTAATATATCAATCCACCTATATTCACTTCAAAAATCAAAACATTTATATAATTTATTTTTAATGAATGGCGTGCTCCTCAACTGAAAAATAAAGTTTTAAGTTGGTATAAACGAAGTAAATGTGTGTTTAGAAAGCTCCAGTGTTAAAGTTTAATTTGGGCCGCATCGAGTCAACTTTAAACACAAGAATTTGTTCAGAACAGTTAAAACAGATATTTTGACATCTAGATTAAATAAGAATTTAGCATATTTCGCCAGTTCGGTGAGTTAAATTGGATATAAAGTAGTTGGACTTGAGGTTAGAAGACATTGTGAATAAGGATGAAAGTTGCATGCAATTAATAGACAAGGAAGAATATATGTACTAAACAGTGCCACGCATAAATTTTTCAAGATAGGGAACCCATTCTACGTAAAAGAGTACATAGTGGCATACATACACTTAATCAAGTGTAATGGAGAAACTTGAAGATTTATGTAACCAAATTATGAACAGGCTAGATGGAATTGACATGAAGCTGAAGCAAATAGCTACTGATATAACTGAAATGAAATGGAAAAATTTATTGCTGAAAGAAAACGTTGAAAATCAAGGCAAGATGATTGAATTTCTTGAAAGAGAGATAAGAAAGAAAAATGTAGTGGTAACGGGGGTGATAGATGAAAAAGAGGAAAAAGAAAATGCAATACTAGAAAAAATAACAACGGTTTTGAATATTATAGGAGTTGAACTCGATAAAGAAAAGGATCTAGAAAACTACCAAAGAATAGATATATTCAAAGAAACAGCAACAAGACCAATTTTAATTAAATTCAGTAAAAAACGGAAATAATTAAGAAGGCCAACAATTTAAATGATAAAAATATATGGATAAACGAAGATTACATCAAAGAAGTGCAAGAAGACCGGAAACAATTAATTCCATTGATAAAAGAAGCAAAACTGAAAGAACAAAAAGCACAGATAAAGAACAAAAAATTAATAATAAACAGCAAAATATATGGAAGATATGATGAAGAACGTGTAAAACAACTTCTGACAGAAATGGAGAAAGCAAAGGTACAACACATACATTTTACAAGATCAGTCAGCGAAAGGTCACCAAACGAAGGCCCCCTAGTAGCTCAGTTATGTAAAATAACAAGAACTAATAGGCAAAAAACTAACTATGAAGGATAAGGACAGAAATAAAGGCAACAGCAGAGGCAATGGACAAGGATATGGAAAATTACAAAGAAGAAAAATAGGAACATGGAACATTAAGGGCACGAGAAGAAAAGAAATGGAATGAACTGATGAATTTGAAAGAGCCGGGATTGAAATGTTAATAGTATCAGAGATTAAAAAGAAAAGGAGCGGAATAGTAGAGCTAGATAAGAAACATCTGATAGTATGGAGCGGAGTAGATATGAAGGAAAGAGATTGGCTGCATCCTCCACAAAGATATTATAAGTAAGTTAAATAAATGGGAAGCAGTATCTGATAGAATACTAACAATTGAATTTAAAAATAGCAGTATACGAACCGAATGAAGATGAGAGAGTACAAGATAAAGATAATTTTCGGAACAACTAAATTTAACAGTAGAAGCTGCCGAAGATCTAAATGCGAGAGTAGGAAAAAGCGATGGCACACACAAAGTGATTGGAGATTAAAATTAGGAGAAGAAGCACGAAATAACAACGGCCGAAGACTGCTAGACTTCTGCGTAGTACACGACTTAATAATTGCAAACAATTTATTCGAACACGGGAACATCCACAAGTACACGAGAGCGGTACCAAGCAGGGGAGAATATTCTATTATTGACTACATAATTGTAGAAAGAAAAAACCGAGCAGTAATAAAAGACGTAGTAGTCAAAAGAGGGTTCGAAATAGGCAGTGACCACTACCTTGTAATACCAGACATAAAACAAGAATACAAGAAAGAGAACCAACAAGACGCCAAGAGAGAAACAAAAAAAATCAGAGAAACAATTAGAACTTATAAGCTGGAGAATGAAGAAATAGCAAAAGAGTTTAAAGAATACACTGAAAAAGAAATAGAGAAGATTAAATATAAAATAGATAACAAAGACATGGAGGAATTATGGGAAATATTTAAAAATATAATAGTGGAGACTGCCAAAAAGGTATGTGGAACATATAAAGAAAGCAAAGATATGAAATAAACAGCGTGGTGTCCAAAAGAAATAAAAGAACAAGTTAGAATTAAGAAAGTAAAGTGGAGAATGTGCATAAAAAGCAGAACAGAAAAAATATGAAGAATTCAAAGAACACAACACTAAAGTCAAAAAATTAGTGAGAGAAGCAAAACAGCAGACATGGAAAGTGTTCGGAGAAAAACTAGAAAAAGATAGTAAAAGTAATCAGAAACTATTCTTCAAAGTTCTAAAAAACCTAAGAAAAAGCAAAAATACAGATGTAATCGCAATAAAAAATAAAAAAGGTGAAATATTAAGAAGTGAAACAGTAGTTATGGAACGATGGAAAGCATACTTTCAAGAATTACTGGAAATATAAACAGAGAATGGAATTATCAAAAAAGAACTAGTGACAGCGATAGAAGAAATGAAAAATGGGAATGACAGAATCACAACAGAAGTGATTAAAAACATAAGAGAAAATAGACTACAAATACTATTCAAAATAATTAATAAAGTCTGACAAGAAGAGAAAATACCTAGAGAATGGGAAATTGGATTAATTTTGCCAATATACAAAAAAGGGGATGCAATGGAATTCCAAAATTACAGAGGTATAACCCTACTGAGTACCACAATGAAGATACTTGAAAAAATTATAGAAGTGAGACTAAGGAAAGGAGTAGAATCCAAGTTATTACAAATACAAAGTGGGTTTAGGAAGGGAAAAAGTATACAGGGTCATGTATTCACAATTAAAGAGATCATAAACAGAACTTTGGCAAGATCAAAATTTACCTAGCATTTATAGATATGGAGAAGGCATTTGACCGAGTACCGAGAGCTAAAATATGGGAGTGCTTAAGAGAGAAAAACATAAATGAGAAATTAATAAAGATCACGAAATGCACATGCATTTCTCTTTGTACATACAAAGAGCCAAAAAACAAGATAATAAGCAAGAATGCAGAGTCGAAAATTTTTCACACAAATGAAGGAATTAGACAAAGTGGATGTCTCAGCCCACTACTTTTCATTATCTTCATGGCCCATTCAATACGAATTGCGAATACAAGAACAAAACCCTTGGCTGTGAGATATAGAAAGATGGATGAGGATGTTATATCCGAATGTGCATTTGCAGACGATGTAGTGTTAATAGCGGGAAATGAGAAGTACCTTAAGGAAAATTTGCAGGTGTGGAATGAAGTATTAAGCCAAAACGGAATAAAAATGAATAAGTCAAAAACTAAAATAATGGTAGTAACAAATGAAAAGAAAAAAGTAAAGATCCAAATAGATGAAGAAAAGATAGAACAAGTCAACAACTTCCAATACTTGGGAGTAACTATAGAAGAAACAGAAGAATAGAGTCAGCCAACAAAGTGTATCATGCACTGAGTAAAAGCTTTATCAATAAAAAAAGAAATATCAAGAGAAACGAAGATGAAGGTGTACAAGGCAGTATTCAGACCAATTCTTACCTTCGTATGCGAGCCATGAGTGCTAACTGACCAAAATAGAAGTAAGATAAGGAAAGTTGAGATGAAATATCTGAAAAGAGTAAAAGGTATAACTAAATGAAGCAATTAGAGAAGAACTAAAGATTGAACCTGTAGAAGACTTTATTGAAAAAAGGCAACTGGGGTGGTGGGGACACCTGCAAAGGATGGAGGAAAAAGCACAGACACGGATGATCTGGGAATCCAAAGCAATAGGTACAAGAAAGAGAGAAAGACCAAAACAAACTTGGAATGACGCAATTGAAAAATACTGAAGAAGAAGGGAAAATAGAAACAGATAGAAACAAGTGGAAAAAATTTATATCGAACTGAAGGAGTTATTGTGTTTACCTGATAGCAATGTTTAGTGAAATATTCTTCTACTTCTTCTTCTACTCTTATATAGGCTATAAGCCTGTTTCTAACTACACATTTCGTGTAGTACTATGAGCCATGTTGGGCGTACCCCGGGCAGGTGGCTAGTCTGACCCGTTAGAAGAAGGAGAATGTACTTTACGACCCCCAAAGGTGTTTGTATGATGGCCGGAGAGCACTCGATGTTTTGGCGTTATTTTGACCTGGGAGTCGAACCCAGGGCCCGCCGCGCGTTAGTCTGGCAGGCCGAGGCCTTTGCGTCGCGGCTGTCGCGCTCTCTTTAGTGAAATATAAGACTGTGAAATGCTATTGTGAAAAAATTTAAGTGTAACCTTACACCCTTATGGGTAGATAGTTTTTTTTGATTATATATATAATTATCAGTTTATTATAACTTATTTGGACCTTATGTCTTTTATTTCTCGCTTTCTTCATACGTGGTATTAGTCTTCTTTCTTCTTGTATTTCTTTAGACTAGCCTTCATTGATTCGTATATATGTACCCTTTAGAGCTTTTGTATTTTTTTAATATTTTGATCTTGTGGACTCTTTCGTCAGTTTAATCGGTATTGGTCTTGTTTTTTCTTCCTTGAATTTTTCAATTCTTCTTATTTCATCTATGTCCTTCTTAATATTAATGTTTACTCCTACCTTCTGAAATACTGTATTAGCCTTGTCTTATGTTTCTTTCTCATTTTTGTTGATATTGTACATTATTTCGTTTATCACTATATTTTTCTTCCTTATCTCTCTTTATTCTCTCTTCCTGCGCCGCGATCTCCTCCACAAGCTTTGTTTTGCTTCTTTAACTTGTTTTAATTCTAGCATAACGGCATCTAGTTCTGCATTTAATTGCTGCATGTTTCAACCAATTTGTTCAAACTTTCTTTTTATTCTTTCCTTTTTTACCATCTTGTCTTTTGCCATTTGTTTATTTTAATTAAAAAATTCTATTCTAATTTATTACGGTTGTTTATCTAATTACTTCTTTAATTTTACAGTGTAAGAGACTAGGGGTCGGTTGACCTGTCGGACCTCTAGCCTCTATCTGTAATTTGTTTATTTTTTTAAATTTATTTAATTAATTATTAATTTATTTTAATACTATTTTACTTTTATATTATTTTATCCTGCTTAATTTATATTTCAGTTTATTTTTCATCGTATGGTGTGTTGCCTATCATAAAAATATTTATACGTTTCTTTCAGTTATTTATATTCTTCTTATTACTTATCTATTATAGCAGCATGCAATTTTCCTCTTTATTTACATACTATTTAACCTCAAAATAACTTCAATAAAATTAAAATAAAATTTGAATTTTATTCACTGCCGCGATGTAATATATTTATTATCACTTTTCAGTTTGTTATCCTTTTAATTCACTATTTTTCCTATATTCTTTTTATGTTTACACCGGTGTTTTTAGTTTATTAATACTCATTAAAAACTCTGCATGCACACACAGCACATCAACGCAGAGAGTCGATTTAAGCCTTTATGCGTGTAAGAAACCATAAAATTTTGGCTTATAGCACAGCAACAATAAGGAATTATTAGTGCCCCTTATCATGTTATCAGAAGAAACACGAAATGAAGATTTACGGCGATTTCAGAAACACAATACAAGGAAATTTTCCCGAATAGACATAAAGACTTGTTATAATTTAAATGTTGCTTTTTACTTCATCTTCCTTAATAATTTAATTTAATGAATCGCCTTGGAAAATGAATAAATATTTGTCCAAAGGAGCACTAGGTCTTTTAAAATTTCCTAATTCTAATATCTCTTCATCTTCGTCCAACACATAGTAATAGATAAAGGTGAAAATGATTTGGACGAATTAAGCCATAAATCAATCAAAACAAAAGTTATATTTTATTTTATTTGCTTTTTCTTTATTTCGAAATTACAGTTAATTTTTTATGTAGTTCTAAATACAATTATCGTATAAAAATTTGTAAAATTTGTAATTCTCATTATAGGTCAGTTACTGTAAATTTTAAAGAAATAATAAAATATTTTAAATTACCGACCTAAAAAAACCCTTACATCGCCTTCTATAAGTCGATTTCTTGACGTTTTACCACCGATGTCCCCTATTTTGAATTTTGAAAAACAAACTACGTACCTAAAATCAGTGACCCCAACAACAAAAAAAATAAAGCGAATAAACAGTCTTTTAAAATGTTAATTACTTACCTAAAAAAGCCATTATTTTTTAGGTTTACCAGTTCCCATAAATTTGCTCAAATTTTAAATTCGATTTTAGACTTTCCGCGGTATAATGTTCACCACTGTACGCAACAAGTACGTAGCAAAAATAGCGTTTTGACTTAATCTTCAAAATCTTAAAAAACATTAAAAATAACATATGGGGAAGAACCATTGGTAAATACATGAATATCTCAAATGCTAATAATATTTTAGCATCCGTTTCAAATGTCAACATCAATTTAAAAAATTCGAATACATGTAATGTCGCATTAACATATTAAATATTTTAACAGAAGACTTTGTGATTTGCAAATCATTAAAAAATAATGAAAACCCTTGAATACACATAAAAATGTTATATAAATATTGTATTAAATTACCTGCCATTATAACGAATCTTAAAATTAGGGTAGCGAGTGGACACTCATTATGATCCCGGTAGAAATAGGTCTATTTCAGGGAAGCGTCTCTGCTTAAGCGAGCCACGTTTTTCTCCCACATCCTACCACTGGGAGAGAGTGTGTCGTAACCTAAGTTTTCATCAGTATTATAATTAATTCGTCCCATATCGTCCTAACCATGTTGAAGAAACAAGAGGGCATCCACTTCTACCTCCACCCCAACCACAACTTAAACTTCAGCTAAATGATAGGCACAAGACAATTTGTGCGAAAATGGAAATATGGCTTGCTAGATACGAAATGATTCCGGAGGTAAAAGTATTCCCCCAGTCTGATTCCCGGAGGGGGGGCAAAGGTATTAAGTTCTATAATAAATAACACGAAAAAAAAGATATCTCTAAAAACAAAAATGAAGATCACGACCTGGAACGTACAAGGATTATTACAAACAGGAAACCTAACATAGTGGAAAAGAAGACAAAAAAATATGACATTGTTGGCATATGCCAAATATATTGGAAGAAATCAGGATACTTCGAAACAAAGAATGGAAATACAATATACCACTCGGGCAATGAAACAAAAAGCAAAAATGATAAAAAATGGAACGAAGCTGTAATTGAACACAATCCCGTAAATGACAGAATTATGGTCATTAAATTGAATGCATATCCGGTACGATTAAACATAGTACAAGTATATGCGCCTACAGCCTTTGATGAAAACCAAGCAATAGATAACTTTTATCATGAATTAGAAGAAGTTACATGACGCACTCCAAAAAAGAAAGTCACGATAATACAACGTGACTTTAATGCCAAGGTAGGATTTACAAAAGACGAAGACAATCTAAATAAATACATTGGAAAGTATGGTATTAAAACTAGAAATAACAGCGTAAAAAAACTACTCCAATTCTGTATGGAAAACGAATACACAATACTAAAATACCATCTTTAAGCATTATATAAGGAGATTATAAACGTGGAGATCTCCAGGTAACAGATATCGAAATCAGATTGACTATGTACTCATAAACACCAGATATAGATCAAGTGTACAGTATGCTTGCTAGAGAAATGAAAATATACCTAAAGAATATTTAAATACTAAAACGCAAACAAAAATTATCTCTAATATGATGGCCACATATAACAAAAAAAACTAACAGCAACAGAGAACACCTACACCAAAAAGAAAATTACAACAACGTAAATGAGATGTGGTATGAAATAAAAGATTTAGTGAGTAAATTAAAAGACAAAACTCTAAAAGAGTATAACAAAATGAAGAATGGACAACAAATACCAAAGCATTTGATGAAAGAGGAGTCGTGGAAAACAATAAAAGAAACAAAAATATAAAAATAGCTGGTGTAAATACAATAAAGGAAAGAACGAGATACAAAGAACTGAGCCGTAAGATACAGAGATTGTGCAAAGAAGATAGAAATAATTATCTAAATAAAATATGTGAAAATATACAAAAACACTATGACAGAAACAAAACAAAAGATCTATTCAAGAAAATAAAAGAGTTAACAGGAAATTATAAATCACGAATATGGTCTATTGAAGATAAAATTGGAAAAGTCCTAGATAAAATTGACAAAGTACTTGCGAGATGGAGAGAATACCGCATAGAATTATATGAAAACGAGACACCATCATAAGAGAATAAGCAGACAATTCTGTTAAATAATATACAGCAAGAACCGCCCGTTCTAAAAGGAGAAGTAAATTATGCTATTAACAGATTACATAAAAATAAAGCTGCAGGAGATGACGGTATTAGCAGCGAAATGCTAGAAACCCTAAATAAAAAGGGGGTATTGCATTAATAACATCCTTACGTAATAAGGTATGGAAAGCAGGACAATGGCCCGAAGACTGGACCAAATCAACACTGATTATTTTTAAAAAAAAAAGGTTAACCTCATAAATGAGAGAATTATAGAACGATAGCATTCATGTCCCATGCAAGCAAAATAGTGCTAAATATTATACTAAACAGGATAAAATCCTTTCTTGAATGGTAAATAGCTAAAGAACAATCAGGCTTTAGAAAAGACAGGAGTGCAAGGGATCAAACACAACATTAGACAACTTAGCGAAAAATGTAGGGATTTAATGCGACCCATTTTATATGCTTCCTGGGTTACAAAAAAACCTTTTATTCAGTAAATTGCCAAAGCCTATGGAACATATTGTTGGAAATAAGCACACCACCACACATAGTGTACCTAATAAAACAACTTTATGAAACCGGGACAGCAACAATTAGAATAAATGAAAGAATATCAAATACATTTACTATGTGTAGAGGTGTCCGTCAGGGGTGCATATTATCTCCTCTGCTTTTTAACATTTATACTAAGTTCTTAATGAGAAAAGTCTTCGCTAAATGGAATAGAGGAATAAAAATTGGGTCTGTCGAAATGAATAATTCAAGATATGCTAACGACACCGCTCTAATTATTAAGTAGGTAGAAGAAATGAAAGAACTGTTAAACATCGTCGAAGAGGAAAATGAAAGTTTAAGACTAGCTTTAAACAAAAATAAAACATAAGTAATGATAGTACCAAAAAAAACAAGTAGACATTGACAGACATGAATTTAACGGAATAGAAATAGTAGATCATTATGTATACTTGGAGTCGTACATAAAAAATAACGGTAACTGTTCCAACGAAATAAAAAGGAGGATAGCATTAGCAAACTTACTAAACTACTACTAAACTAACGATAATTAGAAGAGATTAGAGTATCGCCAAACATACCAAAATTAACATAATAAATGCATGCCTTTTTCCTATTGCATTGTATGCATCAGAATCTTGGACGATGAAAAAGTTACACAAACAGAAAATTTGAAATGTGGTGGTGAAGAAGACTGCTGAGAGTAAAATGGACTGAACATCGTACAAACGAGTCCCTAATACGAGATATAGGAATCTTACACAGATTCATCAGTGTGATATAGAAAAGAATTTTAAAGTATTTTGGTCATTTCTAGAAGAAAAAATTAATGGTACAAAGCAAAATTTAAGGAAAACGACCTAGATGTAAAGCGCCAAGAAGATGGACAGACGAAATAAAAAAACTAACTAAAACAAAGTTAAAAGAAAATACTACAAACGCACAAAATAGAGAGCAATGGAAAGATATAATCAGGAACCATACGAACACTTAAACGCACAAATGACGATCTTCGAAGGCGAAGTGTACGACGAGAGAGAGAGGGGTGAGAGAGAGAGAGAGAGAGAGAGAGAGAGAGAGAGAGAGAGAGAGACAGAGAACAAATATAAAAAACTTATCAGCCGTTATTTGCCAGTGGTAGCCATAATTTACACTGTCATAAATCTGATTTAATTTTAAAAATTGTTTAATACTTTGTCGCATTGGAAGCAACTATTTTATAGAAATTGTTGTATGCAACTTTCTTAAATTTTGTACGTTTGCGAGTTATTTTATAGCAGTGACTTTTGTATAAATTTGTGCATTGTTCTAATTTATTTAAATGACATTCTTAGGACTCTTTAATACTACATGTTCTTCAACGTATTTTGACAAATCACAATTTGACAAGCACTGAAATGTACGCTCAGGTACCTCAGCCGCTTGTCGAATTGACGTCTGTCAAAATAAACTAAAAAATGTGGGCTTCAAAATGAACAAAAAAGGGCTAGAAGGATTTGAAACGCATTATAGTTGCAGTACATAGATTATTAGGAAAAAAAGGAAAAGCTCGCTCTAGAATAATTTTTTTAAACAATTAGTGAGGTTGCTAAGAACATTAAAAACTCCGAACTTTAGAAGGAATGCAAAAGTCAATAATCAACTAAGAGGGGGCAATGCGATAGGGGAGTGGTAACTTTTTCGTACTACAATTTTTTATAAAATAAGTACTTCGAATGCATCAAGATAATAAACAAGTGCTATTTTTAAGTTTTTTATATTTTATATTTTTAATAGTAGCCGTCGTAAAGGATGGTTGACACAATCGTAGAACGCTATTGTAAATTGTTAGGAGAACAATGGCTTTCCTGGGGAGGTGTTTTAGAATTTTTCCTACTATTAAGTCGTATACAGAAACATTGTGAGAGTTAGTGATCTTTATTTCGTAAGACTTTATTCGATGAGAATGATTTTACTGACAGGGACAATTGAGATAGAGCTTTAAGATAGGTTTTCATTTCACTGTTACCTGCTTCCAATGAAAGTGGAGTAAATACATTATGTTCAGCAACAATTTTAGTTTTTTCTTCATTAGAGCGTACCCAATTGCGGTCTAGTTTTTTATAGGCTTTTTATCGTCTTTCATAAGGAATGATCTTTCGGTGTTAGTTTAATGACATAGTGTTGAAACGTATCATTTCGGGCTTCTTGTAGAGCTGTATAGAGTAGATGTGTTAGCCTGTTCAATATCGTTTAATCTTCTAGAGGTCTCGTACTTTGTCATTTGCTATGGGCCTTACATTTATCTTGAACAAGCCTTTTCATGTGTAATGGTATTGTGGTGTTTCGATAGAATTTTACTTCTTTTTGGAGTTAATTGCCATGATGATTCCTGCAGTAGTTTGGTAAAATACTGTACTATTTCCTCAATTTTGTGAGGTTCTATTATACTCAAGCTTAACTTGATGTTTTCATTAATGGACTGCTCAAATAGTTCCCATTTGGTTTGTTTAAAGTGCAGATGCAGCGGTGGATCTTCCTATATAACTTAAATACTTATTATTAGTATTATTATAATAACGTTGTATTGACTACAAGTTCTTGGCATATTCTTGGGCTTTGTACATGTGTTTGAGTCATAGGATTTTTCACATTTGACACAATTAAACAGTTTCATGCAATAAGTTCTTGACTGACCATATTCTTAACACCTGATACATTTTATTACCACTTTTTTGATTGGAGGTAGTTCTACCTTAATTTTTGTATATTGTAAGAACTGTATTCGTCGTATAAATAATCTTTTTCTATTTCTTCGGACTCCTCAATTGGTGCACACACGTTTATTATAGCGATGTTAGCTACATTACGTCTTCTGCTCAGATAGGAGATACTACCATTTATTCTTTGAATTGCTAAGACACTTGTTCTCGGTTTCCTGCCTACCATAAATCCTGTTCCTTTACTACCTTTGTTATTTTTGCCTCTGTAGAACAAATTTGCTTATTAATTCTGCCATCTCCTTTCCATCTTACGTACTGTATTGCTAGTATTTATAGTTTGTAGTCCCTCATCTTTTTTGTCACTTCCTGGATTTTCTCCGCTACCAGCATGGTTTGAATACTCCAACCTATTCTTCAGCAGCAGTTTTATGATTATATTTATGTGAAAGTTTCAATCAATTTTAAAAGACAATTTTTTCTACACACATGTTTGAATGAAACGATTTGTTATAAAAATGAAGCTACATATAATAACAATATAGTTAAAATTAAAAAATATTACTATTAAATTCTTTATTTACCCAAATATTTTATTTATTTAAATTATTCAAAATCTAGAATATTGTGCACAAATTAGTCTTCATTTATAGATTCATTATACTTTTCATAATTAATAATTACCTCTAATACCTATTTTAATTTCAAAAATAAATTTACTGCTAAATTAACGGTGCAGCTTTGGGTTCTCCAATTTTACTAGTCATAACAAACCTTTCCTTAATTTATTTTTAAACAAAATCCTCGTTACCTTTTATCTTAAATCTATCTATTGTTGATATCTTTGTTATTTTACCTCGGACATAAGGTACGTTCCCCAAATTTTCTTCCCAACCAAATTTGTATCAGTCAAGAATCACTGTCCTCGCCAAACAATCAGGCAACTATCAAACTGAATATAAGAGCATTATTTAGTCATACGAAAAGGTGATAACGGCTCGGTACGCGCCAAATACCATAAAAGGTCACAAAAACAATTACTGCCATTTAAGATTACATCAGCAGAATTATTCGTGAAGGTACACTATTTGATAAGAAAAATTAACTCTTTATTGGGAATTTTATTAACTTTCGACAGCGGAACGCTATAGGCGAAAGTTAATGATTTTAACACGGTGTCTGTCTGTCTGGAGACACGATAACTTTCGTTATAATCATCGGATTCACTTCAAACTTGGCATACATATACCTTAGGTCAATGCCTTCTTCGCTATTGAATTTCAGCCAAATCGGCCAAAGGTCAAGGGGTCAACGGTGAGGTCAAACTTTTTTCCATCACATAACATATGTCATGTGATACCTCATTCGAAAGCAGACGTCATAAGGAACATTAGTTTATTTCACCTCTCGCTAATTCGCCACACCGCTGTCGAAAGTTTCATTTATGGTTTTACATCATTCTCGTTGTTTACTTTTCAAAGGGAATTAATACACATGTTCTCTCTCGTAAACACCCACGTACGAGTACTAGTAGAAATAATTCTGGACACTGAATGTATGATTCAAAATTTTCGAAATATTTAAACTTGAGTCATTAGTGCATATTTTAACAAGAACGGTGTAATACCGTAAAGGTCTACAGCGGTGCGAAATCGTAACGGTCACTTCCGGTTGCTGTTAACCGATTTGGCTGAAAATCAATCCCATGAAAGGTACTCACCTAAGATGTGTGTATGTTTTAAGTAAATCCGTTGAATAGAATGGAAGTTATAGTGTCTCCAGACACACAGACAGACAAGATGATATTCTCATTAACTTCTACTATAAGCTCCGCTGTAGAAAGTTAATAAATGGCGATGTTTCACATAATTTTAATAATCAATATAGATTAGTAGTACCCTTAATAATTTATTGTCTTATAATTGGGAAGTAAAATCTAAAAGTTTAATTAAAAAATCAACTTGATGCACTAATAGTCCAGGCGAGGTAGCAAAAAATGAGTGATTTTTTAAAATAATTAGTTGCGGCACTTTCTTAACGTAATAATTAGGAGAAAAATCGTACGAATCGAATGAAAATGTTTTGGACAAAATCCGATTGTAGGATCATTGCGAAAAAAATTCAAAAATGTGCGAAAAAAAGGTTTTTTTGACTTTTAGACACGAAAAAAAAATATTGAGTAAAAAACAAAAAATATAACGTTATAGCGCTTGAAAAGACGAATAAAATCGTTTTTGGATCATTAAAATCAGTTTGATAACTTCTTGCACAAAAAAATAAAAACCGTGAAAAAAAGCGATTTTTCGATGTTCAAGTACTCAGTTTGTAATTATCCTAGAAATGTCTTCCAGGCCCCAAATTATAGGGTTTTCCAACACCTTTTTAAAATTAAATATTTGTCAAAAAATATCAATAAGTTTTCGCGCAAATTTCGAAAAAGTAAAAACAGCTACTTTAGTAAAATGACCCCTATTTACACAATAATTGTCGTAGAGCAATTTTACAAAAAGCTTCATTTATTATACTGAATTCGCTAGTGTTCTGATGAGGTCTTCTTCAGTAATCAGACCGATGCTGCTACCTTACTTCAGGTCTATTGGCCAGTGCTGTTTTAATCGTCTGTTGCTCTGATCTAGTAATAGTGATTGTATGAAGGGGTTTGTGTGAGTTGCTAGTCTGCTGCGGTGTTTATTACTTCTCTCTTGAATGACGCCCGTGATGAATGGTATTCGTAAGTCTTGATGCAGCGTTTGGTTACTCACATATCATGGTGCATCAACCATGGCTTTAATGATATTGGATTGCAATCTTTAGATTATAGCAGTGTTTGATTTGCTGGCACATCCCAATAGTTCGATGCCAAATGTTCATATCGGCTAGATAACAATTTTATATAATAGAATTTGATTCTCTAGTGACAGCTTAGATCTTCTTCCAAAAAGCTATTATAATTCTTTAAAACATAAGTCCATTTGTTTCCCTTTCTTCTGTATGGGTTCCCTCCATGTAAGTTTCGAATCTAGGTGAATTCCAAAGTATTTTACACTTGTTGATACCGGGAGCTGTATATTGTTGATTGTGACTCGTGGACATTGTTGTTTCCGTAAGGTGAAAGTTGCTTGTAGAGACCTTGTTTCATTAATTTTAACCTTCCATCTATCTATGAAGTAGGTTAAGATGGACTTGTAGGCGTGCAGATGCTATTAGGGGATTTTAGTTTACAGCCATAACTGTGTCGTCAACAAATATTTTTGTGGTTGTGCTAGTGGTTGTGGAAAGATCGAATGTATATATCAGATACAGGAAGGGTCCAAGAACACTACCTTGGAGAACACATGCTTTAATTGGGTGGAAGATCAAATTTTCTCCATTTGCTCTTGTTCTAAATTTTCTGTTTTCAAGGTATGATTTTATCAATATATAGTAAGGCTCCGGTAGGATGCGTTAGATTTTGTTTAACAGACCTGCATGCCAGGTCCCGTCAAAGGCCTGGCTAATATCGAGGAATGTTGTTGTACAGTATTTTTTATTATTCAGAGATTCTTGAATAGTGTTAGCTATCCGATGACACTGTTGTGTAGTAGAGTGCTCTGCTCGGAACCCAAATTGATGGTCTGGGATTACATCTTGCAGAGTAGTTTTGATATCGTTGATAGCAAACTTATCGGTCTATACAAGGTTACATTGTTTGGATCTTTTTCTGGTTTAAAATTTTCTCTGATAATTTCAGTCCTTGTGGGCAATAGCAAAATCTGAGTACAGTATTAAATATATATGTTAACATAACTACTCCTTTCTTGGAAAGTTCTTTGAGCATTCTGGGAGAAACTTGGTCTACTCTTGGAGCTTTATTATTGTTTAAGAAAGATATTTTTTTCTGTACTTCTTTAGGGGTGAAGAGGTGTATACTGTGCGCAGATGCATCGAGGGTACTGTCATTTAGAAAATTTAGAACGTCTCTGTCTGGTGTATCGTCATTTGAAATAAGTACTGTTGCCAAGTGTTCTGGAATAAGGTCTATTTTTTCTTGATTGGATTTGGCACATGGCTCTACAAATGGGGATTCAAGACGTATTGGTGGTATTGCTGTAATTGGTTTTCTTGAAGTTTTAATTGGTTTCCAAATACTATTGTCATGTCTACTAAGATTAGTGATATAATCTAAGAAACTGTTATCTCGAAGTTCTCTTAGTTGTAGTTTGAGTTTATTGCTTAAGTGATTATAATGCGTTTTATCTGCTGGGGCATGACTTCGTTGCCATGCCTTTCTGGTTTTTCTTTTCAAGGAAATAAGTTTTTTAATTCCAAGCGGTATACTATCAACGGTTCTTTGTGAGTATAAATTTGGTGTAGCTTGTTTGGCAGCTTGTTGTATAGTTGAGATTAACTTGTTGAGTCCTTCTAGTTTAGTAGGTGACTTTAACCTTGTTTTCAAATTAGTTGTTGCTGTTATCTCGTTCCTGTATATATCCCAGTTTGTTTTTGTTGTACACAATTTTGGTACACATTTTATATTTATAACCGTTGAACTAACCGTCGCTGTTATAGGTGTGTGGTCAGAGGATAAGCCGTAATTGGGTATTACTTGTGTGTAAAGAAATAACATTTCTACGAATATTTCTTCAATTAGTTTCAATCTGCTAGTGCGGCAGCTGTTAGCCGGCGAATTTCGATCGTGCCCGCGATAATGTTGTTTGCCCATCACTACTTGCTTCTCACTTTGGTGCACTGCTGTAATGCGCGTTGACGTTAAGTTGAGATCGCGAAGTATATAGCAACAATCGTTCGTATAATTCCATGTGGCTCCGAACGCGTGTTACACCATCTCCCGTCTGCCTGGCGGGTGCCTACTCAATCACTATTCGAACAAGGGGTAATAATGGCGGTCGTCTAAAGTGTTGTGTGAGCGACGACCGGTCAAAAATAGCAAACACATGAGAGCCTTAACCTCTCAGTTTGCAAGCCGTGCTGGAAAGGGATTGAAAACAATCAGCACTGCAGCTTTGAAGTTTATTGAGCTAATCTGTTCACTAAAAAAGAAATATTTCCCTCTTTAGCAGATTAAGTATCATTTTCACCATTTTTTTTTTTTTTTTTTTGTTATATTTAGAGTATCTTGAGAAGTTTGGAGTCGAATATAAAGCTTTATTAAAGTTTGACCTAGCTGACATAGTACCACTACCCATTTCTAGTAACGAATTTCTGAAAATTCGTATTGTTATGGTTTAATCAGGAACAAAGCTGACAAGTTAATTTTCACTACATTTTAGCCTACAAGAAGTCATTTGGAAACAGATATCTTCATCAGTTTTGCATATAATGTTCACTATATCTTGCAATGGTACAAAATATTACCTATCCATTTATAGATGCTGTTTTTTGTTTCAAACAGCGGATGTAGTCAAACGCTTTTACAGTGTTACAAAACTGTTGGTATTACTTCTTGATAGTTTAAGGCGATGAGATTACCTCAATATGTCAGTTTTCCTATCAACTTTATCAAAATATAAAATATGTTGATAGGCCCATTTCCTTTTGTCTGCCAGGAAGCTCTTCCAGGTTTAAGAATAAAGACTTACAGATCATTTTCAAAAATAAGGAATATATCTTCTTACTAGGCTTACTTTTTGAAGTTTACAAAGCTTTGGTATAATGATGGTTTGCATATATAAAACAAATAAAAAAATAAGAAGAAAAAATTAAAAGAAAAAAGAAATAAAAAATGTATACCAAAATAAACTAAAAACTAGATTAAAAATAGAAGATGCCTAAAAGACACTAGAATAGAATATAAATGGCAATATTTTAACAAGAATATTATTCTAGCAGCCAATGAAAGTTGTGGGATAGTCAAACAAATAACCTTTACACAAAAGGAAGCAAATGGTGGACGCCAGAAATACAACAGAAGATAAAGGAAAAGAAACAAAAATAAAAAAAATTAGTCACAACAAGAAAAAGACTATAAAGGGCAATCGGCAAATTAAAAACAGGGAAAGCAGCAAAACAAGATAATATTACAATCGAAATGCTAAAATAAATAGGGAAAAAAGCAAAAGTAGTACTCAGAAAATTTACGAAACATTATAAAAAAAAAATAACACAAGATTGGAATATGGGCATGATATTACCATTATACAAAAAGGGGACATAAGGAAATGTTCGAATTGCAGAGCGGAAAATAGAGGAATACAATGGCACGAAGTAAAAACAATGGCAAAGGACAGAAATCAATGGAAAAGAAAATCAAAAACGCATAAGATTGAAGTGTAATATTCAAAGTAAAAATAAATAAATATCATGTAAAAATCTAAAAATGTAAATGTGAAATATATAGTCTAACACTAACGGTATAATGGACTTCAGATTAAATAAATAAAATTAATAGAATCAAAATGTTTTCCTCAAAGATTGCTTAACTAGTATTTTTTCTTGTTATTTCGTGTTAAGGCCGTCGAATAGCTTTTACTATCTAAATTAATATCTAAAAATTAAGAAAGCTTTCATGTGTTAATAAGTGATTTTTTTATCACCAAATAAAGAAAGTTTTTCAAGTGTTTGTTATTAGATAAGAATTAAAATAAAGCAATAAGAAATGTATATCAATCATAATTATAAATAAAAGCATCAATCGTAACTGTATATATGCGATAAACTACGACCTGTACTGTATTTTAAATATTATTCGATAACTCGCTGGCCCTGCTTTATTTCTCATAGATAACATAGTGTTCTGTCTTTTTGAGTTAGGCTAGTCACAGTCCACGTCTAGATAGCGACGAGCTGTTTTCATATGTCACGCTTCCAGTAGTGTTGGGCCGAACTTCTAAGCATCAAGTTGAATTGGCAATCCAGCATTAGAATTCTCTTAATTACAGGTAAGTACTCATTTCAAATTCGTTGATACTTGTGGAGCCTTTGATTCAATCGTACTACGTTCAATGCACAATTTTGTAACAATTGTATATCAATTTATGATACCTCGGTTACATTGAACCTCTGACAATGTACAACAGAGTGAAAATAATTTGAATTTTTTTTTTATTTCAGCGTTCGCAAGATGAGTAAAGAAAAGGCCCGCATAAACATTGTTGTCATTGGACACGTCGATTCCGGCAAATCTACCGCCGCCAGCCACTTGATTTACAAATGTGGTGGTATTGACAAGCGTACATTGGAGAAATTTCAAAAGAAAGCCCAGGAAATGGGTAAGGCCTCCTTCACGTACGCCTGGGTTTTAGACAAGTTGAAGGCGGAGCGTGAACGTGGCATTACCATTGGTATCTCGTTATGGAAAATTGAAACTGATAAATTTTACATGACCATTATCGACGCCCCGGGACATCAAGATTGCATGAGGAACATGATTACTGGTACCTCCCAAGCTGATTGTGCCATGTTGATCGTGTCAACCAGTACTGGCGAGTTTGAAGCTGGCAGCTTGAAGAATGGACAAACACGGGAACACCTCCTGCTCGCTTCCACGCTTGGCCTTAAGCAGCTAATTGTTTGTGTTAACGAGATGGATTGTACGCAACCACCATATAGCGAAAAACGTTATGAAGAAATTAAAAAAGAAATATCTTTTTACATTAAGAAGATCGGTTACACCCCTGCCGATGTTGCTTTTATTCCAGTCTCGGGCTGACACGGCGACAATATGTCGGAAGCTTCCGATAAAATGCCGTGGTTTAAGGGATGGTCAATTGAGAGAACGGACAGTAAAGTCAATGGCAAATGCCTAATTGAAGCTTTGAACTCGATTCTGCCACCCGTTCGTTTGACTGACAAACCCCTTCGTCTTCCTTTGCAGGACGTTTTCAAAATTGGTGGTATCGGTACTGTCCCTATAGGCTGTGTTGAAACTGGCGTTCTCAAGCCAGTAATGGTAATTGAATTTGATCCGTCTGGTATCACTACAGAGGTTAAATCTATAGAAATGCATCATGAAGCTTTGCAGAAAGCGGTACCCGGCGATAACGTTGGGTTTAACATTAGAAACGTCCCTGTCAACAAATTACATCGTGGGTACGTTGCTGACGATTCGAAGAACAACCCACCAAAAGAAGTTGCTGAATTCGAAGCCCATATCATATCTGGCCAAATTGCTAATGGTTATACTCCAATAGTGGATTGCCACACCGCTCACGTTGCTTGCAAGTTTGCGGAGATAAAAAAAAAGATAGATTATCGTAGTGGCAAGACCATTGAAGACAACCCCAGAATGATCAAGGCTGGAGATTCTGCTATCGTCAGAATGGTCCCCACCAAACCCATGTGTGTCAAACCATTTGATGAGTTTCCTCCGATGGGCCGCTTTGCTGTTCGTGATATGAAGCAGACCGTTGCCGTAGGCATAATCAAGAACGTAACTTACAGCACTAAAAAGTTTACGAAAGTTGGTGAGAAAGCGCAGAAGAGGAAGTAATCAACTGTCTATTTTAAAATTGTATTTGAGTTGTTTTTTACATACATGTATTTTATTTACGTTTTTATAGTGTATGTTTTATTGCTTCTTGTGATGTTTGAGTAGGACTTTTTAAATTTAATATATAATTTCTCAAAAAAAAAAAAATTTTAATATTATAATTTACCTTTCACAAGCACTTCAATATTTTTTGTATGGCAATGTAGCTCTCTGATTATATAAAGTTTATAAGTTTTAAAAACGTTTTTCAAACTCTTGGAAATGTTGCCATTAAGTTTTATTTTGTGTTTGGTGAATTCTAGATTCGTTTTTGTTAAGTTATTAACTATGTTGAGACTCATAAATACTGCTTTGTCTTAAACAGTTTTTTCCAATTTATAGAGTCATAATGTGGTTTAAAATCTATATTCACAGCATATATTTTTTCGTCATACTGATGCAACATTCTTTGTATTTATTTTAGTGTAAAAATATGGTCGGTCACAGGCCTTCCTAATCTAAAAAAGTGATAGGTGAAAATTAATGAGGATTAATATTCACCTACCACTTTTTTAGCACATCCTTTCACTTTTAATTCTATCGCTTTTACCACCCAACTGCAAAATGGATATTCCAACAAATCCTTAACTAATATAATCAAAAATATAAATAAAAACACTAATTCCCAATCCCAAAACCCTCCTGACCAACAAAAAGCATTCCTAACTTACATCAGAGGCATCACCGATAAAATA